>CP092867.1:85284083-85299086 GCA_030710605.1 Cordylochernes scorpioides | reverse complement strand
TATTCAAAAAGGAAAAATACGTGTCGATCAGTTATATTTTTCAATTTATCAAACAATTTGGCCACTGTATCTCTGATTCTGGTGGAGCGCCATCTAGCGAATAAAGTTGTAACTAAAATCAATTTCGAAAATTTCATTATTTGCCATAAAAAATCCCATTGCATCCTGAACACAATGGTGTTTACCGCATTGCTCTAGCGCAAATATTCGCGGAGTTATTAATTTTTTAAGTTGTGCGGGACTTTTGGATCACCCTGTATATTCATCAATTAAATATATATATGATATAGAGATTTTTTTTCGAAAGTATTTTTAACCTTACGTTTGCTTCGTAAAGTAAAATAAATATTTGATTATATGGATTGCTATTTATCTTCTAACAACTGTTGATGTTATTTATAAAATCAGAGCTGGGGTTGGAGTAGATGGATCAACTCGATGATGTATCAGACAACCAACCTTCTGATCTAATTTGGGGACAAACACAACAGTGGAGTGATATCTATTTTATTACGGTAAATATTGATATCGTATGTTTTATTTGGGAATGAGTGTTTTGTATCTAAATATTCAAAATATTAAAGCAATTTTAAGATATTAAAGTATCATTTAAAGAAAAGACTAATGGTTTTGAACTATAATTATTCTAATAAAATTCAGAATTATTTCTCCAGACTCTACTGCAATGATAGGAAATATTAAACAAGAAAGCATGGCTCATCAAAAGTGAACTGTTTCATCTAAATATTTTTCTATCATTGAAGAAAAGTCCCTTTAGAAATATTTTGTTTGTTTGTTTAAAAGAATATTTAGTGCAAAACCTTTCAACAATACTAATGGTATTTACGTATGTTTTAAGCAATGCGTAAAATACAGGCACAATTAGAATTTATTTTAATTATCAATTCTCCTAGGCATACCTATGGATTGAAAATAATTCTTATTCAGGCAGGGAATGAAAATTTAGTTGTTCAATTGTATGGGCTGACCTTGGGTTCATGCCCGTGAACGCTACACACCAAAAAAAAAAAAAACGTTTTGGTCGCAATGGTGCAGCCTACTCCACGCTGACGAGCGCCAACAGCGCGAAACGCGTTCGTGGTTGGCTTTTCTTGATTTATCAAGAAATTGCGTTTGCCAAATATCAGGGAACAGGTTAAATCAATGAATAGTTGATTTCTGTTCTAACAGATGGCGCTCTGCCTTCTGAAAAGTACATGTGCGCCTGGTCAGGATATGTCTTTTTTATTTTATTTTTTATTATTATTATTTTTAATTTTTAATATCTACACCTAACCTATTTATTTTATATATATTGGATTATTTGAATTGAATATCAATATTTATTACAAAAACATTTGAATATTTTATAGATATATAAAGATAAAATCCTTTGCCTTCTCAGCTAATAATATGCTTATATATAGTCAGATTTCAACCAAAACGCCCTTCTTAAATAAAAATGAATAAGTTATGTTTGTCTATATATATAATATGAAATATGACCTATCTATTTCAATTTTCTACATGCTGTTCTGACTTCCAGAATGTACCGTCACCAAATTAAACAACCGTTTGTGTCATCGGATTTAATAATAAACACAAAGGACCAAAGAAGGTTGATAGGTAGTAACATGAGCCCTGGGTCGTTGTGGATGAAAAGAAATTAAAATTGTCTTATCAATTTGAATAGGCTTTGATAAAAAACATTCCAGTAGAGTGTTTCAGAAGACTGTGGGGACATTGTTAACCTTTGATACTCCGCCTCAAGTAACGTGTATTTATCATCAATGTCCTTGTCCCAATATTTAGTAAAAAATAGCAAAAATCAAATTTATCTAAGAGACAAACCAATACTAATTATTTTTTTTAATATAACAAATATATTCATTTGAATGTGTTTCTTCTCAGTAATATTCTCAAATATTATCTCTGCAGACCTTACTGCAATGATATAAGTCGTTTATTAATTATTTATTGATATAAGATGTTCAATAACTTATATAATTACAGTAAAGTCTAGAGATTATATTTGATATTTTACTGAAAGGAAACACACATTACCAGTAAATTTATTTGTTTCAAATTTTATCGATAGATGTCAATTGAATTTATAAATTTAATCCACTAATTATATAGTGAAAATAATAATTATAGAAAAAGTATTTTATTAAAATTGCCGCCTATTATTTCTGTTTGTTAAATAGTCAATATGTTAAACTTAATCTACCTGATGTGACATTTGTTAATGATTGAATCAGTTGTTTTGGTAGAGAATAGTGACAACCATTGAAATAGAATTTCATTTCTACATAAAATATTATATACCCATCCCTAATATATATGTGTGCATGTGCATATACTGGTATAAAGTCTTACTAATCAACTAACTTGAAAAATCTTTAGTCAAAGACTTAGTGTATGGAATTTAGAAACTATGGATGGCATGTTATCTCGCACTTAAAATAAGCTGACGTAGTTACTCCTAAGTAAAACTTACTTTAATCCAAGATGGCCTCTGAGAAGATAATATATTATAGTGCATGGCGAAAAATTATCTGTTCAAACTACTCTATTTTACAAACAGCAGCAGGGGTCGGTGGAAGGGTGGTCTGAACCGTTGGTTTTTCCGCTACGACTCGGGATCGTATCTCGCATTGGACTTTTTTTTTCTAATAAAAAAATGCTACAATGACCCCCGATTCTTACAAAGGTCCAACCATACCAGAGAGTAAAAGTAACCAAACAAGGCTCTGGAAGATTTGTGAGTACAGAAGTCTAACTCCTTTTCACATGTTTAGACATATGATGCACTCTCAGTAAAACCAGTAAAAGCAAATTCACATTGATCATTCCAGTATTTGATTTATTTTGGATAAAATAATCATGTTCCTATTGTGTTTCATGGCTTAAAATATCCGCGTTGTTTAACATACGTTATTGCTGAAACTATATTTAACGATGAAGAGATTGTATGAGAAATTTTTTTTTTTATAATATAAATTCAAGTGTGTGTGTTTTTTTTAGAAATTTGGAATTAATAAACAATAATGGACAAATACCTTTTAGCATGTTTATCGGGATTCAGTTAATAACTTTGAAAGATTTTTTTATACACAGTGGCCTTTACTTAAGACACACGAGATAACCAAGTGTTAACAAAATTGCTTCTGTCTAATTCATAAAAGCAGACAATTGGCAACATCAAAGATTTTTCACTTGCTATCATTCATATTTTCAGGAATAAAACTCATATAAGCATAATTATTATTTGAAATAAAACAATTTATTTTACCCTGACTGCAGTGTTAAAATATTGATCGGACATTTTTCATCAGTTGTGAACCTTCTCTGCGGTTTCCCTCGTTTAATACAAGCATATCCTCCCTTAAGTACACCATATTTCAGAATACATATATACAATGTATTGTGAGAGATTAAAAAACGAATTAAAATAGGTTTTCTATTTCATAAAAGAAATAATGGACATAGTGAGCAAGTAATTCAAAGTTTCAACTAATAAAATAGAATTTCGGAAAAAAAAAAGAGAATTGAATCAAAACATTTAACGAGTTTATCGAATAATCAAACGGAAGTTATAAAATTGATTTCATCTTTTAAAAATGGCAGAAGAAGGGCTTTAACAAGATTTGATAACAAAGCTTTTGTCCATTTCTTGTTAGAATCACTCTAATGGACTTTAAATTAGGTTTGGCTGAGATCTGGGTTTAATTGCTTCTCCTTTCACCCCATTACAGAATTTCTTTCTTACATTTACTCTCTAGATGTAGAAACAAATATACTTATTGGGACAAGGACACTGATGTCTGTTGTAATGTTGTTGGAGGATTGGAATGACAAATGGAAACTCACTCAAGGCGAGAAAAACATTAGAACTCTTGGTGGATGTAGTATAAACTGTAAAGATCCGAATTGAAGACTAGTTCACCCAATTAATTGCTTCAGTTAAATTCCGCAAGTGTATAAACTCAGTCAGTATGTTCCCAAATTATACCATTGTACCTCGTAAGTGTAAATTCGAACTAATTTTACTTATTCAAACATGCACTAGCAGTATAAGCAGGGTATCAAACTTTTATTACCATGATTATAATTGTTTCTTTAAAGCATATTTGGTATAGGTTTTATCGTCATATCTGTATGGCTCTAATATTTGTCATTATAGTATTCAATTATTCTAAATTTATCATTAATATGGATCATAAAGAACGATGCATTTTTGATGAAAGGGATTTAGTTTCATTTTTGTTCTCAACCTAATTTAATTTTCTCGATACGTGGAAATACACCAGTGGGATTAGTAACTGTTAAATCCAGAAGGGGGTAAGAAAAAAATTGGAATTGAACTCCGATCAGCTTCTTGTGGCGTTATCCGACTGGTTGAATTCAATATATAAATTTTCAAAATATTTAAATGTAGGCGCATTTCTTATTGAAAAACTGATTATTTGTGATTAGTATATGTCTTTAGCTTTGAAAGTTAGAATGAACATTTTTCATCTTCAGTATTCATATGATCAGGTATGCCAAAATTTAATTATATAACTATCACAAGAAGAATTATCTCTCAGATATTGTGAGCCGACTGGTTGAAGCTGGGCTGAACACTCGGACCCTCTTACCGTGTTTTCCTCAACCCTTTTTTCCGGTAAGCCAAGACTAAACTGTGTGGTGTGCGACAAGGAGCAATGTGACATGCCATTCAGCTTATTTTTGTGTTTAGTGATTGGCCCCGATTTTGTCTTTTACAATGCGATCCTCGACCATGAGTCTGGCGGCCTTCTGGAGAAAGAACCCCCCCATCCTTTATTCTTTCCCAACTTTAATTCGGAGCGCCACACTGGTGCAACCTCTGGTGTCATTGATTGGAGGAACAATCAGATATTTAATCAGGGCAGAATTGTGTGTGATTTAAATAAAAAGGACTTCCTGCCAGTATGAGAAAAGGGTGTTACAACCTATTAACATACCTTTCATGACAAATGATCAAACAGGGAAAAAGCAATTTTCAAACTGATGCCATCAAGAAACCCTTGCAGAATGACACAAACATGAACTGACCAGCACACAGTTCTTTCATATATCCCCAATAGTACGATGCCAAGCACGAACTGTAAAACAATTGATAGAACAAGTCATACGCTAAGTCTAGATCCAAACACTATTTTAACAAATGCCTTCAATACACAGATGTTCTTGCTGGAAATATTTCTTATTGAAACACATCTCCCCATTGCATTAATAAACTCTATTGAATTCATTTCATTTTAGAATATTTGATGCTATTTTTGCCAAGTTTACTTATTTTTCACCAGATTTTTCTGGATATAACATTTTAAATTTCCACTAGGGTTTTTTTTACTGTTTTTATCTGCAAGCAGTGAGATACAATGCTATGTATACTTTTAGTTAAGTAATATTTTAGTTAAAAGGTACTTCGGATGTTTTCTTCAAGTTCTCCAGAACACAAGTCCAACAATAGCAATATATATAGATTGCAACACATGATTCATCACTGCCATCTAAGGGTGTGGTGTACGTCTTCTTGGAGCGTCAGCCTCTTCTGAAAGTAAGTCATACCTACCAGAGCATTACTTGGTCGATCTCTACCTTCATTCTGCCATATTGTAAAATTATATTCTTCTTTATATTCTCGATTATCTTAGTTTTAAATAAAATCAATCTTCTAAAGATCACTACAAGAAAAAACGTACTCAGTCTAACCTAAAAGTTATTAAAATGTTCTTTCTTAACTTATATATTCAGAATAAGTAATATGAAATAACAAATATAAAAAAATTTATTCAAAAATATATGGGATATTTTTTTTTTATTCTGCAATATTCAATAAACTTTAAATATTTTCAGAGCTTATATTGTTCTTTTGTCAGCTTGTGCCTGTGTGTTTCCAGCATCATAGGTTTTATTTAGCATCAAATAAATACTCTCATTCTGACACCAAATTCTAAAAACGACACCATATACATGTTATATAGAAATTGTATTTCATTTTAAAATTATAATTCCCAGGTCAACTTACTCTGTAAAGTCCACCAACAAATGTCTCGGCTTTCCCTATATAAACCTTTTGTTGTTGTTTCCGTTGGCCGGCTCAAATATATTTTTGCATATATTCAATCTTTTATTTTATTTTTTACGCCTCAAATTAGGTATTTCTTTCTTTATTATGTCTATCAGCACAATTAAAGCAAATTTTTATTCAAAGTGTATATTATTATTTTTACCACGACTGCTATAATCAATACCATAAAATACTGCAATTTCACAAACATACTGATGTATTCCTAAACAGCCTAAGAAAATTCTATATCAAACACATTTATCATTATAAAATAGAATCATTAAAATGTCAATCAACAAACAGTGGTAGGTCAGAGGTTACAATCTCTAGCTCAATATTGCCTGAGAGAAGCCACTATTTGTAAAAAAATTACACGCCAACTCCAACAACATTTTTACGCCGAAGAACAAAAACAACTTGCTCGACTAGGAAATAAATGGTTGGAATTTTAAAATTTTACAACACGCGGGATGGAATAGATAAAGCAGCCTTAAATATGGAGGAGAACTTCAGGGAAGTTTTTTTATTTTCTTTGTTGTTTTTGTAATATTTATTGTATACATGGCGATTGGAGATTTTCATGACTTCCATCGTAAATCTCTCTCATTTAAAAGTTCGACGTGAGATAGTTGAGGTTATGGAGCATGCTATTTTCTTAATAGTATCATCTTGTTGGTAGGTGTGTGTGTTTCTTGTTAATTTCCCCTTTTTGTTATGTATTTAAATATGAAGAGAAAGATCACCTCTTTCCTATCAAAATTGACGTAATATTTCATAATTTTAGGGTCAATGGAGGATTGAGGTTAAATTCCTATCTATATTTGGACCATAGAAATAGCCTATTGACTTCTATAGCCTATTGACTATCTCTATATAATATATCTCTTCTTTAATTATAAAGATTTCATAAATCTCTTTTATAAATTCAATGAAATCAAATCTTGTCCTGAGAGAGAAAATTTAAAATGAACTTTATTCTGAAACAATGTTATTCAGGTGTGCGTTATGAATTTTACAAAGCTGGTCGAGTGGTGTTGCTACCAACATCATTTGTGTAACCTGTCGCAAGGATGGTTTTGAAAAGATAAAGTAAGTCAATTGAAGGGCTGCATATTTTAAAAACGGACAATATAAGAATATTACTTATCAGAATTAGAAATTTTAAAGATTAATCTTATGCATATGATCTTGGTATGTCCAAAAAAAAAAGGCTGATGACCTGATTTCAGCTAGGATTGCCTCCTTTATTCCTGCTTTAATTTTATCCCTGAAGTTATGACCTCTAAATGAAATTTATTTTATATACTCGCCAGTTTCTCAGTTAGGACACTCTTCGTAGTTGCATGTTCATTGGTCCATTTGTATTTTGCATCAAATCGTCTTCGCATAACAAATTTAACAACTCAATTTATTTGTCTTAGAATGTATAAATAAAATAATTTCATTTATAAAAAGAGAGAGAGAGAGAAAGAGAAAAGTCCATTTTTTTCTGAACAAATGAAATAAAAAAGAAATTAAGTGTTAAATAAGTGTAAAAAATGAAAAGTGTAAAAAAGATAAATAAATATACACTGAAACACAACGTTCACGCAAAGGTATCAGCAATTACGCATCGAAGATGTGGAAAAAAAATTAAGATATTTTAAAAATGAGTCTAAAAAGTCAACAATGTATACCATTATACAAACGACCTTCTTGGAGGCTGAAACAATCGGTGGAGGGCTTGGCTCATCTTTGTCAAAGTTCCATTGCAATCTCATCACTTAAATCTCCAAGGACACAATAATAACATCGCTTTATTTTACTTGTATAGTCAGACCTACTAGGTTGTGTAGCTGTTGAGGTATCTCATAAAGGTAGGGACTCTAGTGATTTTAGTGTCAACACATAATTATTTGCTTCGAGTAACGCTCTTTGGTTTGAGAACTTCACGAACTATTGTCATTATAGACGAAATTATTAGAACCAAGTATTTAGCGCAATCTGTATATTTGCAATGAAACTATTCCTATGTTTTTTTACAAATGTGATCAATGCTTAAATATCAAATCACATTCAGAGAGGTTAGACGCTATGTGAGGCCGATGAAAATCGTATATGTCAAACCTTTATCAAGGAAATCCAATTTCGCTTGAATTATATAGTTTTAAAATGTGTATTTACACGGATAGCAAAACATTTTGAAACTTCGTAGGGCGCAAACCCCGTTAATGTACATACATCTATATGGCCTTTGAAAATATACCTTTATACTTCATACTATCATAAAAACAACTACTGAAGCTACATAAATAATTAATAATCATATACCTATGAATTGATGTACCATTGAGAATATTGTGAATGAGATATCATTGCATGTATTTCACATTTAATTTTATTTAAATAATTTACTTATTTATGGAGTAATATGTCGCCAACAACCTGATTTACTTTCTTATGGTAACAATTCCACGTATATTTAACCATTCAGTGGTACATCAAGATGGCTATATTAAGGGGTGATAATCTAATGACACCAACTAAACCCGAGTTCGAAACCCGCATTCAATCTCTTTTTTCGAATAATACGTTAATTCAATAGCACGATATTCATAGAGAATTATAACCCCGCCTTTGTGTATAAGTAACCAAACAAGGTTCTCGCTAGTATTTTCGTGAATTTTTCGTCTATTTTCTATAGCTATACTGTGCACCTACAACATACCCAATCGAAAATTTCTACGTGTCATTACTATCACGGGCTGTGTACCCGACTTATGTAGCAAACGAGGTGAAATTACATATGAGATGACATGTCCTGTCCCCCGGTTGGGAATGTGACACACAAGTGACAATTAGAACAGCGCTAGAGACAAATGTCCTGGGACCACATTTATCCCCAGGGAAATGTCTCGGACAATTTGTCCTTCCCGCCCACATTAATTAACCGACTTATAAATCACAATCTATTTCGAGAAATGACTTCTCGCGCAGCCATTTCTCGCTCCTCTATAATCTATGAATTATTAATAAAAATTAGAGAGATCAAACTTACATTTTCCATATGGAGATCTATTGAGACTCCTACGTTAGTATATACGAATACTCTTAAATTTCGAAACTTTTTTTTTTCTAGTTTGGTGTACTTTTTTATAATTTTTATAATTATATTGTAGCAAAATATTAATTATTTCATTAATAGATTTTCAATTTTAATGTATATATTTTGACACTTTGTAAACTTTCCTCATTGTTTATCTTTTATTTTAACGATTTAGTGCTTGCCTTAAATAAATTGATTTGCAATTCTGAAGTTTGTCTTTCCTAATTTTCCACGTGACAATATTTTTTCCGAATTCTCTCACTCGCATATGACGCGCTTGTCATCCACATGACATGAATAAGCAAAATATAGAATACCTTCAGGTAAATTTGTTATACGCCTTTTATCAAATGCATAAACCATACAATTTTATGAAACATTTATATTTTCCTTTTAGTATTTAAAGTCTATATTTCTATTCATTTATCCAGTTCGAAGAAAACTAAGGAAAGCCATTCCAGTAGATATTTCATCAAAGGCGGAAAGGCTTGTTGATTCCTGGCACGGATATTTTCTGGTTGCATTCCAAAATCTCTTTTTGTTATCTCTTAATCTTTTATCTTTAGGAATTTTCTCATTTTTTATTTTAAATCTAAGTTTCTTGTGCATGTACCTAAGTAAAAATGTAGTATTTTCGAGCATAGCTTCTTATTATTCATTTTACGTGTCTTCTCTATTACTGCTGCTTTCTGACTATCTATTTCACACACACACGCACAGTTATATATTAAAAACAAAGAAGGCATATCCTGATCACAAGCACATTTTTTTTTTAATTTGCAGAGCGCCATCTAAAAATCACATGTGCTCGTGGTCAGGATATGCCTTCTTTGTTTTTTAATATCAATACCTGACTTTTTTATTTTTTCTATTATTTTTTCACACACACACACAGTTATATATTTAATATTTAATTAAAAAGACATATATTGGATCAAAATATCATTTATTTTACAATATTTCGATTGGCTGAACGCCAACCTTTATCAAGAATAAGGTTTTAAAAATATTTTGTTATATTCAATGGGGAGAAAATATTTGATATATATATTCATATTATGGACAAAATAAATTTTGTAAAATATGGGTGTGAATATTTTGAAAATTATCAATAACGCCTATTTTATTTTTAAAATATTTGTACTGTGTGTAAAAATATTTTTAGAATAAAAAATAAATAAAAATAACAAAATATATATAAAAGAAAATGTTAATCTAAAATTATTACCGAAAACACAAAGCGCAAAAAATGTTTGAAAGGTTGGTTAAAATAAAATATTAAAATAAATTTAAATGTAAAATTGTGAAATCGGTGACAAAGCCACAACACCAGCTTTGGAAAACAGAAAAGCGTCCACCTAGAGACCATGGGTTCGGGCTTATGGCCCTCTTCAGTCTAGGGTGGACTTTATTCCATGAGATCCACACGGGATCAAATAGAATTGAAATTTAGGTAGACTTTCTATAAATACTAATTTCGATTTTATTTTGATTTTTCTTAATTTGAATATCTAAAAATGCCAGAGAATTTTTTTTTTCAATTTCGTGTGTGAACTTCAAAAATGGTTTTAGATTATTCAAAAATTTAGAAAGATTGAAATTTGAATAATCTAAAACCATTTTTGAAGTTCACACACGAAATTGAAAAAAAAAACAATTTTCTGGCATTTTCAGATATTCAAATTAAGAAACAACAAAATAAAATTGAAACCAGTATTTATAGAAAGTCTACCCACACTGGAAACTACCTAAATTTCATTTTTTTCGGCCCAGTCCATCACAAATTTCCAGTAGTAAACACTCTCTTTAAAAGATTAACAACACATTGCTCAATAAAAACGATGAAAATATAGAGATAAATAGAATTTTTAGAGACCTAAAAAACAATGATTACCCAGATAAATTTATTAAAAAACACCTTTTTAAACCTAAATTTGTACAATCAAGCAACAGCTCTGATCAATCAAAAAGGTTTTATTGCACTCTCCCTTATAGCTACGGATCTGAACGCATTGGCAGATTCTTAAAGAGAAACAATAAAATTGCTACATATGAATCTTCATTCAATTTGAAAAAAATATCCCTCGCCACCCAAACACCAAACAAATTAGCAAATTAGAAAACAGAAACAATGTAATTTACAAAATACCATGTAATGATTGCCCCGCCAAATACATAGGGGAAACAAGCAAGCCTCTAAAAGATCGCATCAATCAACACAAATCCAATATTTACATTTTAATTTTTCATTTTATTACTTCAAATCCCCTATAATTCAGGTCTATTTTGAAAAGACTTATAAGAAATTTCTCTTGAATTGGTTATAATAGATGATAAAATAAGGAGAAAAACGTTTCTTTAATGAACGGATTCGTGAGAAGCTTTCGGGCTGTCAAGCCCTTCAACAGGTACAATGAAATGTGAGTAGACAGAACTATATAAAAGAATCGATTATTTTATATAGGATTCTTTTATATAGTTCTGTCTACTCACATTTCATTGTACCTGTTGAAGGGCTTGACAGCCCGAAAGCTTGTCACGAATCCGTTCATTAAAGAAACGTTTTTCTCCTTATTTTATCATCTATTATAATTCAGGTCTATATTCTAAATAATTTTATAGGGAGAGGTGCACATTTAGAAGCACGTAAAAATGTTTTAATGCTTAAAACGCATATTTTAGTTTATAAATATTTCTTTAATTTATGTAACATCGTTTAAGTTTAATTCAAATACAATCACACGCTTATTTTGTATATATGTATTATGATATTATATATATATATTAATAGTTCAATGTCTTCAATGTTTTATTTGTGTGATATCATTTTTTAAAAATATTTTTCCATTTTCACTTATATTTTATATCAAATTTCACAATTTTACATTTAAATTTATTTTAATATTTCATTTTAACCAACTTTTCAAAATATTTTCGCGCTTTGTGTTTTCGTTAAAAAATTTAGGTTAACATTTACTTTTATATATATTTTGTTATTTTCATTTATTTTTTATACTAAAAATATTTTTACACAGAGTACAATATTTTAAATATAAAATAGGCGTTATTTTTAATTCTCAAAAAATTTTCACACCCATATTTTACAAAATTTATTTTGTCAATAATATAAATATATATAACAATTTTTTTCTTCTCATTGAATATAACAAAATAGTTTTAAAATTTAATTCTGTTGACGTTATGTGGCGCTGAGTTTGTTGTTGACACACTTCAAAATGTTATAACACCTTGATAAAGGTTGGCGTTCAGCCAACTGAAATATTGGTAAAATAAATGATATTTTGATCCAATATATGCCTTTTTAATTAAAGATTTATTTATCGATTGCTCTATTTTCAAAACAGTTATACATATATATTTAAATATACTATTCACGAGATGTACATATACGCCGCACACAGCTGCGAGAACAGTGTCTTATATATAATATGAGCTTTTACGTATAAGATTGAGTAATAATTTATTTTTTACGTATACAGTAGCCCTTCCACTAGTAATATGTGGGGAATAAAAGAGCCCATTTGTTAATTATTTCAAATTTAATATATTTAAATATTATAATATCGAGATAATATCATAGAGTAAAAAATGCAAATTAAATGTGTATATATATATATTTATTGGCTGTGTAATTTATCATTGTTGGAAAAGATAAGTTTAGCACAGAAAATGAAAATAAATAAATATCTATATAGGCATCCCGGGCTGCTGATATCTCTTCTTTAAAGACTTCATATTCTTTTGTACAATTTTAAGATCACTATCGAACCTAAAAGCCCACTATGAGTCAAGACATTCTGATATAGCCCAACCCTAATGTGAGATCTCGTCTTTAAATAAAATACGACAAATACATATTCTTAGAAGATCTCCTACTGTAATATATATTCAAATTTTAAATATACAATATTATAATAAGAAGAGAATGTTTATTTTACAAATAAATCAAACTTCTTATGTCCTTACGGCGGAACCCTCCCAGCGGTTTCGCCAATTTAATATACCAGACCGCTTCTTTAGAACTCTAATACTTTATTGAATCATTATGCTTATATATGCTACACTGAAGGGTGGAATCTTTGAAATGGTATTTAAGCAAACTATGGAAAAACACTTTTAAGACAGTAGAATTACATTTGAATATATATTTGCGTTGTATGATTCAATTTATTATATATTGTTTCATTGTTCAGGGGGGTTGGCTTCGTGTCAATGTTTTATTGGTCCATATCAATATTATAAGTGAGACCTGAACATAGAGTAATCATAAAACAAAGTTATTTTAATAAGGAAAGTATTTACAATTTTTTTTTTCAGTCTTAAATAAGACAGAGAGATATCTAAACAAAATATTTACAAAAGAAAATGCTTACGTCACGTGACTCATGATGATACACCCAGTAGGCCACAACAGATAATTCTGTGACAATATATATGGCGTATTATTGCTTTGTATATACAAAAATACTATCATCTCTGAGGAATTTAACGATTAATCTATACATTCATTACCGGTGACCCTGTCTCATAATTTCTTTAAATATTCAGGGAAAGGCTTCACAATTGATGAAACAGGAGATTACAGTGTTTTACCAATTCGTTATAGTAGTTGAAGGAATCAGCATCAAAAAAATCACATAATATAGGCTATATATATGTATTACAGGTCTTTCCTGTAGATCTATCATGGGAGACACACATATTAACTAAAAAAGTATGTCTTTTTGGAATAAACAAATATGATCGTTAATTCTTACTATGAACATATTGGTATTTTTTAAAATTATCTAATATATTAGCAAATACATTATATATTGAAACAATTATATTTTGAAAATAAATTTGTTTTTATATGGTGGATTCCTTATTAGAGATATGATTGGAGAGCTACTTTATAATTTTCATAATACCTATGATATGATTGAAGAGAAAGAATATACTTTGAACGTATATAGCTAGCGTAGTAAGATATTCCTAGATCTGCTTTTAAGAGCAGAGTCATTCAATATACAACCAGGTTATATAAATCAATTACACCCCTAAAATAATAGTTACCGTTTTCTATAAACCTATATGAAGGTTTCAAACCTAGCTGAAGAATTTATCGATATAAGTGATTTTGATCTTTCTTTTTTCAAATATAAGTGAAAAAAATATATTTGTTAATATAAGATGTTAGGATAAAGCTTTGACGCTTCACCATTAATTAAGAGCACATGCCGCTCTGAAATCAGGAATGCGCCATTGATGGCATTGGCCTAATTAGCAGTCTTGAAGTTCTTTGAATTCTATCGCAGTGATGGTCGATGGGAGGTATTGATGGCACTGTTGTGTACGGCCACCTGACACCGCTCTGTAGGCCGCCTGACACCTTTGTGTACGACCACCTGACACGTCAGTGTACGAACACCTGACACGTCAGTGTACGGCCACCTGATATCGCTCTGTACATCTACCTGACATCTCAGTGTACGGCCACCTGATATCGCTCTGTACATATACCTGACACCTCAGTGTACGGCTATTTGGCACCTCAGTGTACGGCTATTTGAAACCTCAGTGTACGGCCACCTGACACCTCAGTGTACGGCCATCTCACACCTCAGTGTACGGCCACCTGATAGCGCTCTGTACATCTACCTGACACCTCAGTGTACGGCCACCTGACACCTCAGTGTACGGCCACCTGACACCTCAGTGTACGGCCACCTGACATCTCAGTGTGAGGCCACCTGACACCTCAGTGTACGGCCACCTGACATTGCTGTGTACAGCCACCTGACACCTCAGTGTA
>CP092867.1:85076586-85281384 GCA_030710605.1 Cordylochernes scorpioides | reverse complement strand
TATATTTGAATGAATAATTTAAATATTATGAACGTTATATTATACATTTCTATTTTTACTCGAGAGAATATCCACAAAAAGCAAAAAAAAGTTCATATTACACAACGAAATTTAGTAATAGAATTAAAATGTACACACATGATAGTATATATTATTTCTGACTTGACCTTCCGCACAGTTTACGATCACATGGGCTGATCTGTAGACTGAGGTTTAGCAGAATAAATGACATAGTCAATGCCATGTAGATTCCAATAATTGGTTTCTCTGCCATATATAGTATTCCCCTCTCATATTTCAGAAGTAATATATAATGCAATATAACTATCCATAATAAATATATTGTAAATAAATATTCGAAAAAAACATAATACCGATATTGAACTTTGAAATGATTTATGTTTACTTTCTTACAATCACTACATATTCATTTATATTTTAAAATTGTATTTATATATTATTTTTTCAATTTAAAGCGCTATGGTCTCCCTAGGGACACTTGTTGTCATACATGTATGCCTTTACATTAGTCTATACATACATATTTACAATAATTTTAGGCCGTAACGAATAGTCATATGATATTAACAAGGAGAAAGAGAGAGAAAATCGAGAACAGAGAACTGATTTATTTATCATGATTTTTAAAATAATTAAGACGTAGGCTGAATATACTTTTCTAAATATATAATAAAAATAGGTGAATAACTACTATTCAAATTCCAAGTTTAAAGTTGGAAATATTCTAATTATTATTATTTTTATATTTATCACTCAACGCTATAAAATATATAACCATTTTACATAGAATTAATGAAACTTGCCAAAATCTCCACTTCTGATAAGAACTCTTTAAGAATGCTCCTAAGGCGCCCGATTTTTGCAAAAGTCCAACCCCACCAGCGAGTGCAAGTAACCAAACGGGGCTCTGGCACATTTGTAAGTGTAAAAGTTCAACTGCTCTTCACATGTGTAGACATGTGGTGCACTTACAGTAAAAGCAGACGCCTACTTTTACCCACCATGATTATCATGGCCTGTACCACGTATACTAGGGATAAGCAAAAAAACTCTTTAAGAGAGTTTAGAGGGGATCTGTATATGTCTCTTGTGGTAGCTTCCACTGTATAATATAGATATCACAGTCTTGTATTGTAATATTTTAATCATCAATATATTAATTTTTTTTTTGAAAATTTTGTATTTAATAAAGTAGTTTTTAAAAATTTTGAGTAAATATTTTAATCATACATAGGCAACCCAAATAAAGGCAATCTTTTACTATTCTTAGAAATCTTCGTGAGAAGTTCCACAGAAATTCCTTGAGGAAGGACGGGATAGGAGAAAGAAAGAAGGAATGATTAATGCCACCTACCTAATTTAATTACGTGAACCTGTGGCAAATACGTTTTAAATGGAGTCAGAGAGAGATGCCTTTTCTTTCAATTTATACTCGCTATACATCAAATGGAATCTGTCTATTGTTTTTTTTTTTTTTGACGAGAGAAGAATTTGTCTCATGCCAAATAAATTTCTTAGCGCGCATTTAAAATACATAATTCATTTATAACTATTATAATTTTGTTTCTTATTTTTCACGTGAAACAAATTATTAAATAAATATATAAAGCAGTAACATATTGACGCTATACCCAAGAATATAAAATTTCATTTGTAAGAGTATTTAGGTAATAGCTGGAATATCGAATACAGAAGTTGTTTCGAATTATTCGAATGAGATTGAAAAGGAAGAAAATATTTCAAAATTAATTTAGGTAATCTAATGTTACTGGACTAACAGTTCGATCTACTTCCACCCTTCAAATTAACCAACAATCAGACGATATATAGTTCGGCTGTAAATTTCATATAGAACCCACAATTATCTACTCTCTACTTCTGATTTTACCAACAATCAGAGCGATTCAATGTGCTGCTGTAGAATATTTCACTAAGATCAAATTCCATCTCATTCCACAAATTCCCCAATAAGTGGGACGATACAAGTTGCAGACTCGACATATTCTGCAATATATTCTAGCAAGAAGACTTGAAAATATAATTTATTTGTAACATAAACAACAAATATAATTAAGACAATCCCAAAACTTAAAATAAACGCCATTCTATAAACACAAACACTATATATATGTTATATAAAAATTATATTTTATTTTAAAATTATAAATTCTAGAACAAATTACTCTGTTTAGATCGACCGCCAGAGGTCGCCGCTTTTCCTATATAAATCCATTGTTGTTGTTTCCTGTTGGCCGGCTCAAACCTTTTGTAATCATGTAAATAAGTGTTTCATTTTTTTTATTCTTGGGCATCAAATCAGGCAATACTTTCTCAGATTATGTATTCTATAAGCTTAATTAGAACAAACTAGCAAATAATGATTTGAACAGTTTTATTATTTATACCACGACTGCTATATCACATACTCGTGGATTCCAAAATCAAGCAAATGATCAATAATTCTCTATATCAATCAGCAAGTAATAATTATATAACTTTATCAAAATAACAGCGCATATTAAAAAGATAATATAATATATACATATGGTAATATAAACCAACAACCCCATATTGTATATAACTTATAAAAATATTTTCATGTTGTATAATAGAAACACATCTGTAAAAGATTATACGCATTATTGACATGTGTCATTACATCATTATATGTAATTTACTTTGTACAAACTGAGGAAGAATAAATAAAACTATGTAATAGATTAAGATTGAGCTAAAGAGATAGAAGTCAAAAACGTTTAAATTCGAGATAGATGGAAGTCACAAAACAACATTTAAAGATAGATTGGAAACTGTCAGCACGGCGCCAGTTTAGAATTTCACCAGACGATCCATGCCCCTCTCGCATGTGCTGTAATGCAATACTTCCTTTCTCGGAAAAGGTATATAAAGCCTCCGTCCCAACCAAAAATACAGTCACTTTATAATCACTTGACAGTCACTTCACTATCTGCGAGAGCCCTCGTCGGTTGTACCCCAGGTCCACCTCATCCACCATGTAGCCCAGTAAGGACTCTTCTATCTCCATCTTTCGCTCCTAGATCAACTTTTATCTGTTCACGAAACTTCCTTAGTGCAACTCTGTCTTCGTTTTTTGTGTGGACATTCCCAAGCTTTCCCACTCTGCCTCGACCACGACTGCCTGTACTTTGTGAGAACTGTAAAAGGTATTCCAAGGTGCAGAGAGGTACTGGAAAACTCCTTATCCTGACTGTTCTTCTCGGTCAGCACAGTATAGCGAGAGTTACAGGATCGCACACCATAGATTAAGTCGACTGGATACCTCATCATATATTTAGTTGACAGGATTCTACAAGAGGCTACCAGACTTCATCACATTTATAGTCGACAGGATATCATCACATACACACATGCAATTATCTTCATGAACTCTGTGCAAAATCAATTAAACGAATATTAAATTAATGAGCTAATATATAACATTCTACCTTTTCAATCCGCCTAAACGGACGGTACAACATACGAGTGTACATGGCATATTAAAGTCCAATCCATCATGCTACTCATCTAACATTAACAATCATCACTAATCGAACTTAATTGGTCGTTTCCAACCTTCTCTATGTATCCGTGGCAATTTTAATAGACGCACAAGTTTGGCAAGGTAAAACATAGTTACAATATCTCTCTATCGATAAAATGTGCATAAATTTTGGGCAATGCGCTTCTTTTGATATTTGTGTTATTAAATATTATCTCTACAGACCTTACTGCAATTTTAAAACTTGTTAGATGAGAAGGCTTGGCTCATCAGTGGTAAACCCTCTCAGATCACCACTGATGAGCCAATCCTTATCATTACAGTAAGGTCTGTAGAGATAATAATTAATAGAAAATATAAAGAGAAAGACATTGCTAAAGACATTATTATAAAACATAGTTATGTATATTCTATTTAGCATTTAATAGAAATATATTTTAAATCTTAAATTAAAAAACTATTTTTAAAATTTTAAAATTCAAACACATATTAAAAACTAGATCATTCATACTTACGAAGGAGAGATTTGTCCACATTTGAATCAAATACTGTACCTTTTCATTCCTCAGCCTGAACATTTTAAACAGATAATTGTACTCTAGCACAAAAGGGTATAATACATCTTTATCAACAGATGGAATAACAATTGAAATAGATGCATCAAACGACAGGTTCCTTTATTTCCATACAATAGCTATCGAGCTCTTTAATGCCCGACGTCCCTTCCCACATTGAATTAAATATTTGTTTAGAATTAACATTCAAAACATTCTGTTTTATGTCACGTGGCTAAATAGCTCAAACAGCATTCTGCAGTCGCTGATGCATGACACCACTGCACGTTTGGCCGCAAGAATGATGACAAGATGAGTATACTCACTACGTATGAGTTATCTTGATGAAGATAGTAACAGAAAAATCCAATAGTAAGAAGAATAAAATGAGCACCATATCTAAACAAGTTCATGATATGTATATAAACAATTCAACTTCTTATACGTTTTCTATTTTCTTCTGTGGAAGAGCAGAAATTATCGAAAACTCGGCAAAATAATAAAAAAATTCTGAAAGAAACCTTTCGCCATATGATCTCGCGCTTTTTATAAATGCATATTCTCAAACCAAACACTTCAGAAATTTTGTAATTTATAATATCTTATTATATACCTTCTGTACTCTTATATAGGGAAGTTAAGTGGGTCTGCAAAATTCCCACAACCGTTTATAAGTTAAACTTGAGACGAAAAAATACGGACGAGACATTTTCTCTTAATCATATATAAAGAGATATCGTTTCGAAAATAGAACAATCCATAAATATATCTTTAATTAAAAAGGAATATATAGGATCAAAACATAATTTATTCACCAATATTTCAGTTGTGTGTGTGGCTGAACGCTTACCATTTTCAAGGTATTACAACATGTTAATGTCAACAACAAACTCAGCGCCACATAACGGCAATAGAATTAAGTTAAAAATATTTTTGCCTATATTCAATAGAGAGAAAAAATATATATATTTATATAGATGGAAAATTTGCCGGGAGAAAATTAATCCATTGAAGCAATGGTCGCCTCTCCCGTCAAAATAAACGTCAGAATCTGACGCCATCTATTGACCGTTGTCGCAACTAGCGGCATCGGGTCGGTGACAAAGCCTCAACACCAACTTTGGCAAACTGATAAGCGTCCACCTAGAGACCATTATGTTTTAACTAACGCTTAAAAATATTTTATTTTTAATTACATTACACACACACACAAAACTAAGCATTAAGGAAATAATATTTTCTTTAAAATAGTCAATCTTAGAAAGATCTATGAAGATCTTCAATTACATTTAATAACCTTATTTTTCTTACTTATATATCAAAACCAATATTCATAAAGATATCTATAAAATATTGATATACATTATTTTTATTTCATATTATACACACACACCTCTCTCTAAAGAGGTTTTAAAAATTAGCTAGCCATAATTAAATATATTTCCAAGTGGAAAATTAGGGAAGACAAACTTCAGTATGACACAGAAATTTATTTAAGGCAAGAACAAACTATGAATGATAAACAAAAGATAAGCAATGAGGGGATTTTACAGATATAAAAAATGTTACTTTGTTAATAAAATAATAAATACTTTGTTACTTGGTTCCTTTCTTATGGGAGCTGTGACCCACAGCTAGCAATTTTATAGTTACTCACATGGCCCTGGCGTGCTTCTGCCAAGGATTCCATCAAAGTTTTGGAACATTGTCCCTAATACCTTTGTGTATTTTTTCTTGCGGCGTGAAGAGCGGCTTTGTCGTCGTATCATCTATATGGACATCGTCATCTTGGAAGGAAGTTTTGGCTTTGACACGGTTGTGGAATCCTGGAACTAGTCTCCGAAAATGTAGATCACAGAACCCATGACTTTTAGTCCTCTCGGCGATCTTCAGTTTGTCTTTTCTTATTTACCCAGTACCTCCACCAAAATGCCAAGTGGAAAATTAGGCAAGGCAAACTTCAGTATGACACAGCATTGTATTTAAGGCAAGAACAAACTATGAATGATAAAAAAAGCAATGAGGGAAGTTCACAGAGTAGCAAATCATAAACATTTAAAAAATGATACTCTATTAATAAAATAATAAATACTTTGATACAATATTGATGAATTACCTTTACTATTTCCTAATTTTATTATATTCAGTTCAACCATTTTATAACTGACAATTGATAAATAGTATATAATTCGTAGGTATGCATAAGAATGTAGTGAGTCGGCGGTATTGAAAGATACCACCAACAGCCGACTAAAGAAAAGGGAGCATTTGATCAAAGGTCACTTGAGCTAATTTAGAAACCCGGCCAGCCAACTCTACAAACTGGATTCCACTTTAAAACAGCGTTCTAACAGTGGCGTCCTCCTTGAATTCCAAATGTGTTTGTTGTTCCTCAGTAATTTGGATGGTCAGCAAGTGTCGGAACTATTTACCGTGGTGTGTTTGTACTTATATGACCTCAATTAAATGTATATTTATATATAAAGGGTGATTCATTATATATACTTTATATATTATCGCAAAATGCATATACTCTGTTTTACAAAGTATCCGAAAAATCACTTCGGGGAGTTAGAATACTTATTTAAAGTAAAACAACTCTTTAATTTGAATATATCACGAATGTTAGCATTCCCCCTTATAAAATAAATAACCTGTTTATGTGATTTGAAACTATTTGAGGCAAATTCTTGATAAGGGTTTGAGGAAAATGGAAATGGAAACAAATATTATTGAATCAATAATTTCAGCCATTACCATACATTCCTAACTTGTATTATATAGTTTGATTGAAAAGGCGATCCATTAAATAAGTTTATATAAAAAAAGCGTAACATGGATCAACTTTTCTTTCCATGTTATCTACAATAATTTGTAAATTAAGTTTACTGTGCAATAAAATTATAAAGAGGGAGGAATCTCTCGAAATATTTTGAGGGATAAAATGTTTTATTTTTTCTTCACAGATTCAGGTACGCCTTTTTCATAAAAATTCATTATAAAGTCATAGTATAGAAGAATATATACTAAAAATAAACCCATACTTTATTGTTTCGAAAATATATGCTCTATAAAACACATCAATATCTCTTTAACTAAACAAATTGAATTACTCTTCACTTCTTCTTCCCTAGATAAAAAATCTCAGGAGAGCCTGGCTCATCAGTGGTGAGCCCTCTCAGTAGTCTTATAAAATCAATCTACTTCACCACCTCAATTCTGTAATAGGTTGTTCTGTGCTTACCTATCACGCACATTATAGGCATTATTTGTAAAAGAGTATTCGGATAGTAGGAATTAATTAATTAACAAATGCGCATACAATTACATGCTTTGAGAAATCCTCTAACGCAATTTTTGTATTCGAATTATTTTTCTAAAATTCACGCGAGAAAACAAAATTCCATATTAAAGCGTTATGGTAGATTGAACTGGAGAAAGATTTTGGAGAGCCTCTATTTATGAGCTAAGGATAGTAGCAAGTTGTTTATTTGGAACAAATACAAACGTAGTATTTTAACTACATTGATCGTAGAATCGAGGTCGTGCACGTCGCGACCTGTCCGGCTGCGTGAAATAATCGAGAACCCCGTCATCTGCCATTCAGGGTGATGTAAAGTCGATGTATTGTACGCCGAGGTGAAGCCACTGAACTACAAGAAGCCGAAGGGAAGGCACGTTTCCATACAAAATATATAGAAAGAAAATAGAATTTTGTATCGGTTAAGGTGTTAATATATATCAAAAGAAAATATCTTCACGGTTATTCCGATAGATGGCGCAAAGCCACCAGCAACTTCAAAAGGAGCTTTTTTCTCTCAAATTATTGATGTATTCGTATTTTCCCTGACCTTGTTTCTCAAATATTTCCGCTCTGTTGTCATCTTCACATGTGTTATTATAAGGCCTCTTCCTGAAAACTCTTGCCTGTAAATTATACTGGAGAATAATTAGCGAATTTCCCCTGATTAAATTTGAAATAAGCCATTAATATTTACATGTATATATAATGGGTAGTTCTTAAAATACATTAATTTATTCATGGAAAATATCCATAAACATATCCATAAACAATTATAGAATTTTTTTTTATATTTTAAAGAAGTTATATGTGAATACAGTATTAAATATAGATCAGAATTATAATTAAAATGCCTCTTTTTGCCTATTGTGTGGAAATAATTCAAAAGGTTTCTTTCAAATGATTTCATTTTTCAACGTACACTGATACATGCCATTAAAACCAAGGAGAGTAGGATTTATGATTCATGATACTCCCCATATGTCTACACATGTAGAGAGCGGTTCAACCTTTGCGGCTACAAGATGTCAGAGCTGGTTATTTGTTCTTGAAATTAGAATTGTGAAATAATCAGTGGCCATTTAGCATTTTTTTTTCCAGAAAAATGTTTATTGACAATTCGATCCGTGGTGGAGGTTGTCAAATATTGACAGTTTTATCCTTTACGCCCCTCCAGCTTTGGAAGATAAACCTGGGCTTGTGAGTTAAATACTGACTTTTTGAACAAATATCTACATAGATTTTTTTACCGTATTTTAATATATTAATATGCATTTATTCTGAATAATTTACAAATTAGAAATTAAATCTAACTTATCATACACATACTTTAAAAATGCAATAAGTTTGTCACAAATGAACTAAATAGCCGACTTTATCTAACAATCGTTTTCCAGTCTTTTAAAAATAAGCATATGTTTATATTGATCTTTACACTTTTTATTCAAAGCATTGATTCATTTTGAAGTTTAATTATCAAAGAATAGAATCGCCGAATGTCGTGGTGCATTTGGGTGAGAAAAGCGAAGACTAAAACGCGGCTGATTCCTCACTCGCTTTTCAGCGATACACTAACTTATGCACGGTGGATTCTGTGGCCACTGGATATACGTCGGACCTGGAGGTTGTTGGGCTCTGCGCTGCCTGGAGTATAGGAGCTCCATCTATGCTTCTTTCCTGAGGTGAATCTGTACAAAGCCGGTGCTCTCAATAAAGCTGTGTGCATAAAATAATATCATCAATGTAACTTTTAAAACATGTCTCGATATACCTTAATGAACAAAATTTAAGGAAGGAGTACCTTTTATAATGTATATCGGGATTCAAACGAAAACTCTGATAGATATTTGAAACACAGTGAACATTTTTAAAGACGCACGAGAATTCCAAGTGTGAAAAATATTGCCTCTGCTTCTTTAAAAAAATAATAAAAGACACCCAGAGACATCAAAGACTTTTCCACTTCCCTATGTTTTGTCCTTGAGTGTAGTTTAAGGATTTACCTGGAGAATCTAAATTCTCAAATCATCCTGGACTATGTAATTTGTTATTTAATATAACCCTTTCAAAGTGAGAACCGGAAAAGAGTTTCAGTAATTCTTCATTGTTTTATAAAATCTTACAATGAAGCTTGATAATCCCCAGGAATATATTTCTATTCAAAATATACCATATTCGATATATTTATACACACAAATGGAAACAACTTAAGGAAGTGGAAAGTCTTTAATGTCGACGGCCGACTGCTTTTTAGGAGACAGAGGTAATTTTTCACACTTGGTTATCACGTGGATCTTCAATAAAGGTCACTGTGTATCAATTTTATTTTCAGAGTTATTGTCTGAATACCGATATACGTGCTTAAATATTCAGCTTCTTCAAGTTTTGTCCATAATCGTACCTTTTTATTTATATTTGATGTATGTATTAACTTCTTTTGTAAACATATTCTGTGCCATTTCACAAAGATTGAGCCATTCAAAATAATATCTGTAAATACTTATCATAAAAAAACCTTGAGAAACAGGTTTTAGGTATAATTCTAGTTAATGTTGGTAGAATAAATAATTTATTAAATATAATATATGATTTTTTATTTATGTTCAATTATTGAATCAATAATCCCTTCACTAAACTTTAATAACGGACTACTCGATGAGGGAAGAGTATCTTTAATATATATTATCAGTTCACAAGCTTCGTTTTCAACCGCTGCAGCAGAGTTGGTAATGATCATGATTGACAAATCAATCAATGAAAAACATAGAACAGATATCGTGTTATGGCGCAGATATGTAGATGATATTTTTTGTATCTGTGATCAGAATTCATATGAAACCATATTAGCATCCCTGAACAGTTATAATGAAGATATGTCGTTTACTATAGAAATAGCTCATGGGGATGTAATACCATTCCTTGATGTTCTAATAATTCAAACTCCAAACTCTTACCACACTACCGTATATTACAAAAAATATTTCCTCCCCAACTACACGCATTACACTTCCTGTTGTCCATTTCCCAAAAAATCAGTATTATAAAAACTTTATCTAAGCGTGTACACACCCATTGTTCCTTTCCATCTTTTCAGGCAATAGAGAAACAGAACATAATCAAGAATCTCAACTCTGCAGGCTATCCGACATCCTTTGTTTGCAAACATTTTTATGATTCCTCAGGAATAAGAAATACTACTCATTACCTGTCTACCTGTTTCATTCCATACTCTTACAAATCGGCGGCCATAGCACGAGTTCTGAATAGATATGGTGTAAACTCATATTTCTCCAACACACTTAGTCTGGCAACCAAACTAAAACAGACAATAGTTAAAAGTAGTGAAATATTTGATTCCCTTAATACCCACAATGCCATTTACTCCATATCATGTGAGCAGTGTGATGCCAAGTATGTCGGAGAGACTGGGAGAATGGTGAAGACCAGAATGGTGGAGCATGATAGATCGGTAAAAAGGAAAGATCCCCGCTCTCTAGTTTACCAACACATACGGGACACAGGCCACACATTCAACATCTATAAACCCTCGGCCCACTATCATGAGATTAAAAACAAGCACCAGCGATTGGTCCTGGAGGCTATACTCACCAAAATATTTAAAAGCATCAATAGAGCAATAGACCTTCCTGAGATATATGATAGTTTAATACTGGAACCTCCTATCTGAAATATTTAGTTTTCATGACCTACTTATACCTTTACACGTCAATAGCAGGTTTAGTTTATTTTATTTATTTATTTTTTTATTATTTTTGTTTTGTTTTGTGGTCGTTGTTCATGCTTAGTTTCTGTAATGGCCCTGTATTATATGTGTTGTATGTGTGTTTGCTTGCTATGCTTAACTTCTATGAATGGTCCTTCAATATTATGTTAATTCTCTGGCACAACTTTTACATATTTGTCTCATTTTCTTACTTTATATATATATATATATATATAGCTGATTGCCACAAATAATTTGTCTCGTTTTTACACCTGTGGATGGGCGGTTATGCCCGAAAGCTTGTGAACTGATACTATATATTAAAGATACTCTTCCCCCTCATCGAGTAGTCCGTTATTAATGTGTTCAATTATAAAGCGTTGGATGTTTTCAGGTCCATTGACATCGAGATACAGTAGAACCTCCCTTTAGCGGAAACCTCTCTACAAAGGACATTTTTATTTGCAAAAATACCATTTTAACAATTTAGCAACTCTCCGGTAAAATAACACGTCTCCCTAAAGGACACTTTGGCTCTGCAATTAGGTGTCTTTTACAGGGAGGTTCTACTGTACCTGATAGAATGTTTCATTAGAGAGATTCTCTGTAAAATATTCGATTAATGTTCACACCATTCTACCTTTGCCATGATGCTCTGAATACATATCTCCAAACTAGAAGGCGCATCAATTAGAACTTAACGTATATCAGCTTATACATTGCTGTAAATACATAAAGATTAGGTGTATAGGAAGTATAATGATATCATTATTGGAGAGATATATATGCGTATCAATATTCCAACCGCTCGCCAGAGACTGTGCAGAATATAATTGCAAAAGTAATAGATAGGTACGGTGAATTAAACAGAGTAATTCCTCAATGATATATTAATAATTAATCCAAGTAATTGCTTCACTCCATCATTGTTATAGATAGATAACTGAGATTGTAGACAAACGATTAGTTTAGCTGCTACCAATTGAAGATATTTTCCTTTTTTTTTTCTGTATATATATATTGACAAACTTTAAAGTTACAAATACCTACTGATTGTTTCTGCGCACCTATGTTATACATCAGAAATTACTAACAAACACGCATTTCAGTAAAGATGTATTACATTTGATTAAAATATAGGACATTTGTTCAGACTTCTATAGGGATATTTGGAACTAAATATTTGTTTCCAATTAAAATATCAGTAAGTTATCGTTGTTTACTATAGATTTTGTCATTGTCCGAATTTCCCATACACCTCCGCTGTCTCCAGGTTGACTAAACTAATAGACGATGTATTTTTTGAATCGATATCTATACCTAAGAGATTATTGGAATGCAGCGTTGCCAGGGATAATCGCTGGTAATCTTCCACGCCGTAATCTGGTCGTTTGTTCTCGAATACCCCCATATTTGAGGCCATTAATTTAACCTGATTATCATTATTATTTTACTAGAGGTGTTCTCCGTCTTAATAAAAAATTAGGAATGCGATTGTTTGATGTTAAACTGACTTATTTAAGGAAGGATCAGGAATTTGGGGTCTACTATACTATATATGACAATGAAAATTCATTTTATAACACCACAAATGTTATTTATATTATTATCATCTTTGTATTTATATATATATATATATATATTGCCTTTCTAGAATACATAGAAATTTAGCTCATGCATATTCTTCTTCTTATCGAAACTATATAATAACTACGAAAGTTGTAACTTTCCTGTCTATATTGGTCTGACTAGGTTTTATGTTATCAGCACAGATATTCTATAATTACATTGAGAGGATTCTCAAGATAATTGTTTTATTAATTTCTATTTTTCGCCCGCGCATTCCATTCAGAAATATAATTAATTTAGAGTAGCGCTTAGATTCGAGATTTTCCAAAATATAATATAAACACACTTTTTATCAGTTGTGTGCTTCTAAGAGTTTAATAAATAATATTTTCAACTATAGTTAAATATTTTCTTAATAAATGCGAACTCTATTCAAAATATTATCAACAAGGGCCATAAACCTTTTAAAATACACTAGTGGTGCATTGTGGTAAAAATAGATTTTGTTGCTAATATCAATTACATTGGAGTGTATATGATATTATGATATATCCCTACATATCCATGCAGCTTTAACATGTTTTAATATATTAGACCTAATTTGACATGTTAATATAAAATATTTAATGGTAATATCTCAAAGAAAGCGTTTTTTATTTAATCTCTTTATCAAAACAAATTATTGATGGAAGAGATAATAATCTCTAATAAAACAAACGATATATATAACAAATGAAAACATTATTACGCGAATGTTTCTTTTCACAAATGAATCTAGCTTCTAACTTTTCATACTGTGATGAAAATATATTGGGAAGGCTTGGCTAATAAGTGGTGAACCCTCCCAGCGGTTTCGCCAATTTAATTGGCCACTGATGAGCAAAGCGCTACCAATATTTTTTTTTTTTTATCACAGTAAGGACAGTAGTAGCTTGATTTATTTGTGAAAAGAAACATTCGCGTCTTAATGTTTTCATTTGTTATATATAGATGGCGTGTTATTGCTTTGTGTTGAACCATACTTTAAAAACTTTTCATACTTAATGATAAGAATGATCACAATAGGATTCAATTCTTTTTAGAAAGATTGCTTGAGGTCTTCAAAGTTTCGAGGAAATGGACAAAGTCTAGCTATCCATGGTATTCATAAGGTATCTTTAGCGATCAATAGTACGCATCAATGTATTTGAATAAGCAAAAATTAGAGGAAATCGTTTATTTTTGCTTTTATTCAAAAAGGTATGTTAAACAAATATATTAGGTGCAAATTCTATTAGGCTTAAATGGCCTATCTGTGTATTTGAGTTCTATCATTGACTATTAATCTGTACCATATATCTGAGATAAACTGATGCTATAAAATCTCAACGCAGACAACTCTTCCTCGAAAGTCCTTTAGCTCTCTTTACGCCCAGTTAAGGATAAATAATTGCTTCATTTTCTACATAGCTATTACCTACTTGGTCTATTTATATATTTTTTTCTATATAAATCTTTAAATCAATATTTTTGTCATACATATTAAATATTTTTAAGAATATTAAAATACATAAATCAATTTTTAAAAATTTAAATATATTTATTAATAAATTCTTACATCACATTTCGAACACCGGAGCGTGAGCTTTAATATATTTTGCATAATTTCACTAATGAAAATTTAAATTAGTTTTAGCCAAAAAATGGCGTGTAAATAAGCTTAATGGTTGAGGTTGATTAAGTTGGGTGCAATTAGTGTAATGAAAGGTTTGGAAGGTGGCGAGACAACACAGAGGTCTGGTTACCCAGGACTCCACGACAATTAATTAATTTATAACTACTGGACATCTATCTGATGTAACATGAAGGGTATCCTGTCAACTCCACCTATTATTCTAATTTATTTAAACATATAGAAACATATAGAGGTTGCCTCTGGCCGGCATTTATATTTCTTTAAAAATATACACTTCTGCCATATAAACTTTGATTTTCTCAATGTTTAAGAAAACATCTTTTGTCTTCGTCAGGAGAAATAATTAAAAATAAAAAAATTGGCAAGGCGCGTTAAAAATGATTCTTATTTTAATTTTTAACACTTTGACAAATGCTTTATTTTTATTTATTTCTCCTGACGAAGACAAACGATTTTTGTTGAAACGTTGAATAAATAATATTTTATCTGGCTGAAGTGTCTATTTTTTAAGAAGTATTGCAAATGTATTGTTAATTACACTGGTCAACAACATTTTGCCCAAGAGAACGTGATGGTGTTTCTAGTGTAACCTTTCATGCTGAAACCAAAAATCTAATCAGATATTTTCCGTCACCCATGGTGTTTGCGTGACAGCCTTTTTTTGGTATTGGGATAAATAGAGCAAAAAATGCAAAAAAGATTATGCAAGCATTTCTGCATAAGCCTTATTACATTACACTGGTTTATCAAAATATATTTATTTTTGTTCCAAAAAAGAAACAGCATCTTATCTAAATTTAACTCTTTGTGCTGATTCCAAATATACCTTTAGTTTTTTTTCTATCACGCAAGAAATTTGAGATACACCTACTTGAAATTCAAAATCTTTTTAATGTATATAGGCCTATATGAACGAAATATATTTATTTTATTGAAAATAGTGACTGGATTTTCTTCTATACTTTGCTTGTGGTACATCCCTCTTGAGTGTCCAGCAGTAGTCAGCAAGCATACCGGAACACCATTTAACTTGGCACTGCTTCTCCATGCTTGATATACCTTGATGAAACCTCTCACCATGCTCATCGCTAACTGCACCAAGATTGTCTGGAAAGAAATCCAGATATGAATGCAGGAAATGGATCTTGAGAGACAAGTTACATCCCAGTGTCTTGTAGGAAAGCAACATATCATTAACTATGTCTCGGTAATTTTCAACCTTGACACTTCCTAAGAAGTTCTTGCAAACGTTTCTAAAGAAATTCCATGCTGCTGCTTCAACGTCATTCAAACTATTTGAAAATTTCCATCCTGCAGCAATTCTCGAATCTGAGATCCAACGAAAGTGCCTTCTTTAATTTTCGCATCACTTATGCTAGAACATTTTTTATTTTAGGTGGGCAAATCCATTGGCATTCCGATCCATTGCCTTGACAAAGTTCTTCATTAATTCCAGTTTAATATGAAATGGTGGTAAGTAAATATTTTCTGAATCGATCAGGGGAGGATTTACAATATTTTTATTTTCTGGAGTAAAGATTTCACGGTTTGGCCAGATTTTTTAATGTAATGCCTTTCCCTATCTCTGCTATCCAACTCACACAGAAAACAACAAATTTTGTATATTCAAGCTGTATTCCACGCAAGAGAACAATGACTTTCAAATCGCTGCATATTTTCCAACCGTATCTTTCATATTCTATCTTTTTCAAAAGCAGTTTCATGTTTTCGTAAGTCTCTTTCATATTGGATGCATGTGTTATTGGAACTGATGGGAACTTATTTCCGTCGTGAAGGAGAACAGCTTTCAAACTAATTTTTGAAGAATCAACGAATAAAGCCACTCTTCTGTATCATGGTCATGTCCAAGCGCTTCCATTAGACTAGCAACATAATTGCAATATACTAAATCATTCTCTTGTGAAAAGTAGTCTTAAATTTCATCTTGCGCTTGCGAAAAAAGCATACTTTTGTGCCTTTATGAAGCCGATTCCAGCTTTTTAACCTAGAGCCTTTTTTGATAAATCTAAATCACGTACGAGGTCGTTCAAATCTCTTTGGGTTAACAAATGAGGTTCATATGAAGAAACTGCTTCAAAATATGTGTCATCCGACTGTTGCCCTTGGTATTTGAATCATCGTCACTAAATATTACATTTTCAGGAGGCTGTGGTACGGGTAAAATATAACTATGAGGAGCCGGTCTCATAGCAGAAGGCAAAACTGGATATTCAACTGTATATCTTGATTTGGATGTAATACCTGTTGTCTTTGTCAAACAAAAATAACAGTCTGAAGAATAGTTTTTAGGTTTCCTCCATATCATTGGAACCGCAAATGGCATATGACGTTCACCTTTAATTCACCCTGTAAGACGTCGAGCACAAATTTCACAACAATGATGAGGAGCCCAAATCTTATCTTGGTCACCTACTTTACAGCCAAAATAAAGTTGATAGCACTTTTTGATGAGCGTGTAAAGTTTCGCTTTTGAAATTTTAAAGTTAATTCTCCACAAATGTATAAGAAAATATCAGGAATATTAATGCAACGCCTCGGCATATTGACACAGTTTAGTGCACACGATTTATAAAATCAAATCGATAGAGAAGAATAAACTGATCACACTTAAATTTACCTGCCACATCTGATGTAAATCTATTAAACAAACCGTTAGGTTCAATTTAAATATATATATTAAAACTGTTATTTAGCAAATAGCATTCCAGAGCTTGTCGTTATTTTTGAGTTGAAAGAAAAACAGATCGCATTATAAAATAAACATATTTATTTAAAAATTCAATAATTTGTTATTTAAATTATTATTTATGATTCTAAAAAAGTAAAAATCAATTAATAACAAATAAAAAAAGCTTTTGGTTTGACATATCAACTCTTCTTGTCAAAAATAAAGCGCTAGCTAATGTAATGATGTTTACTTGAAAAATGCTTACGTAACATTGGAATGGAAAACTTATGATTTCATTTTAAATTTAGCATGAAAAGTTACATTAGAATCAACATCAGGTTTTCTCAGGCTTAAAAAGGTTTTTTTAAGACCTGTGTTATTATATAAAAAGTAAAAAAAAATCGTGAGACGAAGTTATTTTAAGTTTTTTTAGTTAACCGAGTTTTTCGAGTATTTCTGCCCTTCTACAGGAGTAAAACGTTTGTGAGATTTCATTGTTAAAGACTATTGATTATTTTTAATTCTAACTTTCAGCAAAAATGTGAGATTCTTCAATTAACAATTTAGGCAAATATATTACCTTTACTTTAGGCATATATAAGAGCTCCTCAGAAATTGACATATAAAAATATGTTCATGTTCTTATTAATATTTACGAAAGCCATTTTCTACCGATATATTCTGTGTATAACTGTCTGGAAAAAAATCTTTCCTTCATAAATAACGGAAAGATATGTTGATATAAGATTATCTCAGTATAATAATTATTATTGTTGATAGTGAGAACACCAAAAACCTTTTGATCTAAAATTGGAATCTCGTAACCTATACTTTTTTTGTAGAAATTACTTTGAAATTACATTTAACCCCCACATATAACTTTTTTTTTTCTTCAATCAAAAATGGGAAATAATAAGTTAATAGGGATTGGCTCATCAATACTCGAAAAATAAAAAAAACTTTCATAACTGATGAGGAGGTTAATGACTTAGAAATTTTTTTTTTTTTTCGTTTTTGCTGCAATAAAGTAATTTGACGTTCATGGGAATTCCATGTCTTTAATTATATTGATGAAAAAAAGCGTTATATATGAGAATTTTCATCCAAAGGTATATTTTACAAACTTTATTTTGCCCACATTTCGATGATTTCCTATCTTATCAAGTGATATTACATCTTATCAAATACATTCAATTTAAACTCAAAAACATCCAAATGTATCTTGTAGAAAGCGTAAGAGAATGTTCAAAATAACAGGCAAATGAAAAAAAAAATTGACTTAAGGCATGAACATTAAAATATTAATATTTTATTCTATTTTATTAATTCGATTGTAATTAATTTTATTCCACTGATTCTAAATGGTAAGTGTTTAGAGCCTATATCTAGAGATATCCATATTGGCTAGAATACTGTTCCTATCAATTTATTCGAATCTCCAGGACATAAATTAAACAATATTCAGGTTTCCCTAGATTTTATATATTTTTCAACGTTGTCTCAACATTTCGGAAATCTCTGCCCTTCTAAAGGAGAACATAAATAAGCGAATAAACGGCGTTTAATCGGGCGGCGTTTTATGGGCAGAGATTCCCGAAAGCTAAAGGCAACGTTAAAAAAATAAAAGAAACTCATATAGAGAAACCTGTTATATTGTTCAATTATAATACTGTTCCTACTAGAAATTTGGAGAAGGATATCTATGATTTGTTAAAATATACTTAATTCTTCTGATAGAAATACGACAGACTATGCACAATAAGGACCGTGTGTTGCCAAGATGTTGAAGCATGTCTTAACGTGTGTGTGTGTGCGTGCCAAGAAACAGGAGCACGACAAGGTAGTGACTGACCCATCAAGCTACGTGATACTGGCTAATTGGGTTTGGCGATGATTTAAACATGGCTCGTCTGGCCCCGTTCAGTAAATTGTATTTAGACATTTATTTATAACTATCAAATATTCTAGGAGTGCAAGAAAGAATAGTATTTTTCTTATTATGGAATCTTAGCAGATTGTTTCTACCTTTCAAGTTCAAAGGACGATCATATTTTTTGGTTGTTGAGGTGCAGCCTCCACACGCTGACTGGGCCAACAGCCTGAAACACGTACGTTGTTGGATTTTCTTGATTAATATATATATAGGTGAAAAAGTATTTGGCCGCTAGTATCTATAATAATCAAAAATCAACTATTATTTGATATTTATTCCGACAGAAGAGACAAGCCATCAGCAACTTTTTTGTTATACAATTTACCAACCTGATCCACAAGTACAATATATTTCACTTTTGTACTATTTTTCAAATATCAATATTAGCGTTTAGAAGATGTGATGTATTTTGCTAGAAATAAGCATTTGATAACAAGGTAACATTCTAGGCATTCTTGAAATTAAATATTGAATCAAAATTCAGTATAAATAAGAAGTTTCTTAAAGCAAAATAGCTCAACTCTCATTCTTCCGTGAAATCCAAATAGTTTGATCTTTCTTTTTCGAGAATCAAAAGACGATGAGTTGTTATTCTTTGGTAAATATTCAGGCAGATAATCCACTTCCTTAAACATATTTTGCGCTTTGTGTCAACTCTTACAATAGATAACAAACGTTATATCTAGCCCTTACTTACGATTGTTGCCATTGACTTTAAGATCGCCTTGCTTGCGGCTTATTAATGCCGAAAGAATATTTTAAACTTTCTTTTTAGGACCCCTTTTGAAAAATGGTAACTTTACAGATAATGATATGCATCTGGTTCAGCGCTATCACCGTAAAAATTCCAAAAATATCCTATAGCATGTATTTTTACAATACATGGTGGTTTTTTTTTTCTTATCCCTAGTACACGTGGTACAGGCCATGTTAATCATGGTGGGAAGAAGTAGGTGACTGATTTTATTGTAAGTGCACCACATGTCTACACCTGTGAAAAGTAGTTCGACTTTGCAAACACAAATGTGCCAGAGCCCCGTTTGGTTACTTTCCCTCGCTGGTGGGGTTGGACATTTTCAAGAATCGGGGGCCAATGGAGGATTATTTTAAATCAGAAAAAAGTATCCAATGCCGGAATCGAACCCGGGTCGTAGCGGTCGAAGACCAACGGTTTAGACCATCCTTCCACCGACCCCCGGGTCATACATAATGTAAAAACATGAAGGTGTCAATTTTAATAGAGGTTTGCCATGTCAAATTGATATTTCTATAATAAAAAATGATAATACCATATCAAAAGAATAACCTTTATGTAAAATTAAGGTTTTTGAGTGGAATTTAAATATTAGAGGATTACCCCTAATCTCCAGGTAAACATGAGCCCACTATTTTTATTTTGTAAAGAATCCCACGATCCCATAAATCTTCAGGGAGCGGATCGCCGAGCTATCTTCCACATTTTAATTTCTAAATGTGCTCTGAGCTTATCCGATAGTTTCACATATTTATTTTTTTCTTCTACATATTATATTTTTGCCACTTTTTTCAGGGATTTATATAAAATACAAATAAGCAGGTACCGCATTTTAAAAATTATCTTATAAAAATAGTGTTAAAATATACATTATTTTCAAAGATAAATTTATAAATTTTCTCATTTTATCCACCGTTGTCTCTCTTCCTTACATGAATAATGTGTTGTGTTTTTATTTAAAATAATAATTATATATAGATCCCTCGTATTTGAAGCGTGCCTATACTATAACTAGTATTTGGTGAACTTGCAACTCATAGATTAATATTTACCAAATAAAAAAATTGGATGTGATAAAAAAATTATATTTCTTACTTCAAATATAGTTATCAATAAATGAATGAATAAGCTTTTAGATTATAATTCTAAATACGCCTCGTTATTGGTCATATATGGGGCATATAAAACGAGGGTAATTCTGGTCCGTTTCCAAGGACTAACGCTGCAACGGCATTCATTTTCCAAGACATCTGAGGCTCTTCACTGGACACTGGGGTGTCAAGGGTACACAACGAGGGTACACAACAGTAATACATATATATTTTCCAAATGTAAAAGTACAACGTTATTCAATGTGACCAAAACCTCAAAAGAAATCCCAGCTTGATATAAAGAGTACCTTATAAATCTAAATTTTTCTGGAGGGATATGGATATATAAATGTCGCCTCTCCCGTCACAATAGACACTAAAAACTAAACTCTATCTATTTAACTTTCTCCGAAAATTTATTTTTATATATGAATATCCGTCCGGAAAATTTTCCATCCATATTTTGGTTATAGATATGGTCTAGCCACTTTACCTGCTGACTATCTCTTTGAAAATTTCTGAAGATTTCATTTTAGTCTAGGTGCATCCCATCAAAATCAAATCCCGCTCTATATTGACGTGGGCGCAAAACTATGGACTCCAGATGGATACTTCTCAGTTTTCCAAAGTTAGTGTTGTGGCTTTGTAACCTACCCGAGTCTGCTAGTTTGCCGAGATGGTCAATTAATATCTTCTATTTTTTAACGTCCATTTTGACAAAAAGTAAACCATTTTATAGTCTACTTGAAAACAATACTAATCTTATTTATAACTGGAAAGCTGAAAACACTTGAGGAATTATCAAAACGAAGTAAAAGAGCATCCGAAAACACAATCCATTATCTCTCTTAAAGGGTCACACACTATCTCTAACCTCGAATATTCTGAGATCCTTTTTAAAATGCACTGAATGTTCAATTTATTCAAGGTCAAACACAATCTCTTAAGTATCCAAACAATTTATTATTACATTACAACGGAAAAACAATACAAAATAAATTATGTTTGTTATGTTAAATGATCCATATAGTTATTATTGATTTCAGAATAATTATTTGAAATCAGAAAAATTACATTTATATTTACATTCATATTTAATATATAGTGTATTTTTATAATACTAACCTTACATTATACCTTTTTTGAATATTTTATGTTTTTCATTAAAGTTAAACATTATTCAAAAGTAAGATGAAAATTCAATGTTTTATCTTTTCATCTCAAAATTAAATCCTCTCTTTTTATTTGATTATAATATGTAGAACTATGTAAACATATATTATTGTTATAGTAATTGCTTTAAAGTTTATTTACAATTATTTTATTGTAAAATTCTATATTTAAATATACATAGCGTGTTAGTGGGAAAATATAGATTTGTGAAAATCTGTAACCTTTCATTCATCTTTAAAGAAACAGGAATAAATAGAATGGAGCAGAATTCTTCAAGCAAAATATTTACTCAGTTATTTAATAATTAATATCTCCTCTCTCTCTCTCTCTCTCGCTAATTCACTATTCTACAAGCCAATTGAATCAAATAGAATAATTATAATAATTGTTTCGTATTTCAACAAATTAAATTCATTTGCATGAAAATCGCCTATCCTCATATAGTTAGGAGTTGATTAGAGCTAGTTAACATATTAGTTTATATACAAACTGACTCTTTGATTCTTCTTGGTTAAATCACCCTCTAAATATGCTCAGTTTTATCTACTAGCACAGAATTCGAAGCTTTAACAGCCTATGCTGTTTTCTTAATTGCTTATTACTGGTTGTAATCATGATTAACGCACACTCTGTTGTAATATACTCATTATTCAAATGATAAATAAAATCATAAGATGATATATAATAATACCAACTGATATGTTGATATATGAAGGTTCTTTGACATATAATTTCGATGAGATGCATGTATCAATAATAGTTTGATAACGTTACAAAAATATACTAATATAAATGTCATTGTCATATATTGATGTTTTAATTTTGATATATCCTTGTAAAATTTATTTCATTGAATACTCGAAGTGTCCTTTCTAACAAACGTATATATTATTTTAAAAAAACTCAAATATCATTTTAAAATCGATTTACATTCTATCACAGAGAAGTGGAAAACAAGTAAAAATATTCAGTACTACCCCAGTAAATGCTGGTGGTTAGAAGATGTTCGATACAATACACTTTATTGGAGGATTTAAAGTTAATACCCCTAACTCTATATAGAGATGTGCAAATATACCTGTTCCAACATTTTATTCTTGAGAAAGTCGTTCAAATTTGTCTCTGTAATGAACTCGTAACACAAAATAACACAGTAATACTACACAGAAATAGTAAATATTTCAATTAACAAATTATCTTGTATTGTGTCCTCCATTTTTACCTTTGAGATTGTTTTTTAAAATAGGCTTTATAAAAAAATCACAAATATTTAAAAATATGTATATGTGATGAGGTCCTGTTGAATCTTGTAGAATCCTGTCGAATGAATATGTGATGAGGTCCTGTTGACTCTTGTAGAATCCTGTCGACTAAATCTGTGGTGAGGTATCCGGTCGACTTAATCTATGGTGTGCGATCCTGTCGACTCTCGCTATACTGTGTTGACCGAGAGGAACAGTCATGATGGGGAGTTTTCCAGTACCCTCTCTGCATCTTGAAGACCTTTAACAGTTCTCACAAAGTACAGGCAGTCGTGGTCGAGGCAGAGTGGAAAGCTTGGGAATGTCCACACAAAAAACGAAGACACAGTTGCACTAGGAAAGTCGGTGAACAGATAAAAGTTGAGCTAGGAGCAAAAGATGGAGATAAAAGAGTTCTAACTGGTCTACCATGGTGGATGAGGTGGACCTTGGTGACAACCGACGAGGGCTCACGCTGATGGTGAAGTGACTATATTTTTGGCTAAGACGGGGCCTTATATATATTTTCCGAGAAAGGAAGTATTGCATTTCAGCAGATGCGACAAGAGCGAGGATCGTCTGGCGAAATTGTTAACTGGCGCCGTCCTGACAGTTTATTTTCTATCTTAAGATGTTGTTGAACCTCCATCTATCTCGATTTTAGACGTTTTTGACTTTTTGCTTTAGCTCAACTCTTAATCTATTACACAGTTTTATTTATTTATTCTCAGTTTGTACAAAGTACATTACATATGATGATGTAATAACACGCGTATACATCATGCGTATAATCATTTACAGATGTGTTTCTATTATACAACATGAAAATCTTGTTATAAGTATTATACAATATAGGGTTGTTGGTTTAAATTACCATATATATAAATTTAAAAATATATCTTCTTTCGTCAAGAAAGAAGATAGAGGAAAATAAACTTCTCTTTCCTTATTCAGCTTAATTTTAATATATCGGAAAATTAATATCTTGGTTCTGTCTTTGTCCTTTTCTACAAACCTTTCTTCCGCTTATTCTTTTTCTACCCAGCCTTTGACGCGTAACGGCCGAAACTTTGCTGGAATTTTTTTTTATATTATCAAAAGCTTTTATTTAACTTGCTTTCATTCCTGTCCGTCCGTCTGTCTGTCTGTACACAAATCTTGCAATCGATTTTTAATATACTTTTAGAGCACGTAGGAATCTGAAATTTGGTACATTTCTCAGAACCCGATGACAATGAAAATTGACAAATATTCAGACTTCTGGGTTGTCAGGGTGGCCGGGGATGGAAGAATTTCCAAATTGCCTTTCAAATTTTGTAAATTATTTTTGATATACTTCCAGATCAGATAGAAGTCTGAAACCTTTAACACTCACTCAGTTCAATGAACAGTGCAAATGTACATATTTCAGACTTCTGGGAGTTCGGAGTGGCCAGGAATAAACACATTTTTATATTTATTTTTGTCGTATGTTACCCCTATTACAAAGAATTGACCAATCCGTCGCGATCAGACGTCCATCTATTTAAGGCCTAATCCCCAGTGAACTATTGATTCTAAGTTTTGTAAATTACGACTTAAAACTAACTTAATCTATATACATATATAAAAATATACGTATATAACCTATACGTATAATACGTATATAACGTATACGTATATAACCTATATACGTATATAAAAATGAATGTATGTGTGTCTGTCTGTCCTTTATGCCTGACCAAACCACTCATTGGAACGCCATTAAACTTGGGAAGTTATTTAGTATAGTATTGGTAAGGTTTCTAGAAATAAAATTTTTGAAATAACTTTTCGCCTAAAAATAATCAAAATAAATATTCTAATTTATCTGTTATAATTAAACTATCTGCTCTAAATATTATAATGATGATACGATGATTTTGTAATGTAGAAAATTAGGAAAGACAAAATTCAGGATGACACGGCAATTTATTTGAGACAAGAATAATGATACAATTTCAAGGGACCGGGAAAAATGTTCACTTTATCGAGAGATTCGTTAAACAAACCTTTACTCGGGTAAAACCCGGGCGAAGCCGGGTACGTCCGCTAGTAATTAATAAATAAAAATACATTTTTAAAAATAGATTTTCTTCAAATGCACCAAAAAGAAAAACATGAAATATTTTATCTTCTGTCATTAAGCAATTAGATGTATCTGAGTGAAAATAAAAGCGCCGGGGTAAGATCATATTTAGAGAAGATGTAAAAATATAGCAAAAACTTTTAAAAAATCGCTAATCAGTTGCTACATATTAAATCACAATAGGTTCGGAATTCATGATGATCCTCCCCCGCCGCTTTATTTTCACTCAGATATATCTAATTGCTCAATGACAGAAAATGCAATATTTTATTATTTCCTTTTTAGTGCATTTGAATAAAACCTTTTAAAAATGTATTTTTATTTTTTAATTTTTATTTTTACTATTAAATGCTTTCTACTTATTTATTATAAATATAAACAAACTTCCTATGTTTATAGTAAATAACAGATTTATAAATTTTGAAATTTTCTTAACGGCATTATATATAAATAAATATTTGGTTTACAACATAAAATCTTATCTAAGAGTGAGCTTTTATAAATTATCTAAACAAATATATATATAATACGTAAAGAAGATAGACACCAATGTGTTCAACTTAATTGAGCAGGAACGTGAGTTGTCCGGGAATTTAATATCTTCCAAGTGATGGATTGCCGGCTGGTTGAAGATTGATGGATTCCCGCAGCTCTATTTGGAGCCTTGGTATTCCTCAGGGATGTATGTGTACTGTACATCCTATGTATCTGTTGTTGTTGTACCTGTTTTACTGTCCAGTCCAGATATCCGTGTGATCATAGCCTAATCACTTCATCAATGAGTCCGACATCTAGTTTAACCTATTGTTTATGCTTCTCCATTGAATATTTATTTATTTCACCACACAGATCGCGATATCCCGGCTGGGATAATTGAGTCGATTTACATTTTTAAACAGGGGCAGTTATAAACATATTATACAAAAAAAATAAATGAATAATAAAAATTTCATTTCATTATAAACCTGTTTGTATATATATGCAGATTCAGAGAATACCGGATATTTTTTACCTTTGAACATTAAAAAATGAGTCGGCTTTGTCCAAGAAACTTCTCATGTGAATGTATACCTTATAAAAATGATCTTTCCAACAATAAAATTAATGATCTATTTATATTATTTTCACTGTTAAATATAGAAGGTGAAAAATACTATCAATCCATTTTTAAAAGACTCATACGCGTCTATGATAGTTTCGAATTTTCATAACAAATGGCGCGCTGATGCATCATAATAAATAATACCATTGTTTTATTTAGTAGTCGTATATTATAACAAATCGCAAATGTTTGGCTTATTTTGACATTTAGTAGACATTTATATACACGCCTCATCCATATAAATATAAACCACACACAAATAGAATTTTAGTAATTTATAATGAAGGATATTGAAAGAAAAACATTTCAATATGTGAGAGCGGCTTCTAGTCTGAATACGTATATATCTAGCTTTTCAAATATCTTCTGGCTATCAAATTGTTTTTTGATATTTTCACTTATTCAGACTATCTCTATTTTTTTTCTTACAGTTTGGTTTAACTTACTTTCTAAGATATGGTTCTGTTGCAATTCTCTTCCATATTAAATATTTATAACGGTTTTTTCCTTTTCTATTACTTTTGCATTAATAATATAGCGCTATAGATATAGATAGAAATTGGAAAATGTGTCTCATATTCATAAAGTTCCAATTTCTACATTATAAATTTTGTAAAAGAAAAGAGTGAAATAGGAATCCCTAACAGATTAATCCCAAAACATCCCAAGATGTGAAAAGAATTCCATGAAAAGTCTGAAAAGGATTTATGTAGGAGATTATCCGGAACCAGACGAATATACCAACAGTGTTTAATTTTTATTTCATTGAAGATATTGTCATTTAATAGCATGGAAGTTTCAATTAACAAAAGGTAATTTATGAGATGTTTATAACCATCTACATACAACAATCTATCTTTGTTACAACCATATGTTTATACTATGAACTCATACTTCTCTAAATATTATATTTTAAATGGTATAAAATGGCGTTTTATAAGATAGATATATATACTTTAGAAGTTACTCTACAATATTATATTATTTATTCAAATTGTTTTAATATCCTCAATTATTCTAGAGAGAATGTTATATTTATATGTGATTTCAAATATCACAATTTTATAACGAAATAAATAAGACTAATGTTAATATATTTCTAAATACATTTTTATGATGAATTTGTTTATAAAATAATAGATAGATTGATTACAAAAAACATATTTTAAATATAACAAAAGCAACAAAAAAAAATAGGGCATTCTAGAATCGAACTCGTAATTTTTTAATAAATATATAATTTCGAAAGTTATTCCCGCTTGACTCAAGAAACTCTGCACACTGTGTTTGGCTGATTAAATATCAAGTGACTTTTAATCAGCCATTCAGAGGGCAAATAAAACGGACACCATAAAAACATTATGACATTTATCAGAGATGATTTATATTGAAACTATATTTTCGCCTCTGTAAAATTAAGTACAAGTACAGAAATAGTTTATACTTAAACATATTAATTTATTAAATATATCTCAATTAAAATAGCTAGGTATGTCAATTTCGACTAGATCGGTAAGAAATTAAACATTTATATATCTTTTGATTTAAGAGAAAATATTTCTAAAATAATCAAATAAACATTTTCAAATTAAAATTTATAAAGAGATTAGACCAAAAATCGATTTAAACGCATCTACACAAAATAAGTAAAAAAAAAAGGTTTATCGATCAATACTTGGGAGAAAAAATGTTGGGGTTAAAACAGCTGTTTAACGATAATTATTAACGTATAATAACATCGGCTTATTTAAAGGATTAGTGGTATAATCCGGTCTCTAAATCCCGGGTTTTCTCCTTCTTAAAATATTAACAGAAGGTTTAGGCATAATTTGAAAATAGCTATAAAACTTTGAAGAGAAACAAATTCCAGCACCAAGTATCGATTAGAGAGCTAATTCTATTGATCTTCAGAACAAATTTCATTTTTACCCTTGCCTTTAGGGTTTTTTGGGGGGTTTTTAAATAACAATTTTAGGATAAATTATCAATATTTATTATTACGATAGTGATAATATTAATTCCAGTAAAAAGGTAGCTGAGCGCGTTTTGAATTGATAACAATGAAATATCAAAATGGTGAAACACACATCCAATGAATATAATTAACAGTTATAAGAAATATTTATATATTATATACTCATTATATACTAAAAATAAAAGAGGCATCTCCTGACCACGACCACGACGTTTCGCGTTCATTATATACTATACAGGGTGTACCAGGTAAATTGGGAATTTCAACAATGGTATTTTAACTGTATATTAATACTAAATATACTTGTAAATACGGTTATACACGACAAGAATTAGTATAAAATATTTTACAATTAAAAACAACTTAAATATATACATTAGAGAAATTAGAAGCGAAAATTCACATAACAAAATTAACAGATAAAAGCGATAAATATATATAAAGTTTCAAAATCAGTTAAATAATATATCTGAAGTAGTAACGCAGATCCAAGACAATATAAAGAGATACAAATATAAATTATAATTAAAAGTCAAATGTGAGAATAAATTATTTTTATATTGAAAATAACTTTAATATAATAGAGAAACGTTAACTACCTTCAGCGCCTATGATTCTTTTAAAAATAATAATTTTCTACAATCCCAGCTGAAATGCTCAAAATTAGAGTTGATCAAACTGACCAAACCACAGGGTGGGTAGACTACATATGAGGCAAGCACTCCAATTATAGTTGCAGTGAGTGCAGTATGAAATTGTTTTATTCAACAAAAACATACGCTCAATAAACAAAATTTAGTTTGAATTTCTGATAAAAGGCAAATCGCTAATAATATGTATCATGGTTATAATAGGAAAAAAATAATTGTTAAAAAGTGTATATGGATTTGGATAACACATTGGTTTGGAAGTGTTAACAGAGTATCTCTCACAGAAATCTTATATATCAAATTTTCACGAAATATCACAAGAAAAGGTGTATATTCCTGGTAATTGTGTTTGGCGCTCCAGAAACCCGGGTCTTATGTTCTCAGCAAGTAAGTTGTGAGGAAAAATGTTTTTGATGATAAAACAAGTATGAAGAATGGATTAAATGATTTTCTTCACGACCTAACATCAACTTCGTTGTTTAGATGCCAGATTGCTATAGCTGAATTTATTATCATCCTCAGTGTCGTATTACACTATGCCACACAATTTATGATAGTTCATAGCGCAAATACTCTTTATGATGGGATTTGGGAGGAACTTTCGCGTCGATGGTTTTCAGACCTTCAAGGAGTTAACCCCATTTCGGCTGCACATAAAATAAGTGTAATTAAATAGTAAACCAATACAACTGGTATGATTGGTAGTAGTACGTTTCATACATCTTCCAATATATTTGGTAGATTCCAGAGTTGTAGGTGTTTGTATGATTGCTTATCCTTTAGGTTTCTTTCTCATGATTCATTAAGGATTTCACAATTATAGATGCAAATATTCATTACAAACAAATAATATACTTGAATTAAATATACTTCATTGATGAACGATATGCTTTTATATTCATAAGGCTTTTGAGAAAATAATTTTCAACGGGTCTAACTTTAAATTTACATCAAATTAAATTAGGCCATTTAGAGAGAAATTGCTCGAAACTTTGCCTTATACTATGATTTACTAAAAGTATCACGTAACCTATCAATTAAATATCTTTAATTTAAATCTATTTTAGAGATTACACGTTTTCATTTGTAATTTAATTTTTAATCAAGGATATTTTTCTGATGATAAATAAATGCTGATGCGTGTTTTACGTGTTTGATCCACATATATACATATATTGTTGAGTGTTACATATATAAATTACCTTGAGAGATTTAATATTCTCTTTGTATATATATATTTAAAATAATAAATAATATTGTTTTTCACAGTTGCAATGAAAAACCATCTACTGCAAGGATTAGCGCGAACATTTCAACATGATAAAATTAGTTAAATAAAGCGTATTAGAATATAATTAAAATATTAAAGTTTTTAAAGTCCTCCAATTGTTGGATTTAATAGTGAATAGGTCTATTCAATTTCGTAAAATAAAATATTTGAATATGCCTATTTTCCCTTTTGTAAATCAAATATATATTTGAAAGTTATATTCGTTGCTTGTGTGTTATATAATACAACAAAACTGATATCAAACATCTGTGAAAATAAAGTACTGAACGTAACTACGAAAACTATGCCTTGTAGGCATTGACTGGTGAACCATTGTTTCTAGCAAGCAGGGCAATTAACGGAATGGATTGACGTCACATGCTGCGCTCCCACAGACCCCTGGCAGAAATCGGAGTAACGAGCGAATGGCGTGGCAGGATTTGAGCTGGTCACACTGGATAGACACACTGAAACAACCAATAAACGGCGAAAATAACTTAAAGGTCGAAGACACAATTTGGGATAGTCAACTTTCAAATCATAAAGGAATTATAATAGGTTTTTGCAACCAAAAAGTACATGTCATTTATATTCAAATACCAATATTTTAAAACAGAGAGAGAGAGAATCCCTAATAATCATCTATAAAAGGAAGTCTCACGGTAGATATATGCAGTATAAAGGTTGTGTACCTGTGTGTATATCAGGAATTTTGGAAGATAACGTTTTAAAGAGAAACACTAGAAAAATAATTTTACACTCAAAATTATAATCACCTTTGGTATATATAAATTCTCAAATAATTCCCATAATTGAATATCTAAGAAATAAACCATCCGTCATATTCTTTGAAGTGTTGAATTAAAAATATTTGAAAAAAGAGATAGAATAATGTCGGTAAAACGTCGAATTTTTTTTTAGTTTGACATTGCGTTAGCTTAGGTTTATGTTCATTCCCCGAATATTTTATAAATTTAACAGATAGAGGTGTGTGTCGAAAAGGGCGGGTCTTTACTGAAATTCCCCTGCAAGCCGAATTGAATATTTACATACATAAAAAAGATTTAGAAGGATAGGAAGGTAGTTATAAAAGAATATGACAGCAAAAGACACATCTCTACTTCACAGTTAGAAGCATAGGAAGAGGTTTTATAAAACAAGATGATACCAAGATATATTCCTACTTCACCTTCTATTCACAGTTGAAAATACACTGGTGTCCAAAAAATAAGAAACTTAACCAATTTTGAAATTTCTCAAAAGCTAATTTATTAACAAATATAAAATTTAGTATACAAATAGTTTAAACCATGGAGAATTTGACTCGCCATGTGAAAATAAAAAAAAATATTTGAAATTATGAAAAATGCAAATTATTAACAACATACCCAAAGCTAAGGTTCCAGATCTTAAAGAAATACGATATCAATAGGGAGTATGATCACCTTTAACAGCTATCATGGTCTCACAGCGAGCCCTCATACTGTTTACCAGGCTTTGGAGGAGGTCCAAGGGTAGTAAACCCCACTTAGCTCAACGAGGGTTCTGGGAGAGGGGTAACGAGCTCCAATACGCCTCCCTAGAGCATCCCACACATGCTCTATTGGATTCAGGTTCAGGAGATCTGGCTGGCCAATCCATCCTTCGAATATTCTCACTCTGGAGATATTCATTGACTAGCCTAGCCCTATGCGGACGAGCATTATCGTCAATAAAAATTAAATTGTGACCAATTTGATCTCTATAAGGTCTTAGATAGGGCTCAAGGATCTCGTCCCTGTACCTTTGGGCAGATAAAGTGCCCCCAGAAAAAATGTGGAGGGGTGTGCGGTTGCTAGAACTGATGCCAGCCCAGACTAAGAGACTGCCCCCCTCTAAAACTGTCTACTTCCCTATGTTACTGGGATGATAGCGGGTTCCAGGCTCCCTCCAGATGAAAACTTGTCGAGAATCTGTGTTTAAACTAAATCTTGACTCGCCACTGAAGAGAACATTGGCGCACTGATCATGAGTCCAGGCGTGATGTTCCAAGCACCAATTCAAGCGGGCTCTCCCGTGAGCAGAGGTTAAAGGGATACAGACCATTGTTCGTCTTGCATAAAGGGCACCTTCGTGAAGCCTTCGGTAAACAGTTTGTCTTGAAATTTTCGTTCCAGTAGCACTTGAGAGTTCATTAGAGAGTTGAATAGCTGTCATCTCCCTATGGCGCTTGGCAGTTACGACCAGATAACGGTCTTCAGAGGTAGCTGTTTTTTTTCTACCAGAACCTTCTTTTCTTTTGATGGTTCCTGTCTCAATGAACTGTTTCCATATTTTGCTGACCACAGATTTATTCACATTTAGCCATTTTGCTACTTCAACTTGTGATTGCCCTGCCTCCATTCTTCCAACAGCTCTCCATTTTAAATCATATGCTAAAAATTTCGTAAACTCATAATTAACTAATGATTAAATAAAATTATAATTGGACAATTCTTAGATGGGGTAAACGACACGTCAAATAGCACACTTATTAAGATAAGCAAAAATTCGCATATTTCAATTTTACCGAATCGAATGATTGCGATAAATAAATTATACGACTTAAAATACCTAATTAAATTACTTTTTAGCTTTTAGCGTTGTATATTTTAAAATATATCATTAAAAAACAAATGTTTCTTATTTTTTGGACACCAGTGTATATAGAAAGATAGTTATAAAACAAGATGATTTCTCAGACGATGATAAATCTAGCGACCTTTGTGTAAAGGGCAAGATATTGCATCATTAAATATGGTTTCTATTTATACTCTATCTATTTTGACATATCACAGTACAGTACAGCTTCTTTATGTGACTCTTATTATATGACCTATATGCTTGCGTTTTATATAGTAGATACGGTTATAGAATGTTAAAACATTAAGATATAAAAAAAAAAAAAGAATTATTATATAATATATTTCTTGTGATAACCAACTTAACATTTTTAAATCAGAAAAGATAAACACAAGCCTCACCTTCTCTAATTCCACAGTTTCAAAATATTTATCAAAGGAATGTCCTCAAGGCGGACGATTATCACTTTTAGTGTGGAATATACTGTTAAATGATTTGTTGATCAACTTGTTGTCCCCTAATACTGAAATAAACTGTTATGCGGATGATGTTTACATTTTATGGCACATGACTATAGAAGGGTTGAAACTGTAACAGAAAATACTCTAAATATTTTATGTAATGCAATGGTGTGCACACAAGAAACAGACTGAAGCTAAGCCCGGAGAAAACCAACTTACTACATCTACATGACAAGCAAAATATCCCAATAGGAGTTTTAAACTTCATAATAAAACCGGTATAAAAATAAAATATTAGGTATGAGATTTTCAAATCAGAGAATTAAAGAAACATTATTTTACACCGCACATTAATGATATTAATGTGAAAAAAAAAAACAATAGTATGAAAAATCTGTTATTTACATCTATAGAAAAATGTGTGATTGAATGCTTAAACAAGATAATTTTATAAAAAACTGTCTTCAGTCTAATACTAAACTATGGATCTTAAATATGGTATAATTTTTTTTTTTATTAATTAAAGATGTAAGCAAAGATTAATCTCTCAGCAATATCATATTCTTCTTTGAGTAGTCAGTGCTTATAAAACGACCTCATCAAATTGCATTCAGAGTTTGAAAAAAATACCTATTCTCACAGATCACATCAAGACATTAATTTATTTTTTTATACTGCATGCCCCAACTATAATTCACTACTTCATAGAATCAAGAATGATTGAAACAATAGATTATACTAATAATGCCTTTGAGAAGTTTTTCCCCCATTTGGAATTCCTTATTATTTTTGTCCCAATTTTTACGATACACAATTCATTGCATATAATGGAGTTTTTTTGAAAATTTCTGACGAAATTCAGGGAAACGAATGATGCTAGCTTCTTCTGTGGAAAATAAAATAAAGACCAAACCTTGATTTATAGAATACCTAATATTTCACAGCTACAGAAGTAAAAACAATTTTACAATCGAAGAAATGTGAGAATTTGTATATAGCAAAGACGCCTATGTAAAATTCATTCATTTTTTATTTTATTTTATTTTTTTTAGAAACCCAACTTTCAATTTTTCAAAATATAAACTGCTTTTGGTTTTAGTTTTGTTTAATAAATTATGCTGCTAAAATGTATTTAGGTGCAAGTAACCCAAGCTGGGATATCGCGTCCGATATGTCAAATGAATAAATAAATTATGTGGTAGTTTTTAATAACATAACGCGAATTTCTATAATTTTTATATGATATTAAGCTGAAAATTTTGAAAGGGATTTCCACATTTGTAAGTAAACATATATATTCCAGCTCATTATATTCGATTAAAACTGCAAATCACTGGGAAATATAAGGTAATGAACAGACAATGATGACATTTATTATTCATATAAGCCTCAATTAACTTCCAGATTGGAAATGAAAAAAAAAAAACAAGAATTAAATTAATCGCGGCTGAAATACATTGTTTTTCACATTTATAGAAAAAAATTCTATAAGAAAATAGAGCAACTATCTAAAATCAAAGAGAACCTTGCTATCTATGTTCTGGATAGAATGAAGAACGGTATTGAGAATCGATAGCGATATTGAATTAAATAAAATAATATTGACCCAATGTTCCTTCAGCGGTGTGCTAAGTGCTGACTGTAATGAATTGGCATTATTGGAATTTAGAGAGCGCTTGGTTATTGGAAAACATTTGTTATATTGAGATTCTCATTTTTGAAGTATAAAGTACTTCTAGAAAACCATTTCAACCCTACACTAGGTATAGCATATTTTATATAAATGATCCTGATATTTAAAGGTTGTAGAAATTTATTTTAAACAATTCTGAATCCGATGTCTTAACATTCTATAAAGGCTTAATATTTGGTGTTGAGGTTCTCTCTAGAGGAATAATATTTTATAAGAAGTAACGCGAGGTAATTAGAATGTGTATAGCCATCCAATCATAACGCGAGATGTGCGTGTGGTAACTTTATCCAACTATTAAACACATTTGCGTTAATTACTTCTCGGGGAATACGAAGCAAGCGCGTGCATCTCTCAAGCATCCTTGTTTATAATTTAATATAATTATTTTTACTTTTCCTTTAAATGATGATTATCGTCAACGTATCCTTGAGCAACCTCCTCAGTATGAATTTAAAAAAATAACATATGAAATATTCTAATCCCTAATAAACTATGAAATACAAGAAAAACCCAGAACTGTCCGTGCTTTTATTTAGTTTTCAATTAGAATAATTCTACTGTAATAGATCGGGGGATATTTTCAGGTTGCTTATATTAAGCAGGAGAAACAAACATGCCACGGAAGGGTAAGAATATTCAGATCAATGAGCAGATCTTATATTTGAATAAAAATATAATGTTAACAAACGATAAGACATTGATACTACTGTCAAGCATATTAACATTTTGTTTTTAGATAATGAATACCTCTCATGAGCGACCTCTCTGATAAAAAAAACACTCTTTGAGAGACCAGCCTAACAAATTTCAAAATTACTCGAACTGAAATAACCCAAATTCTAAAGAACGACCAAGAGTATCAAATTTTAAACGGTCTTTCACGGGAATTCTCTAGCGGGTTATATCAGGAAAAGTAATTTACACTTTGTGCAAAAGAGGTCTCTCTGGAAGAAAATAGCTTTCATGGGTCTTTCATGGAAGGTTCTACTCTATCTAGATTTCAATAATCTCCCTAACCTCAATGGATATTAAGGCAATGACAAACATAATCATATGTTTGATTATAGGAAGGTTAAAGAGAAAACTTTCATAGTGATAATTTATTCGGGACCTAGGTTATGCATCATGGTTATGGCAATTATGCTGCCAACACTAACATGATTCAGAAGCAGCTGTAGGCTGGTAAGATTCATTATAAATAAGACACATACATTTTCCATTAATGGAGAATTGGAGCCAGTATGGCTCTCTCTTCAAAGGCCCAGTCACAACAAAGGCAAGCCCACTATATTCTGTTGATGAATAGAGATGTTGGTCCGGGACTGATATATGATATCCACAGCAATCATATCTAAGATCCATTCTCTCATCCGCCATCTGGGATCCTTTCTGGTAGGATTCTGATTTCCCCCAGGGGTTATAAAACATAAAGTTTATATAGGATATCACTTAGGCAGAGCAAGATGGAAAGAACTTATCTGGTTCAAATAGTTTATAATAGGAAAACTATACGGAATTTAATAGGTTCTGCAGACATTTTATCATAAATAGACAGCTTTCTTCAGGCAGCTTGAGAAACTAAATATAAATAAATAATAAGTTACTTTAGAATTTAACACATTGTAAATAGCTCAACTTGATCAACTTTCCCTCTCCACGATACTAATTATTACAGATAACTTCATTAAATCAACTTCCATCATTGCTCAACATATTGTAAATAACTACCTTGCGGTTTCGTCTATCTGCTTATGTTGTTGCTTATTTGTTTGATAGATATGTTTATTTGATGCTCTTAATTTTTTATTTGATTTTGACAATCTTGTTACTTACTCTACTACAATATGAATTATTGTAAATAGTTTCACGCGCAATTATCCAGAACGGATATAGCGTATCTTATTTGGAACTGGTAATAAATATTAATCTCAATTAGTAAGCACAATTAGAGTACCTAATACTTATACAATATAATTACAAACATAATAATATTGAATTTATGATATTTTATAATGTTTTGGAATATAATAATGGTATAGTAGAACCTCCCACGTGAGACCGCCTAATACATTTATACGCCTGGTCTCTCATGAAAGTTGACTCCGATTGGAGGATAGATTTTGTCAAGTCGATATTTTTAATTGTAAAAAAGTGATAATGGCTCATTAGATGAGGGGTGGGGGAATAGGTAATTTCATTATAGCTTCGAAGATAGTACATTCCGAGCGAATATCAAAATATATATATATGATAAAAAAAGGCATATCCTGACCAAGAGAACATGAGCATAATATGATAATATATAAGTAATATTTATAGTATATTAAGTATATTATATGACTGACTCTATTTCGAAGAATCTATATTTGATTTCAATGAATTCAATTCATTAAAATGAGGTATTATTATATTATACACTACTAATTGTATATTTATGAACAGGAAATAACTCCAATACGTTTGTTAGAGGAAAACATACAGACAAACACTAATTGCGAAGTATTTAGATATCATATATAATGTCCTCTCTCAGCTATACAGTCTAACAACATTCGAGCGTAAATCTCAAGACTGTCGTGGATGGTAGACGTTGCAAAGGTTAAGAGATGGACTTCGAAACTGACTGGAGAGTTGAATACAATTTAAGTACCGTGATTAAGCATTATAGTTTAGATTTTTATCACAAAGTTAACGTAAAAATTCTGCTTTCATATATTGAGAAAACATTAAATCAAAAATTATTTTTCTACAGTAGTTAAAAGAATAGTTAAAGACATTGAAAATTATCGCTAGAAAAATGCAATAATTTTGAATTTCTTTTAATTGGAATTTTACGGTTTTGCTTCTTTACTACATTAAACTATATAATGATAGATATAATGTATAGGAGAGGGAGAGATCTTAAATATTTTATATTTTTATTGTATGTTTTGGTTCAGAAAGAGCAAGACGTGAAATATTCCGCTATAAAAACAAACGCTGTGCCTTTCTATAAATAATATTTTCTAAACCCATTGGACACCCAACAAAAATAAAAACTTTGTAAAAAGAAAGTTTGTTCTCTCTACTTCCGAAGAGCGAAGAAGCATTTATTAGAAAAAAATGAAAATATAAAAATTAAGTGTAATAACATTTATCAATACAATTAATACAACAAATCTTTAAATATGAAATTAATCAATATACACAATCAATATAAACATTCAGAAATGTAATTAAGATCATTCTCTAATTGAACAGGGAAACAAGTGGAAACAATTTATTTGGGGAAGTAATTTAGTTGATTGATGGCGGTTATTTGTGCAAATGTGACATGAGGGAGGAAGTGTTATAATCTATCCAGATGTTAACTCTGGCAAGACTTGTTGTGACTTCTAAGATTCTATACAACGTCGAATAACTCTCTACCTTTATTTATCACACCGCTAGGTGAAAATAATAAATGAACTTTTCGTTTTTTAAGGTTGAATAGAATATTCTTATTTCTTGATATGAACTTTCTTGATAATTCTTATTTCCATAACAAAATATTATATGTTACGGGAGTGGGAGAGATTGAAATTGAAACTGATTTATTAATCGTTAATATAAGATTTTATAAGGTTAAATATAAAAGTATTTATAATAAATATATAAATAATATTAAATAGGAATATAAGCACATGTGCTTGTGGTCAGGAAATGACTTCTTTATTTTTAATATCAACACCTGACCCACTTTTTTTTTCTCTACTGTTTTTTTTTTATGTGTTGAGCGTATTTACGCAAATTTGGTCTTAAATACCCATTTCTCTTGATTTCTCAAGAAGCCTCTGGGACCAAATATCTTAATATTATATGGCCTACTCCACTCTGCGAGCGCCAACAGCGCGAAACGCGTTCTCGGATGGCTTTTCTTGATTTATCAAGAAATTGGGTTGGCCAAATATCACGGGGCAAGCTAAATAAACGCTTAGTTTATTTTTGCTCCACTAGATGTCGCTCTGCCATCTAAAAAGCACATGTGCTTGTGGTCAGGAAATGCCTTGTTTATTTTTAATATCAACACCTGACCCACTTATCTATTTTTTTTTCTTTTGTTTGTAAAACGATATTTGAAAATTATCCTGCGTGTGTTTCTTTTGAACGTTAGATCTTTTTCACACATAATATCAAATTCTTCTGAAATTGAGATCTGATTTATAATAATTGTGTGTATGTGAGCCTCTTTTAATTTATTTCACCGTTTAGGTAGATTCAGCCGAAAACTGAAGTTATATCGTTTTACTTCATTATATTAAAGCCACGTTTTAACTGTCTAAAAGGCCATAGCCCACCAAACCTGGTTTTCATTTTGCCTTTTTACCTTATTTTTAAATTCTGACGTGACATATTCACCTATCTATGGCATTTCTTCTTAGAGAAGATCAAAAATTTATTTTCAATTTTTATACGGAGAGATTCTTCTTCGTGCACACAAAAATTAATCGGTTATGTTTCAATCCTACCTTGTATTGTGTGTATTTTTTGATAGGTGTATTGCATTATATCTTAATAAAACCTTTTAAAATTAAATATTTATTTTTGACTCGTGCTTTAGATGTTGTACAAAATTTGAAATATCGTGTGAGAACGCCCTTGGAACCTTAAAATAATGTTTAGGGTCTTGCTAAATGTTTTAATTTTTGTTTTCTCCTGACGAGAACAAAATAATTTTGTCGAAACGTCGAGGTAATAAAAAGATTCACTAGCCGAGGTTTATTTATTTTCAAGAATATGAATGCCTGCTAGGCAGCCTCTATCTTTACGATTAATAAAACCTGTTAAATTCTATTTATTATCCTTATTTAATGTTTTAAATATGAATTCATTATCGGATATATATTTTTACGTTTATATACCTCTACTACCTAGATTGTTTGAAGTTAGTATGAAATAAAATAAGTAGAGGAGCTTCTTTATACACGTTTATTCTCGCTAGCTTTCGAACCTACAAAGTTCTTGAGCTGGCATGGATAGCTTTTACACTAACAAAGGTACTGCAACACAGGGACCTTATATACACCTAGGAGGAAATTTACATACTTAAGCTAATGGATTAAAAGAGAATATATGACGCCGACGTTAAAATTGGAATATTTACATATAAAAAACCGAAAACAAGATTTGTAAAATTATGAATATATGCAAAACCAGCCAACATTGTTGCGACAAATGAGTAAAAGTCCAAGGGCACAACCAGGGGCCCCACTTAATGTCACAACCAATGGGTAGGGGATAGGGGGGGGGGGGGGATTGGAGGGGGGGGGGGGGAAGGAAGTGGGGGGGTTGGGTGGGAGGAGTAGTATCTACTATTAATAAAGGACTTTGTATATATCGGGAAGGTCTATTTTGCGATTAATACTGTTGGTTTGTGAGGAAATAATTGTTTGAAGTACGGAAGATATATCTAGTGATATCGTGTTCACTTACATCATATCACGTAGTGAATAAGAAATCGAACCACTAATCAAGATTTTTATTTTACAAGATAACGTTTGTTTTATTGAGAATATACAATTTCGTTCTTAGTCATTTCATTCTTTAATATATAGATGATGCACACATTATTATGTTCACCTTGGTGAATAAATTGTAAATATTTCCTTTTTATTATTTCTCTTTTCATAATGATTTTGTTAACGTATCTCGACAATTCAAACTAAGATCATTATACTCGTTGTAATTTTAAATTTCTCTTTCTAAATCTATGGGATGTGAAGAATTATAAATATGGCAAAATATTTATGATGACCTTACTCTTCCACATTAATTCATATAACCTAACTACTCTAATATATCATGGGGGGAGAAGTTCGACCACACCTCCCCGCGGTCCCTACTGGACCCTCGGAATATTCCACCAAATTCTGGTTCGTTTCCAAGGGGACTAACGTGGCAACGGCACCCATTTTCCAATGAAGAGCAAAACTGCTGTGATAGAGATACATAGGGACAACTGAGGCTCTTCATTGGACACGACAACGACAACTCTAATATATCAAAGTAGCCATTGTGCTGACCCACTTTATCAGAACTGGTTAGCTGGATGCGATATTATCTTAACAACTATTTTATTCTATCTTTTGTGTGTTGGTAGAAATAGCGCGAACTATATGTATATATATACGCATGCGGTTTGTAGATATTTGAGAGTGGGCCTGGTAAAATGAAATCATTACGTTTCAAACCCTTTTTTTCATGTTGATAAATTAACCATATAACGATGATTTCTGTAAATAATATGTTGGCATATATCAAAATTTCTTTTAACACCTTATATATATATATTGCTATGAAAAATATATTAGTAGACATTGAATCATCAGTAATATATCATCCCAAAGCTTTTGCCAAGTTAATCTCTCACACACTACCAGGATACACTCTATATAAATATTGAGATCTTCTGGTTATATATCCGGTGTGGCATCATTTATACGCGTATTAGTGCATATTATTGATAGAAGTTTTTCGAGATTATATAAATAACTAATATAACATTGCTAAAGGTTTGAAAACATATGTTTAATATTTTTAATATATATGTCAAGAATTACTCCAAATTGTTGCCAGGAACATAGGTAGCATAGTTCAGTATCATAGTATTTTTCATTTTTTTATTTTCCCTAGTACACGTGGTACAGGCCATGATAATCATGGTGGGTAGAAGTTGGCGACTGCTTTCACTCTAGATGCACCACATGCCCACACATGTGAAAATCAGTTCGACTTTCACAATTACAAATGTGCCAGAACCCCGTTTGGTTACTTGCACTCGCTGGTGGGATTGGACATTTTGCAAGAATTAAGGGGCAATTGGAGCATTTTTTGAAATTAGAAAAAAAGTGCTCAATGCCCAATTCGATCTCGGGTCGTAGCGGTCGGAAACCAACTGTTTAGGCCATCCTTCCTCCGACCCTCTAATATGATAGTAAAGCGGGTTGGTAGATTAAACTGGCGACACAGCTGGGAGGGATTAGCACTGATGAGTCAGATTTCTCTCCAAGATATTTTCCCCTTTCAATAAAATTAGTGTGATCATTTGTTTTTTAAATATAATTTGAAGAGATAAATTGTATTTATTATCACCTCCAGATGTCGCGTTTATAGTGTAGATTTAATATATTGACATTCGCGAGAAAATTAATTAATATTTGTAATTAAATGGTCTTCTAATGATGTGCACATTATAACAAACAGAAATGAAATCAATTATCTCTAAAGACCAATTAATTACCCAGAGAATAAAATGTCAGCTGGAAAAACTCATTAAATAAACAAAACCTTTTTGCGATTTTTAAAATAAAATCATTAATATTTAATAGAATTATTAACTTTTTTATTATCAAAGAAACCCAATCTTGTTTCTAGATATTGCGAACTTTTGTATTTTTGATTAATATTTCTTAAAAATGTATCAACCTATTTTAATTATATTGATAATAAAAATGAAATAATGTAATATATTAGGAAAAAATAGTACAAATGTGATATTGTACTGGAATAGGGTTCATAAATTGAGAAAATAAATTCATCCTATTGATGGCATTCATCCATCAGTAACTTTCAGTTTAACGATAAGAAGATGCCTTTTTTTCTTTTCTCAATGTAATATTAATTTAAAAATCCTCTAAAGACTACTACTTGAAGTTATAATTATCTAATAGTAATAAATAGCATTTGTTAAGACAATATTCGTCTAAAAAACGATCACACGGGAAGAAGCTGGAAAAGCTGTTTCTATTACACATATTTAGTATATAATTATTATATAATGATATTTTACAACTACATAATATGCTCAATATTTTTATATGTGTGTCTAATTTTAGGTTTTAAATGGTTTATTTTCTGAAGTTTCCGAATGTCTTACAATAGTCTTGCGAAAAAATAGTAATAAAAAAACGTTATTAATTGACAAGAATAAATGTTTGCCCCGAAAATATTGTTTTAACAAATGTTCGTTTAGCAAACTTTCACTCGAGAAAAAACCGGGCGAAGCCGAGTATATTCGCTCGTATACAAATAAGTAATAATATAGATGATTTTCGAATAATATAACATATACGAGGGGAATATAATTGAAACATTTTATCTATTATAACTAAATAACCTAGGAGACCAGCTACAGAGAGCTCTCCTCCAGACAGTATGGGGTCTACACGATCTTCCCTCACCTCCAGGATCAATAAAGAAAATCGAGGAATGCCATAATTACAGGTTAGATTATGATCAATTAAGAATGTAGACTCATAAATCTTCAAAAAATCATTTGCACGAAATTCCGGCGACCCACATTCCTGTGAAGAAAGCTTTAACAAACTCCGCTCGAAACTTTCCATCTTGAATAGGCCACAGTGGGTTCTCGAAATGTCGCACAATAAAACTCCTGTCTTGAGCAGTACTTAAATATGAAGCATGTCTTGGAAGGGACGAAGAGTGAGATAGATATATCCCGGCCGAATACAGAAGAACTTTCATGAGAGAATACCTTAGACTATAGTATTATTGTGGTATCTATTGGTAATGGTCTCTCATTGGAGGCGTATCATTATCAGTTCAAATCAAAATTTTACACAGTTGGTTACTGACATCTTTATGTTTGTGGATGTACTCTTGTCATTCCGGGATATCGGCGATTGGGCTAAGAGGAGACAATAAACTATTGTATATATAATATAACTATATTGTATAGTTATCTCAATTTTTCTTAACCACTTACAAAGGGTTTGGCTTAAATCAGGCTTCACTCCAAACAGAAATTTCTGAGGTTTTCTATAGAATCAAAAATAAATTTACAGCTAGAGAATACGCGCTCAAAATTCATTTATTTGGTTCTAATATCTCTAATTCTAGTAAAATATATTTATGGAAGGCTAAATATGATTTAAAAAAAAAGAAGGGTGGAAGAATGGTTGGGGGTGCTGTTGATCTACGCGCATTTCATAACGTCGCAGTTGAAGAATTCGATTTTGAATGTCCCTAATATAGATTTACCATATATATGTTTCCCATATCACAAAATATGTAAAATTCAAATATTCAAGATTTTTAAAATTTATAAACTTGTGACATCTTTCTGAAAATTGAAAATTTGTATATATATATATACTAGCGGATGTGTACCCGGCTTCGCCCGGGTTTTATCCGAGTGAAAGTTTGCCTAACGAATATTATATATTATGAAGTATAATAAACAATGCTAAAGATTAGTTTTAATTATCAATCAAGATTGTGTGTGAATATGTGAGAAAGATGTAATATCGTTGTTGTTTTCTTGGCCGACTGTTTTACATATGGTGTTATCTAAAAATTGCCTGTTTTGAATATTTTTTTAGATTGAGTTGAATGAATTGCTGAATTTTTTTTTTGTATTTATATATAAATAAAATTAACTCTGTTGAAATTTTTTGTATTTTATCGATAACAGCAAAGTTATGTATTTCAAAGTTAGGAAAAATATTTTGATGTTAAGCAAAACCTGTTCCATCTCGTTTTACATAAATGTTGAAAATTTGGTCGAAATTGATGCATTGTAACGAAAGTTTTTAGCGAACACCACTTATGAAATTTCCATTTATATAGAAGATATAATATAAATGAGTTTTAAAAATTGTTTTAAAAAAATGCATCGGCCGGGAATCGAACCCTGGCCGCCCGCGTGGCAGGCGAGCATTCTATCACTGAACCACCGATGCTTTAAAAAAATCAAATTCATTTATCGTCGCGACCAGTGCTGCGCCCTAGCGGTAAAAGACTGGAACTGACGCTTTTTGGTTTTTTATTAAAAAAAAAAGCACATTAACTTTTTTAGATTTTTGAATAGCCTATATGTTAAACGAAATCTTCAGCTACCTACATGCGAAATTCCATAATGATTGAGTCAGTAGATTTTGCGTGATGCGATAACAAACATCGATTTCGCATTTCATTTTTATATATATAAGGATAAGGATATATGTGAAAAACAATTTTAAAAAAGATAAGTGGGTCAGGTGTTGATATTAAAAAGTAAAGAAGGCATCTCCTGACCACGAGCACATGTGCTTTTTAGATGGCAGAGCGTCATCTAGTGGAACAAAAATAAACTAAACGTTTATTTAGATTGCTCTGTGATATTTGGCCAACCCAATTCCTTGATAAATCAAGAAAAGCCATCCACGAACGCGTTTCGCTCTGTTGGCGCTCGTCAGCGTGGAGTACGCTGTAACCACTGTGACCGATATTTATTGATTTATCAAGAAATTCGGTTGGCCAAATATCACGGAGAAAGCTAAATAAACGTTTAGTTTATTTTTGCTTCACTAGATGGCGCTCTGCCATCTAAAAAGCACATGTGCTCGTGGTCAGGAGATGCCTTCTTCATTTTTAATATATATATATATATATAATAATAATAAATAGTTGTTTAGTTTTATGGTTTAGTTTTGTATTAAAATTATCTTCATTATTTTGATTATTTAAATTCAAATTAAAAAATTTGTAAATTGTTATTATTTAGTAGAGAGAGAGAGAGAAAAAAAAATCCTTTACTTCTAACATATATATATATATATATATATATATTATATAATCTAAAAATGCAAATATTTTATTTTATTTTAAAAACATATATTTTATTTTTCATTCATTGACTGTTATACATTTTTGACCATATATTCAAAATAATAGCACTTTAATTATTGTTGTTGTAAATATGTAAAGTGAACCCTACCTTTTCTAATGAAAATCACGAATATAGAATTCATTTTCTAAATTTTATATTACTGTGATATAAATAATTTTATGTATATTTTTACTTCAAGAGATTCAAAATAAAAATCTGCTTGAAAGGTAAATAATAATTTTTATTTTTCCACGACTGCACCTCTTTTCAACAATCAAACACACAAAAAATTTCTAATTTATAACATATATATATATATATATATATATATATATATATATTTAGCCGTGCGGCCACGCGTCGCGCGAGCTCCGTGTTTTTCGCCTTTTTCATCCCGTAAAGTCAATTTTTATTTAACTAATATCATATCATCTTGTTCGCCTTAATCCAGGCATCATTTCAACCCATCTCTCAAAGAATCTCATCAAATTTCATATTTTCCTATTTTTCATAATTTAGCAAAGCTACAAGTCGTAGCTTTGCATCATTACCATGGCAACGGCCAAGTTGGTCGTTGCGTCATCAAACACGTCATCTGCTGCGGTAGTCTCATTGGTCGCTCACCCTCATGAAGAAATCTCATTTACATCAAAGCCATCAATCGCTGAATTACCATCTCAAAAGAAAAACAAACAACAAGACAATTTGCATACCCAAAGAAGACAATTTTCGCCTCAAGAGTGGAAAAAATTTGAAGAATCTCGAAGAGAAACATACGAAAAAAGAAGTAAAAACATAAACTCCACCATCCAATTCACCGCCCTCTCAGAGTGCAGTGCTGAGGAGCACCTATCCTCTATAGCCAAAATCATTGGACACGAAAACATCCACTCGGTTGGAAAGATGAATGGCCAGGCCGTTGTGTCGGTTGCCGATGGTGAACAGGCCCTACTACTCATTAACAACGGCTTTGCTGTAAGAGGCAACACCATCTACCCAACACCCCTATTCAACCCCCCAAAGAAATACATTCTCTCAGGAATACTTGCCTTCATCCCAGATGAAGAGGTCACCAAAGCCCTGGCGCCATTCGGAGAGATCCTCAGCATCAGGCCCCTGCCTTTCCCCACCGAGAACCCACTATTTAAACACCTCTCATCTCTTAGAAGAGAGGTCGTGCTGAAGAGAAGAGAATCAACCGACATGCCGGCAATCATCCCAATCGACTACATGCAAAGGACCTTTAAGGTCTTTGTGGGCGAAGACACCATCTGCCTGAGATGTAAGAGACATGGACATATTAAATCCAAATGCCCATTCAACCCGGAAATCAGAGCCAACATCACAAGAACTTATTCAGAAGTCATCAATCCCACAGCCCCACCCGCTGTGCCAGGCCCATCAGGAGAAACAGTTACAGTGAAAACCACCGCGAATGATGAAACCTTGGGCAGGAAAAGAACACTGTCTGAGACGTCTAACGACAACACCGTAGAGGAGTGTACTGACCAGGGCAAAAGGCCAAAACCAAGTCCACCAACAATCGAAACCCCACTTCCCAAGAACATCTCGATGAATATTGAAGTGAAAAGGATTAACGTCGCTAGTTCTGCTGAGGCTGACAATCTCGAGACTCCCCCCAGCGAAATCCCTGTCGTACAATCCATTCTAATGAAAGACGGAAACGATTCAGATGACGACGCTCTTTCCACCAAGTCCGATTTATCAATGACGTCCTCGCAATTCGAAACCGAATTCTGCGAAGAAACAAAACCAGTCCCCCCTGGTGGAGGAACAGCCATTCACCCGTGTTCTGAATCGAGGACCGACGCAGGAACCGAGGACTTTGACGAAGACACATCAGCCAGGTGCTCACAGTGGTCGATGGACTCCTCTCAACTCCAGAGGGAGTTGATAGACTGCGAGCACAGAGACAACCCTAAAATGGAAAGGATCATCGCGTTGGTATTCAAAAGGACAGGTACTTCTAGACAGACCAAGGTCTGTCAACAGCTTGAACTGCACCCCGACCTGAAGTATAGGACCTCCTGCTACCTCAAGAAATGTGAAGATTTTAAGTCAAAAAACTTCAGAGACCTCAATACCGACCAAAAAAGAGCACTCAACGATAAAATAGGCAAATTGAGGCTAATTCAAACGGAGATCGACAAGTATGATGCAATATACGATGCAATCCTCGATGCAAAATATCCGACGAAGAAGTGACCGCTTAATGCGTCTCAGCACGACAACTCTGACCAACAAGAAGACAGGAACCTAGATAAAAAAAACCTAAGCCCACTCCCCTAGAAGTGAAGACAACCCCGATAGATCAACTCCTTCTTGATACCCCTTCCCCTCTGACTGCCGACTGTATTTGCCTCTTTTAACTGAATAAAGACCGTTTTTCGCGTTTATATATATATATATATATATATATATATATATATCTTACCTTAAATCGTACATAGTTATAAAAGCGTGGTTGCATTTAATTTAATCATTCCACTTAATCTACGTCTTTTTGAAGAGGTTTTATAGAGGAATCACATTAACTGTCGATTTTCCTCATCCGCAAATCGGGATCCAATTTCGCATTGATACTTTTTTTCTGCTTCAATGGTTACTGATAGAGAGTTGCGCGAGTACAATATTACCAGTGAATTCATCTGAAGTAACAGAGAATTATTTAAACCTTAAGTTTTAAAGAGAGATAAAAAAACCTTATTAATAAATTTATTTATTTGAGATTGTTTCAAAAATACTTATTGCCAATGTTTTTGACTTCTTTTAATAGTACACATCATAATTTTCAACTTTTCAAATTCTATTTAATGTAAAGGCCAAACATATTTAGCGCACCCATAGTAAAAGGAAAAAAATAGCTAACTCTCAACCATAATTACCATGGACTTTACCATGTATGCGTGGAATAAGTTAAAGAAACATGTATCTGATATGTGGTAGAAGAATCCCTCGATCAAGTACAAGTACAGTAGAATCTTGTATATCAGGGACTTCTCCGCCTTATGGAATTGTATGTGATATTTGTACTTTCAGTAATTAATTGATAGCTTATTCACATTTTTTATTGTTATCTTTTATGTGTATAATCCAAGGGTGTTTACGTTTATATTTGTTATAAAACGTAATATAGTTTTGGTAAGCGCAGTAAACGTAAAAACAGCTTGAGTTTTAAAAGTCAAACTCTGATTTAACATAATGCCTCTATTCTAAAATTATTGAAATACAAAATAAGCAGACATATTGTGATATATACTGTAATTTAAAAACCCAGAGTCCATTATTGATTTGCGCATTAAGCAGATTATCACTTGGCGTCTGTTCGTGCGAGTCCAAAACATCAGTGAAGACAAGCAACCAAACAGGGGTTTGACAGCCTTGTAAATAAGGAGGCTAGCTGCTTTCTGCACAAAAATATACGTAGTGCATCTACATTTTAAGAAGTCATTAAATCCGTTTCCGTATTATTACCATGATCTGATTCAAATTTACCTGACAAAATTAACAAAATAATAATAATAATAATAATAAACAATGTTTTTTTCAGGATCCCAACAAAGATGTTTATATTACGTTTGTTGAAAAGACTGACATGGAAATTTATCCATTTACAAATCTGGCAAAATGACTCTTTGAACACCATTAACATATTTTAGAAATAAAACCCTTCCCTTTCTTTATTTCTATTCAGCCCTTTAAACATAAATCTACTTTATATCCTTCACAAATCCCTTGTATTCTAAACAAACCTATTCAAATGTAAAATTCCTTTTTCGAATATTTCTCTCTCTTATATATGTGAATCTATAATAATATATTCAATTGATTAACAAAAGGAGAGAGAGAGAGTTACCACCTTGAAATAAGCTCCTTCTTTGTAATTAATTTTAGCCTTTCTAAAATACTTAGAAATAATTTAAAAATATCATTTTGAAACAATTTTTGTTTTTGTACTCGTAATATATCATCAATTATCTCATTTGTCTATAATTGTATGAAATTAATAACTTCATTATAGGCTATATAAACCATATTTATTTATATGTACCAAAGAGGGAACACCTCTTCCTTTGAAATGCATTCAAACAATGCATTTCTCGATCTTCTCTGCGCATATTGGACAGACTCAGATATCCACAACATCAGCTTTGGAGATTGATTCGAAGCTAAATCTGTTGACATGGGTTTGCGCAATGGCGTCCAACAGTACATTCGATTTTATCTCCTCCAACGGGATGATATAGGTCGAATCAGACAAGTCTTTAGCAAAACATCACTTTGGCAGATTGTAAAGATTTCATTTGTAACCTTCTGGATCTCATGAAAGAAAAGCCCTCACTGGGCTGAAGAGTGCCATAGCCCGAAACTATTGTGTCCAGGTGGGCGGTTCTCAGTTTGCCAAAGCTGGTGTTATGGTTTAGTCATCGACTCGAGGCAGTTAGTTTGGAGCGACGGTCAATAGATGATGTCTAGGTATGACGTATAAATATGAGCTATCGGAGATTTTTCTTGAATATACACACCACACATTTTACAATATAAATATAATTTAAATTAATTGTTAAATGGGGAATATACTCATACATCTATCAATTGTAAGATATGCAAATATATAGCTGAATTTGTATAAAACTGTTTAAAAAAAACTGTTTCTCCTCTGTTTGAGCCTTGTCAGTTATTGGTTTTGCTATTATCATATTTGGTTATTATATTGTTTAATATGGCTGATAGGTTTGGTGGAAAGGTAAAGATGGTTCGTATTCTATATTTCTTTAGGGTCTGGACAACTGCAAAGTCTGATAGGAAGTAAGGGGTATTATTTTGCTAGAGTTTTGATAATTTAGCTATTTATTTGTATTTTAAGAGTTTTTACATATACCATCTATTTCTAATAGTTCAAATTTATATATTGTAATGAAGTATAGTCAATATCTTTACTTGTATGATTAGATGAGGCATATATGTGCTATATTTTATTTCGGTAGATATTTAGCCATAGATATATTTCATATCCAAATGTAAAAATATGGTGAATCCCTAATAGAGATTATGAAATTAAAGCCAGTCATAGACTAATGGGGGTTATATGTATGGTCACATCAAGAGTGATGTGTCAAGAAACTGAGAGCTCATACAATCATCCGTCCACCAAACTGATTATATTACAACATAAATAAGAGATTATTGGGTCCCAAGTGTAGTGATTACGAATCTAAGAAATTTCTTGTTATGAAGATGTGTTCACATGAATATATAAATATATTCATGAACACCCCTAAGGAAGTTGTACTTTTTAATATGTATATCGGGATTCTAACAATAATTCTGAATAATATTTTATACGCAAATGACCTTTGTTGAAGACACGAGAAAACCAAGTATGAACCAAATTGCCTCAGTCTCCTTAGAAAAAGAATACAGACTTGTGGAAACATCAGAATATTAAACCTCCTTAAGTTTTATTAATTAGTGTATATTTCCAATTATAGAGAATAAAAAGATAATATTTATTGTGAAAAAAATATATACTTTTACGGCTTAACACACAAGGTAAACATTTACTAAGGCCTAAAGTGAAGGTAACTCAACACACCAAAAAGCGTACACTCAAGAATACAACAACAAAAAAGGGACATAAATAAAAACTAACGGTATTTTATATATATACTAGCGGATGTACCCGGCTTCGCCCAGGTTTTTCTCGAGGGAATGTTTGTAGTCTAGTAATAAGAAAATATACTACACCTAAAAACTATCAGAGAAAAGAGAAACCACGGAAGGTGAACAGAAAAATGCTTACAATGGATGTTATGTTTACGATATCAAGTTAAATAAAAACAAAGATAAAATTTGCATATGTTGGTCAATATAAATTTGTATATTTGTTAGGCGAAATTAGAAACATGATAAAACAATTGGGTATTTAAAAACAAATGTAGAAATAAAAGTTGAAGTATAATAAACAATGTTAAATATTAGTTTTAATTATTAATCAAGATTGTGTGTGAATATGTGAGAAAGATGTAATATCGTTGTTGTTTTCTTGGCCGACTGTTTTACATATGGTGTTATCTTAAAATTGCTTGTTTTGAATATTTTTTAGATTGAGATTATTAGCTAGTATGTAAAAAAATTAACTCTGTTGAAATTCAATTTTGTATTTATATATAAATAAAAATAACTCTGTTGATTTTTTTGTATTTAATCGATAACAGCGAAATTACTCATGTTAATGTTAGGAAATATATTTTGATGTTAAGCAAAACCTGCTCCATCTCGTTTTACATAAATGTTGAAAATTTGGTTGAAATTGATGCATTGTAACGAAAGTTTTTAGTGATGTCCACTTATGAAATTTCCATTTTATTAATATAGATATATATAAAAATAGCACTCATATTTTATTGCAGTGTTGATATGGAACGGACCGGGGTTACACGGGTATGCCAGTAGATCATTAGACGCGGACACAGCAAACGCGTCTCCACACAACTCACTCCTGGAAGAGTCCACTCATACCTATGGTCCCCCTCCTATATATAAACATGGCCACATTTGTCCAAACAGAAGGCGTGGGGGATTAGTTCGATAATCAAGTACAAATAAATAAGAAACCTTCCACCTGACTGATCAGCTTTAACTGCTTATATTGTCAAATAAATTTGACAATTGCATCTCAAGCAAGCACAAAGGCCCAATAACTTTATTAAGAAAGAGAGGAGGCTATGTACAACGATACAATTATATATTGTATAGGTATATATAATTATATTAGGCCCTTCTTAACATTTCATATAAACACAATAATTAGAACATCGAAAACAACCTAGGTCAAAATTTATCATTAGTAAAATGTCAACACATAGTACATATAAGCGTATACAAAACCAAACATGCAGCCATACAGCAATATTTACATCATACATTTATATATAGCTGTCATATTAAATCCGGCGTCTTCAAAAATATAATTTCACAATAAAAATGACTGGTATATCAAATATATATATCTCCATTATCCAAAATGATGTTCCAGATTTTTCTTAAAAGCTTCTTACCTCGAAAACACGGAAATTGCTTTTAAAGCGAATATTGAATAATTCAAATCAGGTAAATGTGTATTTACAGCAATTTTATTTCTAGGAATATTTAATAAACGCTGAAAACTGAATCTTGCTGTTTCTACGATGTGGATGGCCAGGCATGTTTATTGAAACTTAATAAATGGAACATTTTAAACAACACAAAATTTTGTAATATGACGTTCTCTTTATAATCCAAAAGATTTATGGAATTGGCATTGATTTTGTACAAACATAGATAGGCCTCACTGCAAATTTGGTAAAGTTTTAAATTCAAACAATGGCTATGCTTTTCATATTCAAATAAATAATAATGAATATATTTTATTGAACGATATTTTAATATAATGAAATCGCTTATTTGTAAATATATCCAATTCAAGTTAATTAAACTAAACTAACTAACTCAATGGCAGAACATATTACACACAGCTTTATAAAGAGACTACCTGTCTTATACATATTCATCACTGGAATGAAGCATAGATGGAGCTCCTCACATATCTAGAATACTTCACTAGAGAATCCATGTTTTAAGGTAGCCATAAATATGATAGCAGATATGTTATCTTTAGGTATTTCAATATAAAAACTGGAATAATTTTAAAAATATATAAATTACCTAGATATCGAGATATTTCGGTGGGTCCACAGGACTGCCTGATAGGTTGAAGATAATCATTTGTAGCTTGAACACTCACTCACCAGTTCTAAAAATAAAGAAGCTTCTATTGCAAAATTATATTATTTTTAAGTTCAAAATATTAGGAAATATCTTTTGCTTTACAAAATAGTATATCTATACCCGTGTTTAAAATTATTTTTATAATAAACCGTTAGGTAAAAGATAGCCACAAACAAGTTAACTGTTTTCGACGATTCAGTATGAGTATCGTTGATCTGATTATAACGGAGTCAAATTTTACCTTCGTTATATTCACCTCCACAAGTTCAAAATGGTGTATATATCATATATATCATACCTAGTATATAGTAGTGTAGTATAACAAATAACGCTTTACGAGAGAATTGAAGCGTTTCTTTCATTTAATAGCCACTGTTACAGGCTCTCGCGGCTGTCTTTAAACAGGTAAATATAGAACTTCGAAACTATTATAGACACGTATGATTATTTAAAAATTTATACAATTTCTACTGCCCTTACTGTATTGGAAAATTTAATGGAAGAGTCTTGCTCATCAGTGGTGAACCCTCCCAGCGGTTTCGCCAGTTTGATGTACCATACCTCTGTTACATTGCATTTTTCGGTTTTAATTTTATAGTGATACTGATGCTAGACTCTTTTAATGGGTATTTTAGATGAAACTATGGACATAAGCTTCAAGGACAGAATAAATATATTCAATATATAATATGCTTCGAGCAAACGCTCTTCAGCAAAAATCAAGTTGAGTCATATAGAACTGTAATAAATGATTTCATTTATTCAATTCGTTGTACCTTTTTCAAAGACATCCATTTCCATAGGGTTATAAAGAACATATCAACAAGGATTACCCTCCATTCATTAAACAAACTATTTGTTACAAACTTTAGCACAGAATATAAAGAATGGGAAAATTTATAGTACAAAAGCAAACTTTGACATTTTGTTTGGTAGAACCTTTCATGAAAAGAAGCCTAAAATAAAGGATAAAACTCGTTTTTTTTCTGAAAGTAATCTTTCATTGGATGTTAGACTAGGTTAGATCAAGTTAGTTCTGATTATATATAGAGGTGTTTTCTCGCATATAAGGTGGTCAGTCATCACGTGGGTCGCCCATGGGAGGTATTTGTGTACATGTCATTAATAATTTTGGATATTAATTTTTTACTCAAAAATCACAAGTAATATTAAATTCAAATATACGAATTTAGAAAGTTTCATTAAATATAATCAAAATAATAATATCTCAATGTGAATTTGTGAGTGTTATTAATAAAGGTTTGTTTCCAAATAATATAACCTGTGATACACCAGTGGTGAAGGCATGACAGAAGGTTCTGTAATGTGATAATTGAGAGTAAAATCCAATTAAATTAAGAGCCACCGTATTAATCACCATACCCCAAGCAGCTTTAATATTGTAATTAATATTTTCCCTCTGAAGATAAGAGGAGTAAGAGAAAAACGGCCTATTATTGCCAATTTATCATTGAAATATGATAAGGCATGTGATGGCTATTTGTTTAAGCTTACGTCATCTAATTTCCTCAATTAGGGTTTTGGTGGCCAATCCAATTATAAGAATAATGGATGAGGTTCCAAACCGGCGGTTTCATATCGCCCCACAACCTTTTATTTAAAAACACATAATGGTATTTAATAACTTTGTTATCTGTTTTTTAATTAATTTTATGTAATTATTTAAAATTACGTGTTGATATTCTATTTTTATCAATGAAAGCCTCTTAAAGTATGTTAATATCCCTGTTTTTTCTTGAGAATGTATGCATATTTAATCATGCATATTTTATGCCGACGCTTTTTCATTCTGAAATTATATGGTATAAAATTAATTAATTATTATTTTTTATTTCATTTTAAATATCGGACGCGATATCCCAGCTTGGGGGATACTTGCGCCTAAATACATTTTATCAACCTATATACGAGGGGTGTCCCATAAGTCGGTGGCCCGACATATAAAGAAAATGTCTAATAAAATGATTATGATTTATTTTTCAACATAATCCCCTTTAAGGTCTATACACTTTTTTCCAGCGATGTTCTAATGCTTTTATGCCCTCCAAAAAGAACGATGTTTCAAGTGATTCAAAAAATGAGGTTACAGCATCAATGACCTCTACATCTGACCTAAAATGAATGCCAGAAAGTGATTTTTTTTCAAATGAGGAAATAGGTGGAAGTCAGACGGGGCTATATTTGGTGATTAAGGTGCATGTGGTAAAAGTTCAAAACCAGAATCATAAATAGCAGCCATGGCTTGCAGCGACCGATGACTCGGATCATTGTCTTGATGGTAAACAATCTTCCTGGACAACTTTCCTCTTCTTTTTTCTTTAATAGCCTCTCGTAGTTACTTCACAAGATTTGCATAATAATTGCCAGTGATGGTTTGATCCTTATTCAGAAAGTCTAGAAGAAGTACACTTTCGTAATCCCAAAAACAGACACCATAACCTTTCCTGTTGATGCAACTGTCTTGGCTTTCTTGGGGGAAGGGGAACCGGAGTCTCTCAATTGCATGGCTTATTGCTTGGACTCAGGTGTAAAGTGATGGGCCCAAGTCTTATCCATGGTAACAAATCTATTAACAAATTCCTCTGTATTAGCTTCAAATAACGCAAGATTGTCCGAAGATAACTTTATCCTTACAGCCTTTTGATCGGATGTCAAAAGTTTGGTAACCCAACGGGCAGAAAGCTTCCTGAGTCCCAAGTGTTCTCTCATGATCCGATCCTCTGTTGTTTTTGGAATACAAAGGTCTCTTCTCTCTGACGAACTGTCATTATTCTATCCAACATAACCAAATCATGTATCTTGTCGATGTTTTCTTGAGTAACTGACTCAACAGATCTTCCTGGTCGATGTTCGTCTTCGGTGCTGATCCTCCCTAATTTAAACTCAGATACCGATTTTTTACTGTGCTATAGGAAGGAGCATTGTCCCTTAATGTATCCACCATATCCTCAAAGATTTCCTTCGGCGACATTCCTTTCTTACAAAGATATTTTATTACAGCATAAATCTCGTTTGTCTCCATTTTAGATGATTCCTATTTCTTGTCCTCTTTCAGAACCTATAACAAAAAAACAGTAAGTTGTAGAAACTTAAAAAAGTACATATCTTTATACAACGCTTTATGGTATATATGGTAAAATTCATTAGTTTCTATCATTTCGTTCTTATGGTCGGGCAACGGACTTATGGGACACCACTCGTACAATTATTTTTAAATAAAATTCAATAAAAAAAACTATAAAAACAAAATTAAAACTGAAAGGAAATTGATTCATTATTCAAAATAAAATATTTTAAATAAGAAAAGTGCGTTTGTGTCTATACGACATATTGTGTCTCTCTTTTTTTTTTTAAATATACTTCCTTGGATTAACATTTTTTTTTTTTTAATTTTCTTTTCACTAGAAAAAAATCTGCCAATTTCAATTAGACAGTCATATTTAAGTAATCTGATTTAAATATCATCACGCATACCCATATAATAATACATTAACGGAGTTTTTAGTTGCAAAGCAATCTACTCTAAAGATACTGAACTATACATAGCGATCTATATACCAAAAATATAGTTATTATTTCACTTCATGTGTCACACTCATTTTTATTCTCTCCAAATATAAATAGGTATATTTATTTTTTTATTTATTCAGTTTTCCAATCATATTTTGTATTCTTTTAAATATTACTTTATTTATTTATCATCACCCCTATAATTGATTTGTTTCAATATATGTGCGTTTGTATTATAGCACTTTATTAATTTCTAATAGTAGATATTCCGTGTTTCTAATTCAATTTTAATTAAATTCTGCTTCTAATCCGAATTACTTCTCTGAAGAAATATTTCTTGAAGATCTACTCTTGATGGCCAGGATTTATCCGTGTTCGTAACTGCCCGAATGTATATACTTTGCTTAGAAAGTATTTTCATTCAACCTTACTTGATATTCTGCTGCAAAAAAAATGATAATATATCTATTGAAATTCTTAAACCACTATCTATACTTTGAATTCAACAGGACATTCGGGTAAATTCGGTGATTTGGCCGGGTCACTTTGCTAGTTATACAGTATTATTGAACCAATCCTTATAACTTCCCTATAACTAGGTCCTCTAGAGATGAGCAAAACAGGTTAAATAAGATTTGAAATTTCTAATCAACAATTCAAATACTGTAGTTAAACACTAAACACACAGAAGAAGGTTGTTGAAAAACGATTGTTTGATAATTAGGGCCAAACGACGTCATTGCAGAATTTCATTACCTAATTGAAGGCGCGGTTATGTAAATTACCTCGAGGTATTGTGAGAGTCTGCCGGGTAAATAGTCTTCTAATCCACTTATCTCCGTGGCATTTGTAAATCCTTTCGTTATATTCTATATAGAGTGCTTATAATAAATTAACATACAAAATTCTATCTTCAGATGCATTAGCGCGCCATCTGTTATGAAAATTTGAAACTATTATAGACGCTTATTTTTAAAAGAATCAAACGCGTCTATAATAGTTTTGAGCTTTCATAAATTACTTTCTTATATTATAATATATATTATGGATAGTGAATGACCTTTCGGTAACAGCGTTGTTACCATCTTCAGACAAAAGTACTGAATTTATTTGGATGTGGTCTTAATTCCGCGTGATTCGTATCTATGGTACGAATTGTTTCATATTGTTATTATCTAAAGACTATTCTATCGAGATAAATGTTTGGAGCAAAGTTCCGATATTTCATAAAATATTATATGGTACAAAGTGATTTCATTTATAATTATTAAAAATTAAAATCTAGATATCAAGTTTCCATGAAATGTATTGACTAGATATTTAATTTTAGTTTAAATATGCTCTAAATAGATTCACATCTCCAATCAAACTGCTCTCAACCCTCACATTTCTATTCGCCTGTCTCTAAACAGATCTCACAGATCAGTCAACATATGTCACAGATCGACAAAAGTAAACTTTGATCTGATGAATGCCATCCATCCTCAATTTCGTAACAGAACTATGTTACATTTATTTCTATCAAAGAGTTGATTTGATTAAAAATAAATAACTGTGGGTTCAAAAAGAAGATGAAAGGGTTGTGAAAAGTTGGATAATTTGGTTTGGTCCACATATTGATTTGGTCCGACTTGGCGTGCGGCTGATTATTTTAATATTCGGAATCTAATCGATATGAGAGTATTGATTGACATTGGAGCCACAGGGATAGCTTTCCTCTTCACATCGCTATACTCAATAGATACTTTAGGTTTGGAATTATTCTTATATTTGAAATAGTGTAGAACTGGATATTCGAAGTCATGCTTCCAGGTAGTTTCTCATTGTAACGTTTAAATGTCACGTCAGTTCCCATAGGTAGCATCACAGTGAACCTTAATCAGCTAATAATCGCATGAGTTATCACCTCCTTGATCGTCCACTTTTGTAAAATTCAAAATGATTTATTTTGATCTAACCTAACTTCCAATAACGACATAACCTTCATGAAAACCATAAATATCCATGTATTTTAAACTTATCTTTTATTAGAGGTTCTCTATATATATTTCTCCTTATTGGGTAATACCAACGATTTCACTCAGAATTCGGACTGATATATACAAATAATGAACTTAAGATGAAATGGATTGGGGAAGGTTAGGTTTCCAGTAAATTCTATCGGTAGATTGAATTGACGAAATCGTTGGGGGGACTGATGAACCAAACCTCCCTAAACATATTTCAAACATATTTGCTTTGTGTTAATTATCTAATTGTAGAAATTCTACCTCCGTGGACAAAGAAATATATAAAAATAAAAAATATAGTAACACTAAATAATTCTATCCTCAACATATATACAGAGATAGCGCTGTGATTTCTTGGAAATATAGAAAGAGAAAACAATTATAAAGACAGGCCAATTAAATTTCTACAAAAATCGAAGCATACCATATTTTCTTACAAGTGCAGTGATCCAACAAAAATATGATAAAATTTAAAGTTATTTGATATGAGGTTTAGAGATAATACTTGAGATAAAGTTGAATCTGGTTAGAAAATGTATGAAAATTAGATGATTCTTTTGTTGCCTTAAATACGAAGTAATTAACTCGTTTCTATATATATCTAAAATTGTTTGAAGTGTAATAAATTAATTTTATAAATCTGAGATTGTCCTCAAAAACGATCCAACATATTGTCTCAGGACCGACCTTTCTGATGAACGGCATCCTCTTCATGCGACCAATCTTGTAAAATCAAAATTAATTTGTCTTGATTCAATCTAAATATTCTCTAGAATTGGACATATGAACTACTTATAGCCCGTATTTTTCTTGTTAATTAAAACAATATTTACTAACTTTTCACAATGTCGAAAAATATAAAGAGACTGGCTCATCAGTGGTGAATCCTCTCAAGAGTTTTTCTATAATTGCAGATGTGTACAGCATGTCTAAATGAGTTTTCTTTAGGTAAAATTATATATATATTTAATGTAATTTTATACGGGTTACTGTATGTTATATAGTTTTAGCTAAAATTATTTTTCCAATTTTTTTCTATAAATTGAACATATTTACGAATTCGAAATTGTCTACGAAGGTAAAAACTTAAATATATTGTTACGTCAAAGGCAAACGCTGTTCGTGTTTATTATCTAATCAGGGTGGCACAAAGATACTCACTGGATTCGAAGGGATGCAGGAAAAGTTATCGCTTTATTATACGTGGAACTGAACTAAAGGAGTACTATAAGTAGGGCATGCCTTCAACTTCCTCGTCAGAAAGATTCTTGGTCGACGTGGAACCGTTCCGCTCCACACTATACACATAAAACCTGGACTACAACGCCTTGTAGGTCGGTCCGATGTCAGGCTCTCCTGACAGTCTTTCAGGTTCATCCACACGCAGGGAGGCTACTCGTCGCGTCTTCCACTCGCCGCAGATGTGACCAGACTGTCGTTGTCCCCCACCCCGGAATTCTGTTTTTGGCGCCAGCCATCCCTCACACATGGCAGCTGGTGTCCACTAATTTTTCCCCAACCTTACTCTTGAATCTTGGCGTCTCTTATAGCATTTCATCCATTTTACGATATATTCCCACATCAAATTTGGACCTTTAAATACCGTATAAACTGAACCAGCGAAGGTACAATACTCTTTTATCGACCTGGAGGATAGAATTGTAAAAATTTATGGGGAAGACTAAAGAGTCAGAACTTCCTATCATTTGACAATTTTTAATACAATTTGATTAACAATTAAAAATAAAAGCAGTACTTAATATTTTAACCGCATCTGTTACGCTATTTGATGGAATCTCATCCAATGGGCACTGAAAAAAAGGCGGTATAGCTTATTTATAAATAAAAAAATCTAAAGATAAACAATATTCTGAAGATATAGATCACTTGAAATCACGATTCTCACAAATATTTCCATTTTTGGAATAGTTTAATTACCTTAAAATGAAAATATTGGTTTTCAATTCTGAGAGAGAGAGAGTCAATCTTTGGGACACAATGTGTTCTTCCACGTGTGCTGCTCCTCGAGGTTAATTATCACAAAATGCTAGACACTCTTTCTTTATTTACTTCCAAGGAATTCCAGTTTCGAATATTGAGTTTTGCTAAAGACAATACTGTTTCAATTTGAACAGTATTTCTTTCTATAGCCGATTTCAATAATTGCCATCAATATTCCACATCTTGGTCCAGAAAAATACAAGGTGTGCATGTGAAGTGGTTCTTGCTTTATTAAGACACAAATGTGTGTGAAACTATCTATTATAATTTTCTGAATAGGGGTTTATAGAAGCCTATAGGGTAACATTATTAACACATTTAGCATGGCACCTTTTATTCAGAACCCATTTTGGTACTAGCACTGGTGGGGATTCAATTATTCGAAATTTGAAAAAAAGAAACGTTGAATAAATAAAAGGTTTTATAAACTGCCTGAATGTGGTCTACAAAACCTGTTTATGTAAAACGGGATATCAACTTTCAAACGCTATATTTTACTATGAAACAAATCAAGGCCAAATCAACAAAAACGCTAAATCAACATAACAGCTTGGAAAGTTAAAACAAACTATCGAAATAAAAGTCAATAATTTATGTTGCAATGGGGATAATTACAAAGACTCCGAGGACCCAACGACGATCCTACCATTTCAGAGATGTGCACAGAACAATTAGTTGTAAAAGAGAATTGTCCAAGTATGGAGACAAGGAAATTCCCCATTAATCGAGGACCCAGCAATAATTCCATTTTATCACCATGCGGGAACCGTTAACAGCTCTATGCATCTTCCCCAAGTGCCTGGAAATTCCACAGAACTTCTCCAATACTGTTGATTATTTATCCTTTTATAGCTTTCTTCATCGCCTTATTTTAAATTAGAATAATTTTCTCAAATTTAGACACAAACCTTGTACGAGTATTTGCTACGAAAAATTTATATTTGTGTTGCTTTCATTTTTAAAATTTCAACTAATAAATAAAGAAATTATTTATATTTGTGAATAATAAACCTCAGATTTTTTCAATTAAGAATATTTGTAAATGATCGATATATGTATATTGTATATCTACTTCTTAGAGTTTTGGTGAACCAATAAAGTACAGCTTATGTTTGATTAGTAATGTCTTTTATAAGTTCCAAAAACATTTTATTTTTGTTTTTATACACGTTTTCTATTAGCAAATTATAATTTATTCCAAATTGGATGGTTCACTGACATGTTTTGCCAAGTATAGCGCAGTAATATTATCAAAATATCATAAGGATTCTGGATGTTTAGTTAAGTTGAACTGTGCATGTTTAAGAGGAGTATGTGAATAGAGCTTGTCTAAATTTAACCTCTTATTTTGACCCATAAGTGATTAGTGGAACTTTCTATATATTGTATATGAATTCTTATTTACTTATTTTCTCATCTTTCGAAAAAAATTCGAAAATCAACCATTTTCCATTTAGCACACATTATTTTTAATTAAAAAGTAATATATTGGATCAATATATAATTTATTTAGCAATATATCAGTTGTGTGGCCTTATGAAAATCACTTTCAAGTTATTACAACATATTTATGTTTTTTTTCACTTAGGTTTATACTAAACTTCTGTGTCTACCCAAATATAATATATCCAGACTTTGGACAATAAAGATACAAACCTACATAACGGAGACGAATGTTAAACACCCCGAAACGCATAGGTGGTTGGCATCTCTTCATTTTTCAATATGCCCTCAAATATATTTCAATGCTTCCTAAGTAATAAATAAATAAATAAATAAATAATAAAAAATATATATATGTTATAGATTAGAAATTTTTTGTGTGTTTGATTGTTGAAAAAAGGTGCAGTCGTGGAAAAATAAAAATTATTATTTACCTTTCAAGCAGATTTTTATTTTTGAATCTCTTGAAGTAAAAATATACATAAAATTATTTATATCACAGGAATATAGAATTTATATAATGAATTCTATAATCGTGGATAAAAGATAGGTAGGGTTAAATATACATATTTACAACTAGCCGAGTGACCCGGGCAACGCCCAGGGTTTACCCAAAGGGCCTGCAGAGACTTTAAAAGTATAGATATATATAGATATAAATAGCCGAGTGACCCGGGCAACGACCCAGGTTTACCCGAAGGACCCGCAGGTGAGAAAACTATAGAAGAAAAATTTTAACAAATCAGAAAATGAAAGTGCAAACAACAGAACTACACTACTTTAAGGAAATGAGAGCACATGCACAGTATCACCACACGTGTACCATTTTCAAAGACCCTGCTTAGGATTAAAACTTCTCAGAAGCATAACAATAGCACCAACCTAGAGTTTAACTGGTGTGGATGCATTCCTCTGGGAGTAAGACTATTGAGAAATTCAGTAGGGAGTTATTTTGCTTTTCCGCATTCTAACACTCCAACTGTTAACACTGAGGAAACACTGACTCATGTTTGGTAAGCAATTTCAGGGAAGAAACTAAGACATTGGATTAAATAAATTATTAAATAAATTGCATTAAATAAAAATTATCAGATTTAAATAAATATTATTAGAGTGAAAAAAAAAGAAAAAATTAACAAATTAGAAAATAAAATTTCGAACAATACAACTATATTGCAGATAAGATAAGAGGACCTTATTAAAAAATAAATAAATAAACTGCAATTCGACACTATCGATAATTCGACACTATCGATAATTCGACACTTTCGATAATTCGACCATTTTAATAATCAAATTTTCAAGGTTGATTGTTGTTTAAATACAACTTTACCAGTAAAAAGGTATTACAGAGGCGAAGGCAGCCACTTTAAATTAAACACAGACTCTTGTAGGAAGAACCCAAATATTCAGAATGAATGGAAGTCTGAAATCTGAAGGACCAAAAGATATGGGTCATCTTTACATGTATGCTATCCAATGTTCGCACACTTGAAAAAGCCACTTGAAGTTGTCTGTGCGTAAACACAGGCTCTTGTAGCCAAGGTTTGTCCTTGAGCCTTATTTATAGTCATAGCAAAAGCCAACCTTAATGAAAACTAACGTCTCTCTAGAATGAAGCGAAGGTTGGTATCCGAAGGGGCCAAAGATATTTCAGACACTATACAGTGTGTTCAACTTTGGGCACTGTCAGTATATGTGCTTCGAACAATACAACTATATTGCAGATAAGATAAGAGGACCTTATTAAAAAATAAATAAACAAACTGCAATTCGACACTATCGATAATTCGACACTATCGATAATTCGACACTTTCGATAATTCGACCATTTTAAAAATAAAATTTTCAAGGTTGATTGTTGTTTTAAATACAACTTTACCGGTAAAAAGGTATTACAGAGGCGAAGGCAGCCACTTTAAAATTAAACACAGGCTCTTGTAGGAAGAACCCAAATATTCAGAATGAATGGAAGTCTGAAATCTGAAGGACCAAAAGATATGGGTCATCTTTACATGTATGCTATCCAATGTTCGCACACTTGAAAAAGCCACTTAAAGTTGTCCGTGCGTAAACACAGGCTCTTGTAGCCAAGGTTTGTCCTTGAGCCTTATTTATAGTCATAGCAAAAGCCAACCTTAGTGAAAACTAACGCCTCTCTAGAATGAAGCGAAGGTTGGTATCCGAAAAGGCCAAAGATATTTCAGACACTATACAGTGTGTTCAACTTTGGGCACTGTAGGTATATGTGCTTCGAACAATACAACTATATTGCAGATAAGATAAGAGGACCTTATTAAAAAATAAATAAACAAACTGCAATTCGACACTATCGATAATTCGACACTATCGATAATTCGACACTTTCGATAATTCGACCATTTTAAAAATACAATTTTCAAGGTTGATTGTTGTTTAAATACAACTTTACCGGTAAAAAGGTATTACAGAGGCGAAGGCAGCCACTTTAAAATTAAACACAGGCTCTTGTAGGAAGAACCCAAATATTCAGAATGAATGGAAGTCTGAAATCTGAAGGACCAAAAGATATGGGTCATCTTTACATGTATGCTATCCAATGTTCGCACACTTGAAAAAGCCACTTAAAGTTGTCCGTGCGTAAACACAGGCTCTTGTAGCCAAGGTTTGTCCTTGAGCCTTATTTATAGTCATAGCAAAAGCCAACCTTAGTGAAAACTAACGCCTCTCTAGAATGAAGCGAAGGTTGGTATCCGAAGGGGCCAAAGATATTTCAGACACTATACAGTGTAAAACGAAAATTAAAATTATACCGCGAATGTTTCTTTTAAAAATCGAAATTTATTTTCAAAGAGAAATAGCGACATTTCTAACTTTGAAGATGAGGTATGGAAAGGTGAAACATGAAGAGTAATGGAGAACGGAAAAATAAAAAGTGTCCAGGGGCGGGAATCGAACCCACACCCTTCTGCTTACCGGGCAGGTGCCTTGTCCACTCGGCTACCCTGGACGTATTTTTCCGTTCATAACTTATATTTAAAGTAACATTTTTAAAATACCATATAACGCGGCTGATGATTGTAAAACGAAAATTAAAATTATACCGCGAATGTTTCTTTTAAAAATCGAAATTTATTTTCAAAGAGAAATAGCGAAATTTCTAACTTTGAAGATGAGGTATGGAAAGGTGAAACATAAAGAGTAATGGAGAACGGAAAAATAAAAAGTGTCCAGGGGCGGGAATCGAACCCACACCCTTCTGCTTACCGGGCTGGTGCCACTTTTTATTTTTCCGTTCTCCATTACTCTTCATGTTTCACCTTTCCATACCTCATCTTCAAAGTTAGAAATGTCGCTATTTCTCTTTGAAAATAAATTTCGATTTTTAAAAGAAACATTCGCGGTATAATTTTAATTTTCGTTTTACAATCATCAGCCGCGTTTTATGGTATTTTAAAAATGTTACTTTAAATATAAGTTATGAACGGAAAAATACGTCCAGGGTAGCCGAGTGGACAAGGCACCTGCCCGGTAAGCAGAAGGGTGTGGGTTCGATTCCCGCCCCTGGACACTTTTTATTTTTCCGTTCTCCATTACTCTTCATGTTTCACCTTTCCATACCTCATCTTCAAAGTTAGAAATGTCGCTATTTCTCTTTGAAAATAAATTTCAATTTTTAAAAGAAACATTCGCGGTATAATTTTAATTTTCGTTTTACAATCATCAGCCGCGTTATATGGTATTTTAAAAATGTTACTTTAAATATAAGTTATGAACGGAAAAATACGTCCAGGGTAGCCGAGTGGACAAGGCACCTGCCCGGTAAGCAGAAGGGTGTGGGTTCGATTCCCGCCCCTGGACACTTTTTATTTTTCCGTTCTCCATTACTCTTCATGTTTCACCTTTCCATACCTCATCTTCAAAGTTAGAAATGTCGCTATTTCTCTTTGAAAATAAATTTCGATTTTTAAAAGAAACATTCGCGGTATAATTTTAATTTTCGTTTTACAATCATCAGCCGCGTTATATGGTATTTAAAAAAAACTATAAAGTGTGTTCAACTTTGGGCACTGTCAGTATATGTGCTTCGAACAATACAACTATATTGCAGATAAGATAAGAGGACCTTATTGAAAAATAAATAAACAAACTGCAATTCGACAATATCGATAATTCGACACTTTCGATAATTCGACCATTTTAAAAATAAAATTTTCAATGTTGATTGTTGTTTAAATACAACTTTACCGGTAAAAAGGTATTACAGAGGCGAAGGCAGCCACTTTAAAATTAAACACAGGCTCTTGTAGGAAGAACCCAAATATTCAGAATGAATGGAAGTCTGAAATCTGAAGGACCAAAAGATATGGGTCATCTTTACATGTATGCTATCCAATGTTCGCACACTTGAAAAAGCCACTTAAAGTTGTCCGTGCGTAAACACAGGCTCTTGTAGCCAAGGTTTGTCCTTGAGCCTTATTTATAGTCATAGCAAAAGCCAACCTTAGTGAAAATTAACGCCTCTCTAGAATGAAGCGAAGGTTGGTATCCGAAGGGGCCAAAGATATTTCAGACACTATACAGTGTGTTCAACTTTGGGCACTGTCAGTATATGTGCTTCAAGGACATGAGAGCACATGCGCTGAAACACCATACGTGTTCCATCACAAAGATCCTAAAGGCATTGGTGAAAGTCTAAATAAATATTTTGGAAATAAAAAATTATATATATATATATATAAGAAAATAAATTGGAATATAAATTCACAAACTATATTTCAGAGTGGACACAAATATTTGAAAGGAAAAAAAAAAGAAAATTGCAAACAACACAACTATATTGCAGATATGACAACATATTAAAGGAATAAATTCATTTAAAAGACCTCATTAAAAACAACAATTCTATTTTTTATATATACAATATAATCTAATTAAATCAACACACGATAATTCGACCATTTTTGATGTCTCGACCTACGGCCTATCATATGACAAACTAATTCGACACTTTCGATAATTCAACTATTTTGAAATTCAAATTTCAACAGTTGATATTTGTCTAAAACCCCTATTAGTAACAACATATCAGACTGCAGAGTGCAAAAATGTAGAAAATTGTATGTATATAATTGTATGCATATATTTGTATGTATATAATTGTATGCAAATAATTGTATGTATAGATCAATGAGTAAAATAATTTTTTTTTTTTGCTTATCGCTAGTACACGTGGTACAGGCCTTGATAATCATGGTGGGTAGAGTAGGCGACTGCTTTTACTGTAAGTACACAACATGTCTAAACATGTGAAAAGCAGTTCGACTTTGCATTTACAAATGTGCCAGAGCCCCGTTTGATTACTTGCGCTTGCTGGTTGGGTTGGACATTTGCAAGAATCGGAAGCCATTGGAGCATTTATTTTTTTATTTTTTCAGAAAAAAGTGCCCAATGCGGGAATCGAACCCGGGTCGTAGCAGTCGAAAACCAACGGCTTAAACCATCCTTCCACCAACCCCCAGTAAAATAAGTAAATAAAAAGAAGACCAAAAATAAGTGATAATAGTTTATTGAATAACAAATAAAATAAAAAATCTTTTCAGGTGAAAAATTGTAGACATTTGTGAAAAAGTAAACTGGAGAAATAGCAATCGTGGTTTTGTTCCTGCAGCGAGTCATATTAGCACGCCTAGCGGTTAGGGGAGTGAGTCTTCCACGGCCTTTTCGAGGCATGACAGAAGACGCTGAAAAAAAAAGGTAAAATAAGAACCAAGCAGAGGAAAACTATAAAACTGAAAGCCAGGACAGGCATAAAAAGAAAATTCCAAGCATGTGAGGAAACAATTGAAGAAAAAAAAAGGATTCCAAAAAAATACTGCAAAAAAGAAACCAGACACAAAAAGCAACAATTGAGTACACAAATACAGCATCAGCCTAGTTATGAGAAGAAAAAAAACGACAGACACAAAAATGGAGCTAAATTCAAATGAAAAACTATAACAGATCAAGTAATCAAATCAGGCATTATGAAAGATACTGCAAAAAAGAAAATAAGACACAAAAATGGAGCTAAATATGTAAAAAACATGTATACAAAAAAGCAAAGCCCAATTCCAAACCCAAATAATTTTTTTATGAGAAGAACATCAACATAATGCATGATTACGGCAGTCCATAGCTTCCCTGACAAAAATTCACCAAAAAAGTTAAATATTCCAAAATATTTCTGTGTATATATTGCTAAATGTGTAAATAACATGTATATAAAAAAGCAAAGCTTAATTTTAAATTTCATTATCCTTGTCCCAGGAAAAGCATCAAAATACTGCATAAGTACGGCACTTTTGCAGCCCCCCTGACAAAAATTCACTAAAAGAGTTAAGTATTCAAAAAAATATTTCGGTATATATATTGCTAAATGTGTAACAAACATGTATATAAAAAAGCAATGCTTAATTCTAAGTTTTAATATATTTTTTTAAAATCCCAAATATTTTTTTATGAGAAGAACATCAACATAATGCATGATTACGGCAGTCCATAGCTTCCCTGACAAAAATTCACCAAAAAAGTTAAATATTCCAAAATATGTCTGTGTATATATTGCTAAATGTGTAAATAACATGTATATAAAAAAGCAAAGCTTAATTTTAAATTTCATTATCCTTGTCACAGGAAAAGCATCAAAATACTGCATAAGTACGGCACTTTTGCAGCCCCCCTGACAAAAATTCACTAAAAGAGTTAAGTATTCAAAAAAATATTTTGGTATATATATTGCTAAATGTGTAACAAACATGTATATAAAAAAGCAATGCTTAATTCTAAGTTTTAATATTTTTTTTTGAATCCCAAATATTTTTTTTATGAGAAGAACATCAACATAATGCATGATTACGGCAGTCCATAGCTTCCCTGATAAAAATTCACCAAAAAAGTTAAATATTCCAAAATATTTCTGTGTATATATTTCTAAATGTGTAAATAACATGTATATAAAAAGCAAAGCTTAATTTTAAATTTCATTATCCTTGTCACAGGAAAAGCATCAAAATACTGCATAAGTACGGCACTTTTGCAGCCCCCCTGACAAAAATTCACTAAAAGAGTTAAGTATTCAAAAAAATATTTTGGTATATATATTGCTAAATGTGTAACAAACATGTATATAAAAAAGCAATGCTTAATTCTAAGTTTTAATTTTTTTTTTTAAATAAAAGCTACAAAAGCAAATAGGGAGAAGTGGAGCCATTTAGCCATTTTCAAAATTTGATTGTAAAAGAGTAAAAAAATGAGTAAATAAGAGCAAATATAAACAAAAAGTATTGCTAAATGTGTAATAAACATGTATATAAAAAAGCAAAGCTTAATTCTAAGTTTTAATAAGAAAAGCTGCAAAAGCAAATAGGGAGAAGTGGGGCCATTTAGCCATTTTCAAAATTTGATTGTGAAAGAGTAAAAAAAAAGAATAAATAAGAACAAATATAAAGAAGAAATAATTAAGCAAAAGAAAGACATAAATAAATATTTCAATCTACAATTCGAAAAATAATATAACCTCAGCCTATTTATGAGAAAAAAAAAACGTTGCCAAAGACATTAGGAAAGATAATGCAAATAAGAAACATACACAAAAATTGAGCTCTATTTAAATGAAAAATTATAACAAAGTACTTACAAATTATAATCATAATCAAATGAAGCAGAAATTAGTAAAAATTAGTAAATAAGAATTAGTAAAAGGTAAACAAAAGAACGCATTTCAAAACAAAAGAATTGATGATGATAAATGCAAAAAACTACGATTGTAAAATAGATTAAATTAAAAAATAAAAATAACTGTTAACATTAGGAAAATAAAAACAGGCCTATCATACGAAGAAAAAAATAACGAAAATTTTGGTATATAGATCGTTATGTGTAGTTCAGAATCTTCGGAGGAGATAGCTCAGGACTTTACAATGGAAAACTCTGTTACGGTATTATCTATATAGACAATAATAATTAAAAGTGATATTTTTTTTGAATATATGGTCAAAAATGCAGAACAGTCAATGAATGAAAAAATAAAATATATGTTTTTAAAAAAAAATAAAATATTTGTATTTTAGATTATATAATATATATATATATATATATTTTAAAAATAAGGCTTATTTTGGATTTAAATATGATTATTTATTTACCGATATTTCGATGGATCAATCTTCCATCTTTTACGAGGTGTTTTGCAGTGAAGCACGCAGCAGGTCGCGCGCCCCAGGTGAGCCACTAGACGTCTTCTAAGCTTATTGGGCGATGAACCATCTAATATATACAATCTAAACAGAGCAAATATAATCAAAATAAAAGTGATATATGTAAATGACTATTGAAATCAAGAGATATCAAATTAATTAAAGAAAAAGTGATATATGTAAATGACTAAGTGATATATGTAAATGACTAATGAAAATTAAGAGATATCGAATTAATTAAACAAATAAAATATCATGAAAATTGAAATAACTGTGTAACAAATATACAAATAGGAGTAATAGATATCCGATTAAAAATGGAATAAAATAACCATTATATTACACAGTTATTTCAATTTTCATGATATTTTATTTGTTTAATTAATTCGATATCTCTTAATTTTCATTAGTCATTTACATATATCACTTAGTCATTTACATATATCACTTTTTCTTTAATTAATTTGATATCTCTTGATTTCAATAGTCATTTACATATATCACTTTTATTTTGATTATATTTGCTCTGTTTAGATTGTATATATTAGATGGTTCATCGCCCAATAAGCTTAGAAGACGTCTAGTGGCTCACCTGGGGCGCGCGACCTGCTGCGCGCTTCACTGCAAAACACCTCGTAAAAGATGGAAGATTGATCCATCGAAATATCGGTAAATAAATAATCATATTTAAATCCAAAATAAGCCTTATTTTTAAAATATAAATGTATTATGGATTGCTCTATATTCAGAATATATATATATATAAATTACACGAAGTATTGATTCATTTACAAACTACTAGGCGTATTCGCCGTTCTACAAATAAAATCCTGATGTTTTAACACAACGTTCGTGTCGATTTACATTATAAACATTACAAACAAACTGTAATAGCCAATTAATTTGAAATTTTGAAATATGACAATATGGCCCATTGTCATGTATTAATCAATTATAGAGAGGTGTTGGAATTTTATATTTAATTTTTGAAATTTAACCTAGCCCCCACACATTTACGTATATTAGACTGAAATATATTTTATTAATTTACTCATAAGTCTCTTAACCTTCTTTATATCTCAATAAGGTACAGCTTTAACGCTCTGATGGAAGTGAAACGAGGATGGATTTCCCTGAGGGCAACGTATTCGCTAATTATGTCTAGCATGGGAAAAAATAATTCTTTTTTTGGAAATATCCATTCTAGTTGTGTATTTTGTCAGGCTTTGACAATTAAAAAAATACAAGGGGGGGATCAATAAATAAGGTGAATTATCTTATTTTTTAAAAATATCAAAAAAGAAAAAATAATTTAAACCACAGAATATTAAAATATAACATCGAGAGACTATTTAAGGTGTTCTGTTTTTTTTTTTCACGTTCGGCGCGAGACTTATAAATAAACTAAAATGGAAGCTCCCTTGAAGGATTGCACCACGCTTGAACACAACGTGCAGTATTCATTTCTTGAATGCAGAAGGTATTCAAACATCTCAAATATACACACACACACACAAGCCTTTTTATTGGGGCATCCAGCCCTATACATGATTCCCCTCTACATGATTTAGCAAAGGAAGATATTTCAAAAGTAAAAACTAGAATACAAGAAATAATAAGGAAAAAGAATAGAGAGAAGAAAGAATAAACAAACAAAAATAAATATAACCATATATAAAAAAATAAACATACAGAGAAAAAGGAACCATACATGATTAAATATTTAAATTAAAGTACCAATGTTTAGAATATGTCAAGGTTAGGATATCATTGAGAGGGCTAGTGTGGAATCAGCCGCATTCAATCTTCGCTTTCTTCCTCCAAGCAAACCACGACATTCGGCGAATCCATTATTCTCCAACGGACATTGACTGCGGCCATGTAGAATTTATATAAACCGAGGGAGAGACCCTGATCAACCATCAGTGTGTTCATCCAGCTGAAAATTTGTTGGCAGTCAGGTTGAGACCAGGGTAAGTCACCCAAAATTTATTTCCTCTGTTTCTCTAAGCAAGAGCATCCAAATATTATATGCATAATTTCGTCTTGGATTCTGTTTTTACACAGATCGCAAGTTAGAGTCAAATTAATCTTCCAGCGCTTTGAACGATTTTCTGGGAAGATCGTCCAAAGGAGTCTCAGTTGTGCAAAAAATATTTTAATTGCTAGAGGAATAGTTGTGAATAAATATCGTTCTGCTGTTATTGAATTTTTTAGGTATTTGAAGTCACTGTAATGTGAAGTATTTAGGATTTTCGCCATGTCACATCTCAAATATGCAAAAGAATGAAAAATATCTATGGTGACTCTTGTTTGTCTCAAAAAAACATTTATAAATGGGTTAACGAGCTCAAAAATGGACGAATTACATGTACCGATATTGAGCGACCTGGACGACCAAGTGTTACAGCGACGCCAAGCACGATAAATGCGGTTGAAAACTTAATTTTGGAGGATAGAAAAATATCCATTTTTACCATAGTCAACAATTTGAATATAAGCTATGGAACTGTGCATACCATTATTGAAGAACAATTGCAATTTAGAAAAATATGCTGCAGATGGATTCCACATTTCCTTAATTTGGACCAAAAACTTAACCGTATTCGGGTTTCAAAGGCTCTGTTGAAGCGGTATGAAGAGGAAGGTGATCATTTCCTTGACCAAATTGTAACTGGAGATGAGTGTTGGTGTTATCATTATGATCCTTCGACAAAACGTGCATCTATGGAATGGAAAGGAGGCGACCCTCCAAGACCAAAAAAAAAAAAATCAGGTCTCAACGTTCGGCCGGGAAAGTTTTGTTAACAATTTTTTGGGATGTTGATGGACCAATCTGTCTTGATTTTTTATCCTCAAGGCAACGTATGAGCAGCGACCTTTATTGTGACATTCTTGTAAATAAGCTAAAGCCCGGTATAAGAAACAAAAGAAGAGGGAAGCTTAGTAAAGGTGTTCCCTTTATTCATGATAATGCAAGGCCGCATACATCATGTAAAACTATCTACAATCATTAAATTAGGTTTTTATGTTTTAGAACATCCTGCATATAGTCCAGACCTAGCCCCCTCTGACTATTTACTTTTTTGACTACTAAAGAAGGGGTTAAAGGGAAAGCGATTTGACTCGGATGAAGATATCCAGAAAGTGGTGCAAGATATTTTTCACACGCTTCCTAAGAGTGCCTATGAAGAGGGTATTTACAAGTTGCCAGAAAGATGGAGACGATATATAGAAAGCCAAGGTGATTATTTTGAATAAATTAAGTCCTAATTTTTAATATCGTTCATATTTTTTTAAATAAATTATAATTCACCTTATTTATTGATCCCACCTTGTAATTTTTGGTTCATTTTTGAAGAGGTTATTTAACAATGTATTTCTATATAATATCTGTTTTCACAAATTAAATTGTATATTAAATAAATAGTAAAAATGTGACATTGTACTGGGATAAGGTTCAAAAATTAAGAAAAAGGCATATCCTTATTGTGCAACTGAAATATTCTGAAAAGTTGATATTTATTCCGATATATGGCGCAAGCCTTCAGCAACCTTCAGTTGCACGATAAGGAGATGCCTTTTTCCTAAATTGTATAGGTTGGGGATCAAGATTCAAACAAATTGATATTTAAGTGCGTACACTTTGTTAACTAGACAATTTCTAAGATTACCCATGGAATATATTGATTTCTTACCCCTGATAAATCAAGCTATAATCACACGACTACGTTGTAATTACATTTCATCATCGTGGTAGTCTGCTGACGTTGTCGACCAATCAAAAGCGATCACAAGGGCGAGAAAATATTTAAAATGATATTATTGGTTTAGAGAGGAAATCCGGCTGCTCGGAAACCATTACTAATAACCCCTTTTCAATAATCAATAAATTCATTTAAATCTGTGACTACAATAAAAGATTATTATGCATCCAGCAACGCTGAAGCGGTCGATAGCTATTTAACTGGCTATTGATTCTATTTCAATTTACACATCAGGCTCCGACGTACCTTTATTTATACTGAGCTCATAAAATGTTTAGAAATATAAAATATTATATGATAGATTCACTTTCAAATATTTTATTTGCTGAAATAACTTGGAAATAGAAACAATTTGTTGAATGGTAAAATTTTGTATGCTGAAATATTTATTATTTTAATATTTCATGAATATATATTAGAGGTATATATTTGAAAAGAAAGTGAAAATTCAAAGATGAATTTCAAAATAAATATAATCTTAATAAAAATTTGGAAATTTATAGTGCGAACTCACAGTACCTAGCAAGCCGGTTGGATAAAAAAATTAATATTTTTAGTGTTAAGTGTTCAATGAGGTTAATGAAAGTCGTTTTCTTTAAATATAGATATTTTAGAGTGAAGTCTTTTCTAGGATCAAGAAAGATAGCTACAGAATTTTCTCACTTTTTAAGAGGAGAAGGAACTTTTAATATAATTTCTCGGCCAAACTGCTTTATGATATAATTTTATTATGAAGATATAATTTATAAAGAATTCAGTAGATATTTTGAAATTTTACTAAATAGTTCAAACTCTGCGTTTTAAAATGTACAAAATATAGAATAGTAATCTCTCATTCGAAGAGAAAAGCGAAAATATTAATTGCTACCATAATCCGACAAATAAAAGAGTACATGATTATTCTGTGTATTGTTATAAATACCATTGTAAACATCAAGGATATACAGTGTCTGTCATCCTTTTATGATGAGAAATTTATTCATGTATATATCGGTGGAGTATTTCTTGTAAATATGTTTTGATCGAAATTTAAACTTCCCGAGAAATGTAATTTTATTATGAACAAAGTAGATAACATCGGAAACAGAGGAATATGACAAATAATAACATTTTTGAGAGAGAAACACGTATCTTCAGGATTTTATTTCATTATTTTAATGATATGCATATTTTATTTTTTATGTGTCATATTTCTTTATCTTGAAGATAGAGGTTGCCTGGCCGGTATTCATATTTCTGTAATAAAATAGATACTTCGGTCAGTTAAAGTTCTATTTTCTCAAAGTGTCAACACAAATCTTTTGTTTTCGTCAGGAGAAATAAATAAAAATAAAGCATTTGGCAAGGCGCTTAAAATTGTTCTGAGGTTGCGAAGTGAGAACGCCCTTTCAACCTCAAAACAATTTTTAACGCCTCGCCAAATGCTTTATTTTTATTTATTTCTCCTGACGAAGACAATGTTTGTGAATCCATTGCAATTTTGGCTCGACTATAAATCTTTTTTCCCGTTCTCTAGAAATATACTCGATAAGTTGAAAAAAAAATAAGTATTAATTGGTCCACTCGGTAATTTGAAGTTGAAGGAATAGTATCTTTCTACAAACGAAGATTTGTAAATAACTGTAATTAGCGAATGTACCCGGCTTCGCCAGGTTTTTATCCGAGTAAGAATTTGCCTAACGAAATTTATTAAAACGATTCTAAAAAACATCCAATCCACCTATATATTGATATATAAACGTATATAAATATTGTTATATGCATTTGAATATATTTTTGAATCATAATTTTTTGAAAACATTTATTATATTTTAAATAAGATATTGTCACTTTTTTGAATTCGATATTTATTTTTTTTTCTCAATGAGAGAGAATTATATATATTAATTTAAAATTTTATTTTTGTTATCTCAGCTCAAAAATCATTTATTATGGTTAGCAGCTCCATAAATAAAGATATTTTCACAACAACAATTAAAGTTGCATCATAATTTTTATAAAACAACAGCAAATTAAATTAACAATGTAAAAATATATTTTAACATTACATTTTAAACATTTAACACAAAAACGTTACAATTTTTTCTTTAAATATATATTAATATTGAAATGCCAAATATTTTTTACGTCATTGGAATATTATATTACTAAATTCTCAAATTAAATTTATTATACTTGGAAAACATTTTAAGCATTGTTACAATTTATAAATATAATTTCACCAGACGCCGCTAGAGGCGCTGCTTGCGAGTGAAAGTAGAAAATTTGCAAATAAAATTGCAAAGAATATTTATTTCAAATCAAATTCAAACCAGAAATCTTCCCAGTAGTGTAGTAAATAACTTCCTAAAGTTTCACGGCGATTGGATAATCTTGCCTTTCAAAAACATTCATCGTGTGAGCAAACTAACATTCATCGTGTAAACAAACCACGTGTTAATTATTAACCAATCAAATTCATTTATCGTCGCGACCAGTGCTGCGCCCAAGCGGTAAAAGGCTGGAACTAACGCTTTTTGGTTTTTTATTTAAAAAATAAAGCACATTAACTTTTTTAGTTTTTTGAATAGCCTATATGTTAAACGAAATCTTCAGCTACCTACATGCGAAATTTCATAAAGATTTATTCTTTAGATTTTGCGCAACGCGATAACAAACATCGATTTGGATTTCATTTTTATAGATATAAGGAAAGAATTTAAACTCTTTGGAGATAATAGTAATCGTTGGTTATCAAATTTATACGCCTCCGGAACCTGGGTTAATTAAAACTGTATTGTGAAATTTCGCACGTAGGTAGCTGAGGATTTGGTTTAACATTTAGGCTAAAAGTGCAAAAATTGCATTTCGAATAACTTTATTTTCCTTTTTAGAAGGTAAGATTTTATTTAGTTATTTAGTAATATTAGTTATTTAGCAATATTTTTCTAATTAAATTAATTGGAAATATTATTTATTTCACAGCATATTCATATATTTTTGTGACGATGCAATATTTTCTTTGTTTAATTTTAATTAGTGTAAATATAACGATCGACGATTTTTAAGATAAGGTTTACTATTTGATTCTCATAAGGAATATTTATATTTTGAGACAAATTGAGATTTAGCACAGTATTCTATTTTTTTCCTTTCTTATATTTAGAGTAAGTATAAATTTTATTGAAGTTTTGAAAAGTGTATTGAAAAAAAAAGTATGTTTTTTCTATATAACTTGTTACATATATTTTACTATATATTTGTTCCATGTAATATGTTTATGCTCTAATAGCATTTATATTGTAAGCAGCAGCTATGCATTTTCAGTAACTGCTTTTTTTTAAGGGTAGGCTCAAATATTTTTGCTGTCATTTGTTTAGGTAGGGTTTATATTCATCTGCTTCATAATATATAACTGCTCATATATATCTATATGGTACAACCATATTTTTTAATATATGTATTTAGATATATAGATGAAAATATACTTATATTTAAATAAAGAAATATACAATCAGCAATCTGACCAATGAGGGAGCCAGAATATGTTCTACTCATATTTATTGTGCAGATTTTTCAGCAAATTATACTAAAAAAAACTTCTTCCATTTGATTTTTTAGTCAGTTGTTCTAAGCTTTCAATTTTTTTTTTCCACTTCACTGAATATTATGCATTTTTTTCACATTTCAGAGGTCCTGATTCCTAGAATACCTATTATTCCAAATGATCTGCCTTTTAAGTTTAGACGCTTGCAATTCCCCGTTATGGTTGTCTTTGCTATGACAATTAATAAATCTCAGGGTCAAACATTGCAAGTAGTTGGTGTGCATCTTGAGTCTCCCTGTTTCTCGCTTGGGCAACTCTATGTAGCATGCTCCCGTGTTTCCAGCCCCAAATAATTATTTGTCTTTAGTTTTACTTTAGGAAAGATGCGCAAAATTGTTTATAAGAGGGCTTTGATCTAGATTTTGATATTTTCTAAAGATATTTTTCGAATAATGATTTTGGGAAGCTTGACTTTTGTAAATATATTTTGTCAATATTTTGTTCATCATTATTGCTTTACTCTAGTTTCATCAATAAAGTTTTTCTACTTTATTTTGTTTTTCTTCCCATTTAATTCATTTGTATAACTATTCGAGAGAAATGTTATTTTTATTGTGTCAAAATTTCTGGTTCAATATAAGTTTTTGTTAGCCTGCAACACATCTTATGATAGCTCATTGCATTTATCAGAATATCTTTGCTGTTTTGAATTTAACACCATTAGTATTTTTATGACTCTGCAATATTGAAAAGAAAGTTAATCTGCATACTCATAATATATACACAGTTGTTTCTATACAATTATTCATTCCGTAATTTTTTATTATTTTATAAATTTGAAGAATTTATAAAAAAATTGTTTTGGGTTATGTACATTAAGAATTTGTAAAAAAAAAAATGGGACACCATTTCTCCCCCATTTAATTTAATAAACGATTCATGTATGATTTTTAGAATTGCATTATTTTAAGCATATTATTTTTAAAAATGTATGTTAGCAAGACATGAAATGTTGTTAATTTAATGTACTATTAAAAATAATCACCAACCCATGAAGCGTTAGCTCCAGTTTTTTACTGCTGTTTTACACATTTTACACTGTTAGAGCTAATAAATGATTTAGATTGGTGAATACTTTTACATGATGTTTGTTTTTAGACTAAATTTATTCAAATCAAGCTTTTTCCATGCTCTCAAACGTTAAGAATATATTTTTAACGTTTCATAATACTTTTGAAATTAAAGTCTTTGGAAATAATATTGTTTTTTTTTCCCATCCTGCAGGTCAACATTACACTGCATCATGCTATCATAACTCTGGCTTTTGGCATTGATATTTAAGAATTGTGAAAGTACTGTTTGCTACCTTAAGCTTTGGAGAGATTATAATGTATCTATAGATCCATCATTTGAATATCACACCATAGTAAAAAAGAACGCATGTAGCTGGTAGCAAATTTGTGCCCTGTGTGAAGCTACCGTTCAAAATATATATTTTTAAAAATATATTTCAATTGTTGGCCTTATTTTCACATGTTACTGACCAATAACGCTGATCCATATATGGTTAATTAATAACCCATTTGACATTTTACTTTTATTTAAAGTTTTGGAAATATATATATACCTTTTTAGGTGAAAAGAATTAAGGTATATTTTGAAATATAGATAGGAATCACAAGGAAGCAAGACAAAATCCAAATAAATAATGTATGGTTTCAGTAACAGCATTGTTACCATCTCCAGACAAAAGTACTGAATACATTCAGTAATTTTGTCTTTATAAGGTAAAAATGTTGTTACTGAAACATCACACATAATTCGTTTATTTTTATTTGGTCTTGCATTTTTGTTATTTTTAAAATTGTCCTTGACTATTAGAAAATGATGCGAATTTCCTATTTATTTTATATACCATTTTAAAAAGTACATTCTTTTGTAAAAATTTCCAATTTCCCACACTTTTCTAAAACTGCCAACAATAACCTAATAAAATATTCATCCAAGTCCGGATATTTCAGTATTGCAGATATATTACATTTATAAGAGTTGCTTAACTATTTAGAGATGTAAGTGCCGGATTATGTGCCCTTAAAAATGTTAAATTTGGCTGTTTATTCTTGAACAGCCGAGAGTGAAGTAGAGAAAGTGAATAATTCAGGGTGCGAGGACCATTTTCCTTAATTCACACTAATCATTAGATTTTATTTTTTATTTTTTAGATACCAAAGCCCAGTTTGGTTACTTGCATTCACTGGAGGGGTTGGACTTTTTCAAGAATCAGGGGCCATTGGGGCCATTTTCTTTTCTGAACAAAGTGCCCAAAGCTGGATTCGATGATCCTAGGTCGTGGTTTTCAAAAAGCAACAGTTTAGACCACTTCTCCAAAACAGCACTCTATTCATTAGATGTGTTTGTGAAATTGATCTTATATTTCAGATTATTTTTACCAGCATTTTCAATTTTTAATAAATCATTACTATAAGTTTTAAAACAGTTGGGGGCTCTATTCATTCATGAGTAAACCCCATTCGAACAATACCCGGGCGAAGCCGGGTACAGTCGGCTATATTATAAAAGAAACGATCAATCAAAAAGTGTGTAAACATGCTCTGAAAAATATATATTTATCTTAATTTAAATAGAAACTAAATAATTCTTACAGAACTACAGTGATTATGAAAATGCTAAATATATATTACTCTGTGGTCTGATTATTACAATTGCAATACATAATTTCCACAGTTCATTCCTTCTAAAAAAATGACACCAAAATCTCTCTGTGTGAAGAAGTCCTTTAAGCCTGAAGTAAATTCCATGAGATTACCTGATCTTGAAGAGGCAGTGTTAATTATTTCCTAATTATTTTGCGTAAGGGACAGTTGCTAATTAGAAATAATTACGGAGCATAAGTACTTCTAACTTTAATTGGCTCCTGGCCTCTATTTGTCAGCGTTGCCAGTCTGATTCGGAGACCAAATAATTATGTTCACAGAAGAAGACAGAAAATATTCATATTTTAATATATTTTTGCCTTTGATTCTTTTTAAGAATTATATTTCTGATGATATTATATGGCTAGAGATTATATATTGTATTTATTTCACATTTAATATGAAAATATACATTTGTCAATATAAATTTTTCTCTTGATTTTCCGAAAAACAATATTAGTTATATATGATTTTTGCTATTAAAGAAAATTACACTTAGTATTCATATTTGGTTGAATTGAATGACAAATTCAGATAATAAAATATTGTGCTGCAATTTAGTGTGAACATTTCTTTTGTGTTCGATATTTATTTAGGCATTCTTAATTTATATTGCGCGATAAAAACAAAATATTTTAATAACACCATTCACATGCAAGAAAAGGTTAAAATTTATCTTATATTAAATTTGAAATCTTTTTATTTTTGTTACTACCTACAACTACATGTTATTGATTTGAATTGTTAAAATATTTAATTTAGAACATTTTCCGTATTTTTAAATAGTTTATTTATATTATTTGTTTATATTATTTATTTATTTTCAATATCAACATGAGGTACATTTAAGTAATTCACTTTTATTATTAGAAATGAGTTGAAAACATACCATTTCACCCCTGTTAAATATATAATAACTAGCGGAGATGTGTACCCGGCTTCGCCCGGGTTTTATCCGAGTAAAAGTTTGCCTAACGAATAATATAATATTCCGGAACACACAAAATATTATGATAATAATGATAATAATAATCGTTATATTATATATTTATATAATATATAAAATATATTTTTCGAGCAAACATATTCTCTTTCTCTACTGAATAGATTTTTAAATATATATATAAATAAACATATCTAGAGATATACTACATGATCTTAGCCAAAAGGCCGAGAAACGATATTTTATATATAGAGATGACCTGGCTTCGTGTGTCTTCTGCTCGAGTGAATGTTTAGCTGGTAGATTTTGTTCCTGCGTACTAAAAATCATTATCTGGCTTCGCCCGTGGTTTGCTTTAGTGAATATTCCCCTAAAGAATTTTATTTATGTCAATCAAGCATGATACAGCAATGTTGTCATAATCATTTCTGACTAAAAGAAATTGTTGCTCAGTACTTGGTTAATTATAATTTTTCTTGGTTAGACGTGCGACAAAAAACACTTCCAGATTTAACTCTCTGTCCTGTTCAAATTTCAGGGAGATTAGTTATATATTGAAGGCTTGCATAGCCGACAAACATATATATATATATGTTCCTGGCTTCGACCGGTTTTTACCCGAGTAAAAGTTTGCCTAACGAACATTAGTTAAAACGATTCTAGAAAACATCCAATCCACATATATATAGATTTATAAACGTATATAAATATTTTTATATACGTTTAAATATATTTTTGAAACAAATCATATTTTTGAAAATATTTAAATATATAATATATTTAAATATTAATTAATATTGAAATGTCAAGTTTTTTACAACGTCATTAGAATATTATATTACTAAATCCTCCAATTAAATATTAAATTTATTATACTTGGAATACATTTTAGTATTTTTATAATTTGTAAATGTAATTTCACCGGATACCGCGAGAGGCGCTGCTTGCGAGTGAAAGTAGAAAATTTGCAAATAAAATTGCAAAGTATATTTATTTCAAATCAATTCAAACAAAAAACCTTCCCAGTAGTATAGTAAATAACCTTCTAAAGTTTGAAGACGATTGGATAATCTTACCTTTTTAAAAACATTTATCGTGTAAACAAACTACGTGTAAAATTATTAAATATCAAATTCATTTATCATCGCGAACAGTGCTGAATCTATACTTGTCTATACTCTCGATAATTTGAAAATTTTATCGGTTCTTGAAAAATACTCGATAAGTTGAAAAATAAGTATTAATTGGTCCACTCGCGGTAATTTGAAGTTGAAGGAATAGTATCTTTCTACAAACGAAGATTTGTAAATAACTGTAATTAGCGAATGTACCCGGCTTCGCCCGGTTTTTATCCGAGTAAAAGTTTGCCTAACGAGCATTTGTTAAAACGATTATAAAAAACATCCAATCCACCTATATATTGATATATAAACGTATATAAATATTGTTATATGCGTTTGAATATATTTTTGAAACATAATTTTTTGAAAACATTTATTTTATTTTAAATAAGATATTGTCACTTTTGTGAATTTGATATTTATTTATTTTTTTCTCAATGAATTATATATATTAATTTAAAATTTTATTTTTGTTATCATCATCACCTACAATGTAATTTTTTTATATAAACAAACGATAATAAACAACAATAGCAACAATGTGATTTACATCTTCATTATTGTAAAACAACAACAAATTAAATTAACAATACAAAAATATATTTTAACATTACATTTTAACATTTAACACAAAAACGTTACGGTTTTTCAAATATATATTAATATCAAAATGCCAAGTTTTTTTACTTCATTGGAATATTATATTACTAAATTCTCAAATTAAATTTATTATACTTGGAACACATTTTAAGCATTGTTACAATTTATAAATATAATTTCACCAGATACCGCGAGAGGCGCTGCTTGCGAATGAAAGTAGAAAATTTGCAAATAAATTTGCAAAGAATATTTATTTCAATTTAAATTCAAACCAGAAACCTTCCCAGTACTATAGTAAATAACTTCCCAAAGTTCACGGCGATTGGATAATCTTACCTTTTAAAAACATTCATCATGTAAACAAACTAACATTCATCGTGTAAACAAACCACGTGTAAATTATTAACCAATCAAATTCATATATTGTCGCGACCAGTGCTGTGCCCAAGCGGTAAAAGGCTGGGACTAACGGATTTTGGTTTTATATTTAAAAAAAAGCACATTAACCTTTTTTTGTTTTTTGAATAGCCTATATGTTGAAAGAAATCTTCAGCTACCTACATGCGAAATTTCATAATGATTTATTCTGTAGATTTTGCGCAACGCGATAACAAACATCGATTTTGAATTTCATTTTTAAAGATATAAGGATTTCAAATATTATATAAATTAAATATATAACTGTCTAAGCGTAGAAAATTTATAAAATATTGAGCCATTGGAAAAGTATTCGAGGTAAAATTTCGATTAAACATTTGAATATATTTCCGATTATTGAACAATAAATCACGTTGAAGTCTGAAAGTTTTTTTAAAAGTTTTTTTTTTATTTCAAACGAAAGGAAATGAAAAATGTCTTTTCTTGAGCGACTTCTTCCAATTCGCCTTTATTTGAAGTTTGAAATTCGAAGACTAAATAAATCGTTTAGAATTTTCTCGATTGATTGGAACGCAGCTCATTTAGACTTAAGAAAAATATTGAATTTGAACTTGAAGCAACAAGCGTAAAGTGATCTTTCTCCCAAGTTGGGCGTTGTTTGAAATAAACAATAATATTGCGGAGGGAGGTATTCAGGTTCAAAAATTTATTTTATCTTTTTAAAGATTGTTTTTTTTTTATCAATTAATTAACTCTCTGCTGGTGCTATTCATGACTTGATTTGATACCTTATCTGCAAAGAAATCAAATAATTGTATTCTTGTAAAACCTTAATTCATTATTTTTTGGTGTACACAAATAATAATAGTAATATATTAAAATTAATATTTAATGCAAGCTATATAGAGTGTATAAGTGTCAATAAAATTATGCTTGCTTGATTAAAATCATAAAAGTACCTATATATAGTTCATCAAATCATTTCAAAGAGAATAAACTTTAAAAACAAAATGAATTTAGTTGAAAATTATTAAATTCCAATTGTGGATATTTGTAAAAAACTCGTATGAGAGGAATTTAAACAACTACTTAACGCGTGGTTGGAAATTATTTTGATGGTTAGGCTCCTCTTCATCGCACTCTCTCTACCAGAGTGATGTATGTTCGGTCTAAATTATAAATTAATTGTACCAGTCATACCCCCTCGTATATATATATAACTGGAACAATTAATTTATAATATATTTATATATATACTGCTGGCCACCCAAATTTCAACACCAAGAAAGACAAGAGATATCACGAAAAATATTTTTGTAGATAACATGTTGACCAAGTATCATTGCTGTCCCAAATTTCATATCATCTGATAAATTCACTACTTTATTCTTAACAGGCAAAAGACCCTTCTTAAGTATCCTATTCAAACTGAATGTTATCAATGATCCAACATGTGTTTTAACTTGCCCTCGGACTAATCAAATTGTATGTAGATACTTTGAAACAATACCAAATTCTCTTTGTGTATATACTCTATCTTATGAGAACTTTGTTAAGTTTAGAACTATTTGTACAATAATTTACAAAAAATACTAATCCATCGTGTAAATATTTAATCATATATATGTAAATAATACTAGCACAGCACAATAGTCCTTTGGACTTCGTGCTTTTGTAACAGTAAATAAATAAAGTATCAAATGATTAAATTTATGAACTTCTGCGAAGTGTGGTTCCTGCCAGAATCAGTAACCAGAGTAGCCGCCATTGTTGGAGATCACCGCTGCCACACACCTCGGCATTGATTTAAAGATACTTTGGATGTGTTCTGGAGGTACAGGAGACCAAGCAGTTTCCACACGTTGCCAAAGTTGATCTGGATTGTCAGCTGGGGATGTAATCTAGTTAAATCGTTGAGCAACCGTGGAGCACATGTATTCTATCGGCGAAAGATCCGAAGAGCGAGCCGGTCAGAGAAGCAATTCAATCTGGCGATTGACGAAGAACCTTTGGACAATGCGTGCCACGTGTGGTCGCGCATTATCCTGTTGAAATATGACTGTGGGCAAGCCCTAAGGGTAAGGAAGAAGAACTGGCTCCAACACCTCGGAGATGTAACGTTGGCTCTTCAAAGTACCGGCAATGCGTACTAGAGGAGTGCGAGAGTGAAATCCAATATCGCCCCATACCATAATACACAGTACAGGACCAGTGTGGCAGTGAATAACGCAGCTGTTCAGCATCCTCTCTCCACGATGTCTCCAGACTCGAATCTGACCATCGTGGTGTTACAGTATTACTCGTGACTCGTCAGTAAAGACAATTTCATTACATTCTGCCGTCCACATCCTTCTTTCATCGCACCATTGACGGCGGAGACGTCTGTGGTTCTGCGTCAAGGATAGACTGGACACTGGATGATGCGTTACAGCCTGAATGTGCTGTGCTATGGTTCGTGATGTAACTGAGCGACTGTCACTGCCATGCGCACAATTTGCCTGTCAGCACGTGAAGTGGTGCACTGAGGTGGATGCGATCGAACACGTCGGTCCGTCGTACCTTCCTACATCCAACGATCACATATCCGCATTACAGTTGTTTGGTTTCGTTCAACACGACCACCGATTTCCCTGAAAGATAATTCACAATCTCGGTAGGCCAATATCCTTTCTCTTTCGAACACGGATATTTGATCAAAAGATGATCGCTGTTTTCTACGAGGCATAATTGATCTTAAAAAAAACACAAGAAAACATTATTGCCGTACTTGAAATTTTCGAAATCTTCAAGCCTTAAATAGTGCTTTGAAGTAAAGCCACAGGCGCGCGTGATGTGCGTCTGCGCTGGAATTTTAATAATTTGCATATATCACCTCCGCTAATGCATGTTGTAAATTTCATGTTATTTGCATGTTTCTTTCAGGGTGTTGCATTTTCGATGGCCAGCGGTTTATATATTTTAACAATAAAAAACTGCTGGAAGCTCTCCATATATTATATAAACCTTTATTTTATTTCAAAATTATATTTCATAGATCAAAATACTCTGTTAAATCGACCTCCAGATGTCGTGGCTTTCCATATATAAATCCATAGTTGTTGTTTCCCGTTGGCCGGCTCAAATCTTAATGTAGATATGTGAATATGTATTTGGTTTTCTTTATTCTACTCGCCTTAAGTCAGAAAGTACTTTTCTAAAATTATGTATTCAATTATTTATCTTTACAACAAAACATATTATTCATATAGTATATGTAGATGGTGCGTTATTCCTTTATGTTGAACATCAAAAGTATTTTGTCATCGGTAGGATAAAATGTAACATGAGGTAGGTTAGTATAATCCTACACCTTTGCCACACATAATTATATTTTATTTTATATTAATCGTAACAAATTAATTTTGACAAAATGTCGATGAAATAAATTCAAAGGTTTATGTATTATTTTTCTATAAGAAATATGAGTGAAGGTCAAAGGCAATCTCTATCTTTGCAACCTTCAGCCTTTCCTTGGTTGTGAATTTTACTTTCAAATAGAAATAAAAAAAAAATGAAATAATAATTAAAGTGGTTATGGGGTCATAAAAAAATATTCTATATATTCTATTTTATAAGAATAATATAGTATTAAAGTAATATTGAATAAAAAAAATCTAAAACGTTATGACCAAAAATTACAATTCTTTTTATATAAAAAAGTAAAAACTCCTAAGATTCCTACAGAAGTTAAAAATAAAAGAAGAATGGGTGCAAAAATAAAATCTGATTTCGAAGTAGACGTTTTTTTGTTGGGAAACTCTGTGGAAAGTTGGGAGAACCGTTAGTTCTAATTCTGCCCAAGGAAATGTTTGAGGAAAATTTGAGATATCTTAAATCTTCGTGGCAACTTAGCAACGACTGTTATTGGCTACTTATATAGTAGTTAATAAATATAAATTTGTTGGTTAACCACATTTTTAACCAATTTTAGAGTTCTAAATATCAATTTTGTCATCATTAATAACATTTATTCTGTATATTTTATATTATTCTCCATAGACCGGTGAATACTTTTTGTATATATATATATATTAAGATCAATTGATTAATTATTCCCACAGAGTAGTGTGTAAAATCACAAGTAAATAGGCGTTAACCAAAAGAAAAGAAAAAAAGTTTTTTGTTTTAATAGAAGTTTCTCTTTTATATTTTGTTCTCTCTCTTGTAAACCAATAAATATAATGTTTGATTAATCTTTTAAAAATTCTGAGCAAAGTCAACAATATTGATATATTTATTTTTCTACTAAGTCATTTTCCGCCCGTTTTTTTGGCGTTTGCGCCAAGTGTCGCGGAGGTAAACCCCTATATGGCTGTATCACAAGAAATCTTGCCCTGTGATGCTTCAAGAAGTTGAAGACTGCAGAAATAACTTTGGGACGAGTTTTAAAAGCCTTGTAAAAGGGACATCTTTATTCTATCAACTAGCAGCGCGTTCTCCTCAAGCCACGAGCTCTTCTGTTGGCACAGGCAGCATCTCCTTTATAAAGGTAAACATACAAACAAAATAAAATATAAAAAATATCTATTTACATATATAGAAGATGGTAAAGTATATTTTTACATTTAAGAGAAATATTTTCAACACTCTCCCACCTTGGCCTTTTTTGTTTTTTAATTATCAGAAAAACAAAAAGGTTAAAAGAACACAAACAAAATAAAACAAAACTCAAAACCTAAGTCTATTAGATAATATAACCTCTCTTCCGGAGTTTGTGTGACTTTCCGTACCTTTCCTGGAGTAGTTTTTTCCTGCACTGGAACAGACTCCACACTGGGTGTTTTCTCCCTGGCGATCTCTTCATCCGCTGGCTTATGTCCCCCGTTGCCTTTCTCTACGTCCTCAGATGGTACTTCAACCGCACGATTCAAGACTCCCAAACTCAGTCTTAACCTCCACAAGTCTTCGCACATTGTCAGTTCCAGGAAACCCCTTTATAATCTTTCCCATAGGCCAGTCTTCTTTCTTTTCCTGAAGCCATTTTGGTCCCTCCCACCATCCGGATTTGATGAATTCCTATGGGGATTCACCACGGGAAGTGAGATCAGCTGGATTGTTCTTTCCTGCCGATATGGTTCCAATATTCACTCTTCGCAAGCGTTCTGATCTCCTAGAGATGAGTATTGGAGGCTTCGATCATATTCCTAGATTTTCTTCAGCTGAATCCATGATATCGAGCACATCCAATTTCCATAAATCCTGTATGTCAAAACTGTTAACGTGAAGTGAAGTCACAATCAGGCATGAATCTTCCATGTCGTTCTCTTTTGCTGGTCCCATTAATGTCCACCCCAACTTGGTTTCTGTCGCCACAACTCCACTTCGCAATATTTTCAATCTAAATGTCAGCATGCTGAAAAGCAAGTCCGAACCAATTAACATGTGGATCGGTCTCTCTTCACTTTGGTATACGTCAGTCAAGTTAATCCCTCAAGCTTTCAACTCATTGAGTTTAGCATGATCCCGTACTTGACTGATGTGTCCGAAAATCACTTCCTAGTCCAAGAATTTGAAATCATTCGTATATTCATTGTTGAGGCTGGAGACATTGACTTTGTACATGTTGTGCTCCTTTTGACGAATTTATTCGCCTCCAAACTAACTGTGGGTGTCGAGCAACACTCGATGTGGATAGACTCCTCCTACGGTAGCGTTGTTTAAAGCTGTTGACGTGAATTGATTGTCAGTCTCATGCTTTATTTCAGAACTCTCCTTTAAAACCTTTATTTCCGCTTTTTGTGGTTGAGAAGTCTTTTGGACGTCTAAAGTAGGACACATGATGGGGTAATGCCTCTCCCCACAGACTGAACAACGTGGCTTAATCTGGCATTTCTTGAATCCATGGCCAGGACGCAGGCACCAAAAACAAATATTCTTCTCTTTAGCCTTATCTTTCTTCTCCTGTAGCCGTCGGCGTTTTACTTTCAGTATTCTTCTTAGGAAGAGATTTCCTGTTTAATCGATCATTCTTCCATTCTTGATTGTTGTCGATATTGAACGCTGCTTTGGCCATATTCACTCGACTCTCGCCCTTCACTTCTGTCTTCAAATACGCCATGAGTTGTGTCAACTTATCCTGTACTCCTCTTCCGCTCACCGTATATTGGCTTCGTTCCCTTACTCGAAGGGTGACCTCTGGTAGCGCTGATTCGACAAGTGGATACAGCATAGCCGCAAACTTGTCACGAGCAACGCCTAATTTTTCTAATGCTCGCAGGTTGTGCGATTAATGTGCGTAATGTTTTAATTTCATTTTAAATTAAATTTGAATATATATATCACAATAATCATTATCTCTTATGTATATATGGTAATTTAAACCAACAACATCATATTGTATATAATATAACAAGATATTCATGTTGTGCAATAGAAATATATCCGTAAATAATTATACACATGATTGACATGTGTCATTACATCGTCATATGGAATGTACTTTGTACAAACTGAGGATTGATAAATAAAACTCTCTAATAGAGTAAGAGCTGAGCAAAAGCAAGAGATTGAGATAAAATACAAAAACGTATAAAATCGAGATGTAGACGTCCGAACGAGGCCTAGAAGATATCAGGGCGTTGCCAGTGTACAATGATCTCTTCCGATCCGCCCTTATAGCATCAGCTCAAACCCAATACTTCCTCTAGGCAAAGATATATAAAAATGTCAATTCGCATAAATAAATAGTCACTTCACCATCAGCGGGAGCCCTCGTCAGATGTGTCCAAGGTCCACCTCATCGACCATGTAGACCAGTAAGAACTTTTCTCAAAACTCCATTTTGCTCCTAGCTCGACTTTTATCTGTTCACGGAACTTTCCTAGTACAACTGTGTTTCATCGGTTTTTGTGTGGACATTCCCAAGTTTTCCACTCTGCCTCGACCACGACTGCCTGTAATCTGTGAGAACTGTTAAAGGTCTTCCAAGGTGCAGAAATGTACTGGAAAACTCTCTACGCCCTCACTGGCCCTCTCGGTTACTACAGGATTGCCCCTCTCGGTTACCACACCACAGCGAGAGACCCTCGGTTAACACATTATATATTAAGTCGACCAGATACCTCACCATAGAATAATTCGACAGGATTCCACAACGAAAGGATTCCACAAGAGTCGACAGGATTCTACATATATATATATATATATTGAATTTTTGTCGCTGTGCTATGTATACATCATTGATTACAACAAATCTTAAAACGCCGCAAATATTTTTATTTAATTAAAAAGGCATATATTGGATCAAAATATCATTTATTTTACCAATATCTCAATTGGCTGAACACCAACCATTATCAAGGTATTATAACATATTTAATGTGTGTCAACAACAAACTTAGCGCCACATAACGACAACAGAATTAAGTTTTAAAAATATTTTGTTATATTCAATGGAGAGAAAAATTTGATATATATATATTTATATTATGGTAAAATAAATTTTGTAAAATATTGGTGTGAATATTTTGAAAATTGACAATAACGCCTATTTCATATTTATAATTATTTGTATTATGTGTAAAAATATTTTTCATATGAAAATAAAATGAAAATAAACAAAATATATATAAAAGAAATGTTAAACTAAATATTTTTTACCGAAAACACAAAGCGCAAAAAATGTTTGAAAATGTAAAATTGTGAAATTTGAAATAAAATATGTGAAAATTGGAAAATATTTTTAAAAATGATATCACACAAATAAATCTTTGAAGACATTTGACTATCATATATATATATATATATATACTCGGCCGTGCGGCCGCATCTCGCGCGCGCCTCCGAGTTGTTCGCCTTTCATTCTGCTGACTGCCCTTTTTACTCATCCTAAATCATACCATCAGATTCACCGTGAGACGGACTTCATTTTGAACCATCTTTTAAGAATTTTCATCAAATTTGAATTATTTCTTAAATATAATTTTCATAGGCTTGTAAATCTACAAGTTGTAGATTTACGGCATCACCATGGCAACAGCCAAGCCGGCTGTTGCGTCATCGTCATCATCTATCGCCTCATTGGTCGCTCATAATCCATCTGTGACATCATCACTTTCGCATATCGCAAAGCAAAAATTTACATCTCCACCGACAACTGAAAACCAACTGGAAAATTTGCAAAGGCAAAAACCACATTTTTCATCTGAGGAAAAAAAGAAATTTGACGAAAATAGAAAATCTACCTACGAAAAGAGAAGTAAGGAAATAAAAGCGACGATCCAGCATCGGTCAAATTATTGGATTTGAAAATATCCACTCTGTGGGAAAAATTAATGGACAGGCCATTGTCTCTGTAGCAGACCAGAAGCAGGCAGAAGTTCTCCTGAACAAGGGATTTAAGGTCAGGGACAGAACTGTTTACCCATCCCCACTTTTCCGACCATCCCGTAAATACATCTTGTCGGGCGTCCTGGCCTTCATCCAGGACCAGGACATAACGAAGACTCTGACACCTTATGGCGAAGTTCTGAGCATCCGCCCGCTCCCATTCCCAACCAACAATCCCCTACTGAAACACCTCTCTTCGCTTAGAAGAGAAATTGTTTTTAAAAATAAAGAAAAAACGCCGATGCCGGCCGTGATTTCTATCACCCATATGGAACAATCCTTTAAGGTCTTCATCGGTGAGGATGTGGTGTGCACCGCATGTAGAAGGCATGGGCACACGAACACCAAATGCCCTTTTGACCCCCAGATCAGGGAAACAGTGAAAAGATCCTTCGCTGACGCCCTAAATCCAGTTTCACAGCCAAAAACTCCAAAGCAACCACTAACGGAGAAGAACATCCCCGCCGCAAAGGAAAATAAAACCTCCTTGAAAAAGACACATCCCGCGACAAGCCCTGACAGAAAATCAAGACCAACCCCCCCAGGCGGAGGAAAAGCCACCCACTCGTGTTCTGAGTCGGATATCTCCACAGGGACATTCTCTCTTAGAGAAGAAACATCTCTCAGGTGCGAAGAATGGTCGATGGACTCCTCCCAGCTCCAGAATGAGTTGAAAGAATGTGAAAAAGGTGACAATCCCGAAGTAGATAAGATCATAGCAACAATTTACAGGAGAGCTGATCTCTCCAGACAGACCAAAGTCCTACAACAGCTCGAAATATATCCCGACCTGGAGACCAAGATCTCCCGCCACCTCGAGAAATGGAAAGACATCAAGTTCAAAACATTCGATGACCTTGACTTTGACCAGAGAAAAGCCATAAATGACAAATTGGGAAGAATGAGATTAATACTATCTATACTTAGAGAAGACTCTGCAAGCGAAAATGAAGTACCTGCGATGTTTAAGAGACCGATCGGGTGGTATCGGGAAGGACAACCTCAAACAACGAGAAAACAAAAAACAAGATAGAAAAACGGTGTCAACCCCCCCGGGAGCGAAGACAACCCCTCCGCTGTAGAAGGACAAGGAGATGGACGGAGAGACTACGATAAACAGATTGACGATATCTTGATGCTTTCTCATTGTAAAAACTGCCGATTGTAATTGCCTCCTTTTTCAACTGAATAAAGACCGTTTTTTGCGTTTTATATATATATATATATATATATATATGTGATATCTTGGGACCTCTGGGACCAGTGTTACCTGATGCTAGACGAACCTCGATGTCAACTCTACCGTGCAGTCGTGGTGGAAGGCGACACAGCTGGGCCAAAGGTGAAATAAACAAACAGAGATTCCACTAAAAGCGTCTGCCGTCAAGAAGGAATGGGATGAGGAGAGAGAGACTTTAGAGCAAGTGTTACCGTTGGGAGCCAAGCGAAGACTGACAATTCTAGGTCCTTGATTTAACACCACGACCTTGCTTCTTTCTGATTGGCTGACCTATTTAGGTGATTCTTTCCTAATTGGTGGGACTTTTTCACGTGGCCGTAGGCTATTGGTTGACCTACTTAGGTGATGTCTTCTGGCGGCTTTCTTTGATGGAAAATCCGTCCTGTCTTGGCCCGGAAATTGGGCGTCACTCTTAGATTTTATGGTTTCCTCGATATCAGATACGCCCTGTCCTGTCAGGAAGTATTGACTTGTAAATTATTTATAGTTGGGCTGGTTTTACGCCTCTTTTGCTAGGCCTTGCTTCGACTTCTGTCCTAAACCTGATTTGTTTTAACCTTAACTTTCTCCTGTCTCTCTCCATTCCTTCTATCTGTACAGTTGCAATACTTTATTAGATTCTTACGCGGTACAGATTGATGTTAGTTGAGGTTTTCTATGTGCAGTACATAAGAAGTTATATACAGTCATGGGGGTGGAACATGTGGTAGTGGATATTTAGACTATTTACAACAATTCCATGGTCTTAAATCATCACAGATGGCCCCGGATGTGAGAGGGTTCATATGGAGGGATTTAAGAGAGCGGAATAGGAAGACTGTTATTAAGGAAGTAATTTTTTAAAAATTAATTAAAGTGAGTTGGTATATAACATGGGGTTTATTTCTGTATATCCATAAGAGGTAATAAAGCATAAACAACTAATATTAAACATATAAGTAAAATAAAAATAGGAATAAAAGAATTAATAGAGAGCATATAATGATGATAGGAAAAAATAAAATGATTTGATGGGAAAATCATGATCGCTTCGTGATGGGCGTTAGAAAGGGTTGAGGGGTTAGTTATTACTTGGTTGAGGCAATGTCACTTTGACTCAAGTCCCAAACCATTTAATGTGCACGGCGCGGAAAACCTAGGCCATGTTTCACATGTAAATTTAAGGACCTAATAAAGTTACAGTACCACAATCGAAAAGTAAGATAAGGGGATTGTTATGGGTTTTAGTAATTAGTCGTTAAGACGTACGCGTGCAGGATAAATGAGGGCGAAGATCAGTGACCAGAAATCAAAGTTTTAATTAGAGTCGTCAGGGGCTTAGCGAGAAAAAGAGAAAAATAAAAAATAAAAAAAAATGTGCCAGCGTGTGGCATGAGAGTGCCCTGGAATAAAAAAAATATACAATTTGCACGTATCCAATCCAGAAGTTGGGATAGGTAAATCTGGGGGACGGTGTGTCAAGATTGTTAATTACGAAATCAAAGTAGGTCAAGTCTAGCCTGCGAAGGAGTTAAAAGTTCCTGCGGAAAAGGAATGTTAGTAATTCTTAAGAAGTAACCTTTAAAGTGGTTGTTTAAGAGGTTATTGAAGATTGCCCTGTTTTTAGATCGTGATTTTTAGTTTGATTATAAAAGAATATATCATTGAGATATGAAATTGCGAAAGTAAGGCTTTGCATATAGCGTTAAAGGATTTGAAAAATCGAAAATAGAATTGCGAAGTTAAATGCAAAGTAATCTTTAAAAAAAAAGTAAAAATAGTGATGATATGATACAAAGATTAACACACTACAGCAGTATATAAGGGGTAATAGAAAGTGAAAATATTAAATGAAAAAAAAAAATAATGAGCAATAATATACTCGATAGCATTGACATGGTAGCGGAAGGTGAAACAATGTAAATAACATCTAATTTATAAAGTGAGAAAAAATATAAAATGATAAATGCAAATTAGTGATATAAACATGAAATATAAACTTGAGATTATTAGATATGATATGAAAGATAAAATATAAAGTTGATTATAAAATAGAGTCATGAAGCAAAAGTAAATAAGTTTTGGTAAAGAAAAATAATAAAAAAAAGACAATAATCTAACTAATTGGTTGACGTAAAAAAAAAACAATTATAAGAGCTATATAATGATTATATAAAGGATATTAAAATGAAAAATTTTAAAAAAATGTTCATCGAGAAAGAAGAGCAAGTAAGATTATATATAGAAATTATATATCGTGAAAGAATGGAAAGTTGTAGGCCAAATGTAATGTTCCCTTTTTTTTTTTTTTTTTTAGGATGGGTGGAGAGAGCTTTAAATTGTCCTCGATCGATATCTTTGGTCTTGTTGGCCTAAGTTTTTCTAACTTATCGAATTTGTTTTATGTTTGACGCGACTCGTGGATCACATTGTTTCCAGCTGTGAAACTCACTGAGTCCTAATGTTGTCGATTTTTTAAACTTATGTGGGTGTGTGTGATTTTTGTAGGTAAAATGTTGTCCTTGGTTCTAAGTGTCGATGTTAAGTTGACAAGTTAATCGAGGGCGAGAGAATGTTAGTGAACAGATTTGTTAGTAAATGTAAAATAACGTGTTAAGCAAGTTTTAGTAGCTAAACGGGATATCGGCGTAGATTAAAAATAAAAGGCGCGCACTAATGTTTGATTTAATAGGTAGCGAAAATCCATTAGAGTGACATCGGGGTGGCGACGGGCGTAACAAAATGTCGGCTATTTGTTTGTCCATCTCCAGCGGAAGAAGAGGGAGCGAAGCTATTTTTAATGCGATTCCGGATTTAGGTCAAGGGGGAGCGAGGGGGCTTGCTTTCTTTCAACTTATTGGAAGTTAATTCGAACTACGTTCGGAGATATTATTTCTATAATTGTAAACGCAAAAGCGTTTTGATTTGTCACTTTTGGTGAAAAGCGTTATGGGATTGATATAGGGAGATACAGAGTTGAGTTATTCCGTGTGTTCAAGCATTTGTTAGATTTGTGTTTGTATTTCGAAAATTCGGATATTGTATCTGTGAATATTAAATCGAATGGTTTTTTGCGGACTTAGTAAAAATGTTATTCATGGATATCGGGTTAGAATTGAATGAAATTGCGACTATCGACGTGGACAATGTGTGGTTAAATAAATGTGTCACAGGCGTGGTGAAGGCGTCTTTGGCCTGAAAATTGAAAGAGTTTAGTGGTGTGGCGCTGTGACACGAAGCGAAAAAATTGTAAATGAAAAGGTGTCGCGTGAAGTCTCTGTTTTGTGCAAAATCTAACCTGTTACACTAAGAATAACAAATTTACTAAAGTCATGGGTGCTGGTTGTACGAACATATCGATAATTTTTATATTGTTAGTGGATATGACACGTTTAATGTGAGAAAAAAAAGATTGTGTGTGTTTAGTAGGGCGACGTGATGAAGCTTGTGTGGCTCGAAATTGATTTGGGTGTGAAGTCGCGCATTGAAAATTTGTTGTCAATTGGAAAAAGTGATGTGAGAGGGTGTTGTTTATTTGGTTGAGAGTGATTTGTCGATATTTAACTATGCGTGTAAAAGGAAGGTACGAGGGAGTGTAGCTATGTTGGACTTTAACGATTGGAATAGTTTCGGAAGGCTGTGATTTAAGTTACTTCTGTCCAAAGATATGAAAGAAAAGGACATAGGAGCGTTGAAAATGGGATTAGGAACATTACAATAAGATTAAATAAGAGTGTTGGAGTTCACCACGTGTGAGCAACCCGTTATAGGAGGGGAAAATTTAGTAAATGGAACAGTTGTATTAACCTGTCCATGGGACACGTGTTGCTTGCACGAAGTGAATTGGTAAAAGGTAGTAGGTAGAGGCACATTATCTTGATACAGGAGTATCTGAGAACAGTTTATAATTAGTAGAAATCGTTTTAGAGAATTAAGGAATAAAATGCCAAAAGGCAAAGGTGTATCGCTGATATGGAATTTTAGATTCCGCGTTATGTTACTTATTTTTAAGATCAAGAAGATATAATCTATGGTGAAAATATTGTTAGCTATGGCATTAATAGTTAAGTTAAATGGGTGAACAGGTATTTTCTTTTACAAACTGATTTCTATTATTTTAAAGGTATTCTGCCTAATTATAGCGATAGATGCTCCTGAATCAATTAGTAGAGTAGGTTTACATTATTGGACAGTTCAGTTCGAACGAGAAATTGTTCAATAAAAATTATAGAAGGAGGAACCTACTGTTGTGCGGTCTTGTATGTCGGGACAGTCCTGGTCTTGTGCCGTGGTTGGAGGTTCCTTGGGACAGTCAGAGTTCATTGTTTGCGCTGGGCTCGTGGTTTAGAGATGGTCGGGGGAGCAGGTAACATACGCTCGCGTGTTGGTAACTCGGAGGGGCGCTTGCAGGAGGTCTGGTGGCTTTTTCAGACTTGTAGAGTATTGTAGTTGGGCCCGATCTGCTTGGGCGTCGTAGTTGGTGAAGAAGCTCTGCGCCTCGTACGAACCATCGTAGCGATTCCACCTCTCGCGATGTCCGGTCACGGCAGAAAGCTGATGTAGCGTCGTCGTCAACCTCCCCAGGACATCTGACACCGGCGGCGGGGGTGTGACGTCTTCCTGGCCGGGGGCGATTTCCTGCGTCTTACCGAAGGTTGTTTCTTTCTTCGGAAAAGTGGGGCTTCCGCCACTTTCGGAGTCGGGATCGGACTCCATTGGTTCCTTTGGCTCCTCCTCTCTTCCCTGTTCCATCTTTCTGTACAGACAGTGGTCTATTTGCTTACTTGTACCTTGGCGTCCACTATCCTGTCGACTCTTCGTTACGGGGGAGTCTGTGATATCTTGGGACCTCTGGGACCAGTGTTACCTGATGCTAGACGAACCTCGATGTCAACTCTACCGTGCAGTCGTGGTGGAAGGCGACACAGCTGGGCCAAAGGTGAAATAAACAAACAGAGATTCCACTAAAAGCGTCTGCCGTCAAGAAGGAATGGGATGAGGAGAGAGAGACTTTAGAGCAAGTGTTACCGTTGGGAGCCAAGCGAAGACTGACAATTCTAGGTCCTTGATTTAACACCACGACCTTGCTTCTTTCTGATTGGCTGACCTATTTAGGTGATTCTTTCCTAATTGGTGGGACTTTTTCACGTGGCCGTAGGCTATTGGTTGACCTACTTAGGTGATGTCTTCTGGCGGCTTTCTTTGATGGAAAATCCGTCCTGTCTTGGCCCGGAAATTGGGCGTCACTCTTAGATTTTATGGTTTCCTCGATATCAGATACGCCCTGTCCTGTCAGGAAGTATTGACTTGTAAATTATTTATAGTTGGGCTGGTTTTACGCCTCTTTTGCTAGGCCTTGCTTCGACTTCTGTCCTAAACCTGATTTGTTTTAACCTTAACTTTCTCCTGTCTCTCTCCATTCCTTCTATCTGTACAGTTGCAATACTTTATTAGATTCTTACGCGGTACAGATTGATGTTAGTTGAGGTTTTCTATGTGCAGTACATAAGAAGTTATATACAGTCATGGGGTGGAACATGTGGTAGTGGATATTTAGACTATTTACAACAATTCCATGGTCTTAAATCATCACATATATATATATATATATATATATATATATATATATATATATATATATATATATATATATATATATATTTATATTTATATATATAATAACATAATACGTATATATAAAATAAGCGTGTAATTGTATTTGAAATAAACTTGAACGATGTTACATAAATATAAAGAATATTTTTATTTGATTGGTTAAAAGAGGCTTTCGGGCAAGCCTTTCTTCAGATAACTGAAACATAAGAAGGGCTTGCCCGAAAGTTTTATTTAACCAAGTAAAACCAAATAAAAAGAGTTGCGGCACCTTATGCTTTTTTAATTTGTTGAAATTCGCAATCCTGTGATAATTAACAGCATTGATCATTCTATTTTTAAATCATGTTTTAAAAAATACTAATTTATATTCCTTTCTAATATAGAAGAAATATATTCTGCATATATAATTTACACGCAAATATCTATATATTATATAGCATGTCGTTTGTGATAAATAAGAGAAATAAATCAAGAAATTTCGAGATACATATTAAGTAGTAGGAAATAATTGATAGGTTATCGTTAAATTGAAAATATGAATTCATGGATTTATATCGCTGCCTCAGTGATTGGGCAAGATGTGGTGAAATTTGGCAATATGAATTAATGGACCAATATCGTATTGCTGCCTGATGCATTTCGCAGGATATGGTGGAAATTGATAACGAGTGATGTCCGAATCGAAAATATTTCTCGATGATATTGAAGAGCTAACTATAAACATGGCTGGCCCTAAAACTAAACAATCATTCGATCAAACAGTTTTACAAGTTTTACAAATGCACATAGTAAAGAGTCAGTTTCCACACAGGGATTTTCCCACTGAACAAACTTCCGATCTCGATCCATATTATGTGAACCTTTTAAAATGTTTTCCGAATTTATCAAATCTAAATAAAGTGTAAACTGCTACATGTTATAAATTGTTTTAAGTATAATGTAATAATATTTGATATTTAAATTATTGTGATATATTTGCTTTATAATGCATTCTTAGAGAACTAAACAAACTTCTAATTATCAGATATTTCAATGAAATTATCACCCTATGTTTAAGTAAATATTCTGAAACATCATCAGAGAGAGAGAGGAGAATTTATTTTCAAAATAACTTATAAAAATGGTTTTCATCCGTTTTTATAATGATGACCATGGGTTTCAGATAGCGCCTAATATATATTTAATATTAAAGAGAGAGAGAACCTAAAAATCTCTAATGAAATCGATTAAATTAGCCTTAGATCGATGATGACTTAATATAACTATGGTATAGTAGGCTAGAATAGGATTGCAACACGATGAAATAAACTGCCAATTTTCAACCAAGATCCGGGGTTCGAATCCCGCACCTTGTGAGTTTAAAAAATAAGAAATAGCAACAATTGTGCCCTAACTTGAAAATGCCCAACCCAATCTAGATTTCGATATCTTGCAACTATGAAAAGAAACTATTTCCTACATGTGAAGGCACTTCCACTACCTCTACCCACAATGACTATCATGGTCTACACTAAGTGTATTTAAGATAAATTACAATAACATTTTAGAGAATGGTAATATATTTTATATATAAAACAACAAATCGCCATCTATATATGAGAGCACGAAAGTTTATTTCGAACATAAAAAAAAAAACTTATATACTCTCTTTACTACAATGAAAAAATATTGGGAGGGCTTGGCTCATCAGTGGTGAACCCTCCCGGCGGTGTCGCCAATTTAATATAACAGACTGCATTTTAGAACTCTAAACTGTATTGGACGATTATGTCTATATATTCCACTGTATGTCCATAGTTTTTTTAAATACCATTTCTAAGATTCCACCCTTCAGTGTATCATTAGAAGAATCGTCCAAATCAATATTAGAGCTCTAAGAGGCGTTTGATAAATTAAATTGGCGAAACCTTTGGGAGAGTTCGGAAATTGATGAGCCCAACCCTCCTAATATCTTTAAATCTCAGTAAGGAGAGTGGAAGTTTGTGTAAAATAGACATTAGTGCTTTAAATATATCTTTAATTAAATATATTTTAGAGGTGGGAATATTTTTATTTTATTTTTTCTCTATAATAGATGACTTGCCTAATATTTTATTCAAAACTACATATCGTCTCAGAGCGGAATACAATTTTTTTCAGAATCCACGCGAAGAAATTGCTTACCTCAACAACGACAACCACTTCGACAATATTCCCCAAGCACGGTGTCTGTAGTCAAATTCTATTTTTTATTTAAAATACAATTGATTCTAGCGAAAGAATTTCAGAAACAAAAATTGGTAAAAAATCCAGATGGCAGAAGATGAATATTTTATTTTTCTAGTAAAATATATCTTCAACTTCTTTTTCTATTTTTATTTTTTAGTGTTTGTAAATTTGAAACGTGATCCACCTTTTCTTTAATGTAAAACATGGGTTATATATACTATACATATACATGTAATACTGGTTGTATATATTTAATATAAATTATTCTATATGTAAATTGAAAACATATTATTAAATACGTTTTAACTGAATTTTATTTATATTTTTATACATAAATATATATTTTTTATTTCTATATTAAAAATATTATAGTATTTACATATATACATTTGATGAGGTAAACTACTCTAGCCACAAATCAAACAACCTTGTTTTAAAACATACACTAGCCACATATGAAATTCAATTACCTAGAGATACTAATGTAATTTTTTTTTAAATTGAACTATATAATGCTAGTGTGAAAAATGATTGATTGATATTTGAAACAATGGGATGTAAATTTATTCAAATTTATAGATTTCATCATTATTTGGTGTGTATTCCTTCGGCATTTATACAAGAAGCTACAGGTGAGGCATACTGTCATACAGTTTTTAATGGCTTATTGTGGGATACTAGACGAAGTCATTTTAATTTTTTTCAGAGATTTTTGAAGATTACTTGGCTGTGGAGATTTTAAAATTCCTTCCATCATGTCCTATACATGATATATTGATAAATTATCTAGGGAGCATGTGTGCCAAGAAGGGAATGTCATATTTTTGAAGGGAGAATCATGAGATGTTGGCTTAATGAGGTCGTGTGCATTATGGAAAATGGTATTATTAGTCTGATAAAGCAATAGTAACATAACAGGTGGCAACAAATTTGCAATGTATAGCTGAGGAGTCTTTGTGCTTTGGATAAATACTATTTGGGCCCTACATTAATAATGGTGTGTTCTGAGATGGTCCAGATACATTCTGCACATGTAGCACTGCTTGAATCATTGGAATAGTTGTTGTCCTGTCTCTGTTACAATCATCCTTCGAAACTTCCTAACCTCTCTCTCTGTTGTTTATCTAGGGCGACCCGAGCCAGGTTAAGACCGATTCCTTATAACAGTACTTTGATTGCAGCCTACTCTCATAGCAATTTCTATAGTCGATATTTCATCTTATTTGAGGCCAATCATTATGACTCTTTGCTTATATTTTACTAGACGAAAGGCCCGGGCAACGCCCGGGGTTTACCCGAGTGCGAATATATTTTAAAAACGTTGTCTTGGGTGGTCGCTATTGACAGGGTGGTCTGTATAGACAGGTGGATGTATCACACAGCTGATAACAGGGTTGTCTAGAGTGGTCGCTATAGACAGGGTGGTCTGTATAGACAGGTGGATGTATCACACAGCTGATAACAGGGTTGTCTAGAGTGGTCGCTATAGACAGGGTGGTCTGTATAGACAGGTGTATGTATCACACTGCTGACAACAGGGTTGCCTAAAGTGGCCGCTATAGACAGAGTGGTCTGTTTAGACAGGTGTATGTATCGCACAGCTGATAACAGGGTTGTCTAGAGGGGGGCAGGGAGGACACGTGTTCGCTGGCAGCCAATGGGCGCGCATTCTATCCGTGAGCTTCAGACATACAGACAAACAGACAGATTAAGGCAAATATATAAGTAGATAAACTAGCCGAATGACCCAGGAAACGCCTGGGCTTTACCTGAAAGCATTTCTCCTCTGTGTGTTTTAAAAATATAAAAAATAATAATCCATATTTCCATAACGATATTTGAGAATTGTAATATTTTGATTTTTATATGAATATATTTCAAATCTGGTAAATACATAAATCGATATATTTGATGATAGCAAGTGGTTTATTGCCCCTATGCCGTTACTATGTCTTGTGAAATGTCCCGCTCCACCTCCCCCACACCAATCCCCGTTTCGCCGTGAACGGGGGGGGACACGTGAGTCATTCTCCCGCAGCTCGATTTCATTCTTCTTCCCCAACTTTACTTCTCTCAGTTACCGCAGTGAGGCGCTGGTTGCGAGTTAAAATAGGGAAAATTGTTAATAAATCTAATGATATTCGAGAAAGATGCCTAAAAGGAGTTGATATATATATCAAGAACTTGTTAATATTATAATCCCATCGGTAAAATTATTTTAAAAAATCAATTCATTGAGGGAAGAATTTCTTTTATATATATCGGCAATACAAGCTTTCGGGCTAAACAGCCCTTCGACAGGTATTACCACGCTACTTAGTAGCAAATTGTATTATATATATATATATGTCACTGTATTTAAATATATTTACTTATATGGCGCCCTTTTTCTTCCTTGCCACATTCTCCTGATTAAAAATAATATTGAGAATTAGAATAAATAAGCTATTTAAATACCCTTCTTGAATAAAATGCTATATTTTTTATCCACTTACTTGCCGAATTACCTGGGCAACACCCGGGTTTTACCCGATTAAATGTTTTTATTCAAATATACTATTCGTTACAATTATAAATTGGCGCCGTGGATGTCACTTTTTGTGAAATGTCCCGCTCCAAACTTTGTTTCTGAGAAGCAATATTTTTATAGAGAGATGATCTGGCTTTGTGTCTTCTGCTCAAGTGATTGTTTTCTGTTAGAATCTTGTTCCCGCATACTAAAAACGAACTGGCTTCACCCGTGGTCTCTGCTTTTTGGAAATTTTCCCGATATAATTTTGTATCTGATAATCAAACATGATACAGCAATATTGTCATCCTCCTTTTCTGACTAAAAAACATCTATTTTTGCCCAGAACCTGTCAATTTCAACTTTTCTTGGCTAAAGGTGTGATAAATATCTCTTCCAGAACATTCTCCATGTCCTGTTCAAAACACGTTTTACATGTACATTAGGTCAGCTGATATTACCTCCCATCTTCACCGCTAGAGGCACTGCTTGCGAGCGAAAGGGCAAATTTTCAACGCAAATTTGCAAATAAATCGAAGAATATGACCTGGAATTCTGACTATAAGTTTTTCTAGATTCTACTATATATACTGTTAAACTTTCATTCAGAATAGTTAATTATTGTGGACATGTTTAGCCGACAAACATACATACATACATACATACACATACATTACATTACATATATTACATTATATACATACATACATACACTGAATTTTATATACAATGTGTACAAGTATATAGGGATATTCAAGTTACGGGGGGTATGTTTCAGAGAATTGATCATTTAAATTTCTTAATGTATTTTTGAGTATGCAAATGTTCTCAATTTGCTAAATTAGCAAAATGTTTATAGTAGTTGCAGTTTTTTGTGGCTAGTATATAAGAGAAAAATAGAAATAATTTTTGCATATATTTTTATCAATCGAGAGTCTACTTGATAAGGAATTGATTATTATAATAAAATATATAAATATATAATTTGAACAATATATGTACTATTTGACAGAGAGATTTTCTTGAAGAAATCTTAAGTTTTCTAAATTGAGGCATGTCTATTGTATTTTAGGCAGAATATACAATTGAGTAATTAGGTATGAAGAAAACCAGCACTGTTTTAAAAAATATATACTGCATATATTGTATATATACTGGATGAGATTACTGAATAGAGAATATTGGCATTTATAGTTTATCCGGATGGTAGAATAGATCGGATAATTTGTATCTCTACAGACCACGTAGGTAGTCCCATGTGGCAACTACGGCCATACAGAAATACTATTTTCACCGAATTGATTTCAGAATTTATACCAGCCGGTCGTAAATCCATCGCTCACTTCTGCCAATTTAGAATACGACGGACCAATATCGAGGCCTCGATTTATAACGGACCTATGGTAAATTATGGAACATGCCTCATAGACAGAGAGCCGTGGTACTTCCAATATTAAGGCCTCTGATAATAAATGTTAAAATATTTGTAGAAATATCACGATTCGGGTGTATTAGGTCTTAATAACGGATGACTCTACTATTCTCAAAGGAATCCTCAAATATTTCAAAAAATAAAAAGTAATCATCCCAATAGGTCTACGTCGCACCAGATCTAGGATTCAATATTCCACCAAGTTACAGTTTTCCACGAAATAAAGTCTTGACATTCATATAATTTGATCTCGACTAGGACTTAATATGTCTACCGATGAATCGAAAAAATGTAATTCATGATAAAAATATATTTATTTTTACAAAAGATATTTATAAAATAAAAGGACTTAAGATATTAACAGATAGGACAAAAGATATTAACCAACTTATTGTTCTCGGTATGTGAATATAATTCACCCTCACAGAATTTATATTTTTCTCGTTTGTAAATACACTATAAATTTGATGCTCACATGTTTCAAGCTTATTGCCTCATTTTCTTATTTTTTTCCTGTTCTCGTGTACCAACCTATGAGAAACTTCAATGACTCTTTAATGTCAGAGTGGTAGATCAGAGTTAATTAGGTGTGTTTAGGAAACAAACGGGGCCAGAACATAGAACAACACCTCTAAACCTTTTAATAAACTGTTAAAATTTTTAATTCTTAAAGAGAAAAATCTCATCTATATTTAATATACATCTACAGCACAACTCAAACACAAAACACAACACAAAAATAAAAAAATAATAATAATTTATAGAAAGATGTTTCATGATAATGTCTATCATTCAGAGTAGTTTACAAAGCATTAAAACTATTTGGAATTGATTATACCATAGCATTATCTTACCACACCATTACCATACCATTATCTTTGACTTAATAAACTCCTAGAAGAGAGAGAGAAAGAAATTACATCATAAATATTATTTATTATGGACATCTCAATAACTCTCTGGAATTCTTACATTAAGTAAAAAATATTTGTTTATGTAAATATTGTCACCAATATTTGACTGTTACCCCTCTCTTTCTTATAACCATTCGCGGCTGTAGTAGGTAAATAAAAAAATATTGTTTTTATCTCATTATAAAAAAGCGATAAATATAATTAAATTAAATAATTATTGAAGAGATGTTCTTTCTCGTGGCTTAAACATCCTGGGAACAGGTCGATGAAGGGCACTAAATCAGAATTAATTGGGCGGAAGAGCCATCTGGCAACACCTGCCAGGCGTGAGATTTTTTATATTATTTTTTTCACACATAACTCTTAAACTCCATAATCGTTAGAAGATAAGGCATCCAAGTTGTATTTACGGACACAATTGCCAATAAATTCTGAAATTGAACAGACTAAAGATATAAGTATGTAAAAATTCGAAATTATTTTAAATGCGTAAGATTATTTTTGAAAATAAACAATTTCAACTGCCCTTTCTGCAATGGAAAAATTAATGGGAGGGTTCACCACTGATGAGCCAGGCCCTCCCATTAATTTTTCCATTGCAGTAAGGGCTATAGAAATTGTTTATTTTCAAAAAGAATCTTACACGCCTTTAAAATAATTTCGAATTTTCATAACAGATGGCGCGCTAGTGCATCATATAGGTATGTAATAAAGTATATGTTTATCGCTGTCCTAAGATTATATTTAGGTGGCGCGAGGAAGGATTGATGTGAATACAGTTTGATAGGGTAGAAATAACAAGACGATATTACCGCCAGTTGTTGGGCATCACCTAGATCTTGATAAGACCAATCAACACCAATAAAGAAATGGGTATTTCAATAAACGCTCATGTTAGTGGTGATGATATGCCTATTTTAATTTATTGGGATAAATTGAGAAAAAATATCTCCTATTCGTGCAACGGAAATTTGACGATGGCTTGCGCCATCTGTCGGAATAAATATAAACTATCCGTTGAGTTTTGATTATTCCAGAATTTGCCAAAATCCACCTGATCCCAGTAAAATTTCACTTTTTTAATATTTTTACCATTGATTAGCGTTCTGACGCAATTCTGAGCCTCAACTACCCGTTTCATGATTGTCAGGATGCCTGAATTACAAGTCCTTTTGGTCGTTGTGTAGCAATTTGCACCACGCTGACAAGACCCAACAGCCTGAAACGCGTACGTGGTTAGCTTTTCTGGATTAATATAGAATGGGTATTTGACGAATTCTGGAATAATTAAAAATAAAAAAATTGTTGATATTTATTCCGATAGTTGGCCCAAGCCATCAACAACTTTTAGCTTTAGGATCAGAGGAGATGCCTTTTTCATAACATTTATATATGAAAAAAGTTTTATACCTAAATAGGCATTTCCTTTTTAATTATGCATAAGAACGATGCACTGTTTATCACCCTAGTTAAACACTTCACTAATGATTATAAATAGTGAGCAACACACCAGTTGTTGCAAATTCAGACAAAAAAGTCAATCTGTATACCATAGTCTGGGGCTTTGGCCCTCATCAGTACAGCTTCGATTCTATAACATCCTATGAGAGGGGTTATTAAATCGGTCGAAATTACTGAACAGGTGTTTGATCGGGAAGTGGCAACGGCCGAATTTTAGGCAAAAATACAACAGAGTTGTAGAGGATGAAATAATTAAAGGAAAATATGACTCTCTAGCTGCATGAATATACTCCTCCCGTCGCAACCTTATGCTCTACTCTAGAATAAAAATCGGCCTTAGCTACTTACCAGCTTAAACACCTGTTTGGTAAATTCGAGTGCTTTCATAACCTCTCTCATAGGATGTTATGAATTCGGAGCTGCCCCTGTGCTGATGAGGGCCAAAGTTCCAAACTATGGTATACAGGTTAGGATTTTGTCTGAATTGTGGCCAAAACTAGGGTTGTGGCTCATTCTCTATCACCACTAGTGAAGTCTTTTACTAGACTAATAAACAGTGCATCGTTCTGATGCATATATAAAATAAGTGGTGTGCCTCTATTAATTAATGTCATTTTCTCGTTATGTCACATTTATTGACATATATATTGGCATATAAACCTAAAATATTTCCCTAAATTTTGAGAAAAGATAACCATTTGGACATATTTGAAAAGCATGAACACCCAAAACTATTTTACACTAAATATTTTCAATTACAATATTTATATATTATATTATAATTGAAATTATAATATTTAACCCTTACTTATAACGCTGTATTTCTATTTTAATACTTTTAAATTTCATTCAGCTTTTTTCAACCAATGGCAGCCGATCGAACATGTCGACGGCAAATGTTTTATCAATAACGTCAGCGCACCTTCACCGTAAAACACGGAATAACTCGAAAAACAAAACTTGACAATTTTCTGATCCCTTTTACCCATTTAACCTTGTTTTGAATACAGGTACTTTTATACATAATTGTTTTATAACTCATTTGATTAACATGCTTTAATTTATAACACCTCTCTCTCATTTGTATTAGGTATAATATAAGATATTTCCAAATTTGAAGAAAAATGCTTATATGATTAGAGGTTATGTACTTGTATCATATTTCTAAAAGACGAAGAAGGCTTCAGACGAAAAAAAAAACGAAATTTATTTTTCAATGATCATATTTACAACTCAAACTTGATATATTTCAGGATTCCAACGAGAGTTTTGCCCATCTTATAGGTATCTGCCGTCAAGATGGCTTTACCTAGGATCGGAACACTTGCCTAGCTACCAATACTGTAACGATGTTTGTTCTAATAAATATAGAGACACACGAACATTGTACTCCATTTAATTATCATAATTTCTGCTTTACCTATCTATTTAGAACACAGAAGCTATACTTAAGAGAAAGATAGATTCATTTATGTTTTACCATAAGAATGATATTTATCATTACATCATTGAAAATGCAAACGAAATTTTAAAAAAGCTGAAATTTTTATACAAATATATTTTTAAAAAGGGGTCTAAAATCCATGTGATTTTTCTAAATACAACTTTGATGTGAACCTGTTTTCTCAAAAGTATATATCAATAGAAAAACAAAATATTATAATAAATAAGACAATGGTTCAAATTCACAGCTAGAGCAACCTAGTTCATGATAATTGAAACAGTGAATAATATGTGAAGGCTATTCACATATTAAACAAATTTTTAACGCGGGATTCAATCCCGGTTCATGACTGTCGGGAATCGAGCGTGTTACCCTCTCATCCACCGACTTATTGTCGGGAATCGAGCGTGTTACCCTCTCATCCACCGACTATATTGAAAAAAGACAATTTTATATAATCGAGTCCATCATCTTATATTCAATATAGACTTTCGTTGTTCAAAGCAACCTTCGAGCTAAACAAACAACACACGCTGATTGGCCAATGAACTCAGCCCTAATTAAATTTTCGTGACAGCGAACATCCAAACAGAGCTCGAAAATATCTGACATCCGATCATTAGGAAGTATAGACGTTTCCCCCCTGATTTATAATTTAATAAAATAAATAAATCACCAAGAGGTTAAGTTTCTTTTACAATTTAATTTCTCTAGCTTTTTTCGGGCAAAGATTCCCTTCAACAGGAGCAACTATAAGCATAAATTCTATCTAACTATGCACTATTCAAAGGAAAATATACTCCTAGTTGCTTTTGTTGAAAGGAATGTTAACCCGAAAGCTAGAGATATAAAATTTTTAAAGAAACTTGGGCCTGGATGTTCTATATATTTTATTAAATTAAGAAGTATATTATAGTATATTTTTGCATAGAAATTACCCAAATGGATATATTTTCTCCTTATCTCTCTCGAAACATATAGACGCTAATATATTTGTTCCAATTATTTCCGTATAAGTAAACATTGAATTGAATATATGTCGTACAACAAGAAACTGCAGTCATGAGGCCCAGTAGTTTCAGGAGTTAGGGTTAAGACACGAAGGACAAGGAAGACTGATATAGGCACCTAAAAGAGGCCGGGAGCAGACGATGAAGTTGAGGTCCGAGAGATGTGGGCCTCAAACTACCGGCGGTTAACTGACTCAAACTATTGGCTTGTGCAAGATCCCCGGGGAGGTTCCACGTGACAAACTTTTCATCGTCTGATGCAATCTCGACAATTATAACTTAGTATTGGACGTTGTCTGTCTCAACTGGGGTCTGGCTCTCTTTAATGACTTTATTTGTGACTACATCATCGCCAAATTGGCTCGTTAAAATTTATATAAATGTTAGGGTTGTAACACTATTTATAAATGGCACATGAATTTTTATGTGTATTGGCATTTATCACTACATATATATTTTTTAATTAAAAAAAAATACCATGGGGTAATCGGTTTTTGAGTAAATCAAAGTTGAAAATGTTTTGAAATGCGGGAAAAAAACTGAAAATGTGAGCGAGGTTAGGCATTACGAGAATTCTCGTGATGAAATGTCATTTATTATTTTAATATATATATATATATAACGGGAAGGGTCGACTTTGCTTCTTTTGATCAATATTCTCCCATCAAAATATTCATATATATATATTAAAATTAAAGAAGGCATATCATGACCACGAGCACATGAACTTTATAGATGGTAGAACGCCATCTAGTGTAACAGAAATGTTCTAAACGTTGATTTAGCCTGTTCTCTGATTTGGGTCAACCCATTTTCTTGATAAATCAAGAAAAACCAACCATTTGATTTATCGTGAAAATGATTTGGCTAAATATCAGGTAACAGGCTGAATCAACGTTTAGTTCATTTCTGTTTCACTAGATGGCGTTCTGCCATCAGAAAAACTCATGTTCTCATGGTCAAGTTATGCTTTTTTCGATTTCAATACTAACACCTGGCCTTTTTTCAATTATTTTTTTTTACATAAATACATGTTTTGAAAATAGAGCAATCCATAAATAAATCTTCAATTAAAAAGGCATATATTGGATCAAAATATCATTTATTTCACCAATATTTCAGTTGGCTGAACGCCAACCTTTATCAAGGTGTTATAAAATTTTAAAGTGTGTCAACAAGTCAACAAGTGGCGCTGAGCTTTGTTGTTGACACACTTTAAAACGTTATAACACCTTGATAATGGTTGGCGTTCAGCCCCCCAACTGAAATATTGGTAAAATAAAATACACTGGTGTCCAAAAAATAAGAAACCTTTGTTTTTTAATGATATGTTTTAAAATATACAACGCTAAAAGCTAAAAAGTAATTTAATTAGGTATTTTAAGTCGTAGAATTTATTTATCGCAACCATTCGAATCGGTAAAATTGAAAATATGCAAATATTTGCTTGTCTTTATAAGTGTGCTATTTGGCGTGTCGTTTACCCCATCTAAGAATTGTCCAATTATAATTTTATTTAATCCTTATTTAATTATGAGTTTACCAAAAATTTTAGCAGATGATTTAAAATGGAGAGCTGTTGGAAGAATGGAGGCAGGGCAATCACAAGTTGAAGTAGCAAAATGGCTAAATGTGAATAAATTTGTGGTCAGCAAAATATGGAAACAGTTCATTGAGACAGGAACCATTAAAAGAAAAAAAAGGTTCTGGTAGAAAAATAAAAACAGCTACCTCCGAAGACCGTTATCTGGTCGTAACTGCCAAGCGCCATAGGGAGATGACAGCTATTCAACTCTCTAATGAACTCTCAAGTGCTACTGGAACGAGAATTTCAAGACAAACTGTTTACCGAAGGCTTCACGAAGGTGCTCTTTATGCAAGACGACCAATGGTCTGTATCCCTTTAACCTCTGCTCACAGGAGTGCCCGCTTGAATTGGTGCTTGGAACATCATGCCTGGACTCATGATCAGTGGGCCAATGTTCTCTTCAGTGACGAGTCAAGATTTACTTTAAACACAGATTATCGACGAGTTTTCATCTGGAGGGAGCCTGGAACCCGCTATCATCCCAGTAACATCAGGGAAATAGACAGTTTTAGAGGGGGCAGTCTCTTAGTCTGGGCTGGCATCAGTTCTACCAGACGCATACCCCTCCACATTTTTTTCTGGGGGCACTTTAACTGCCCAAAGGTACAGGGACGAGATCCTTGAGCCCTATCTAAGACCTTATAGAGATCAAATTGGTCACAATTTAATTTTTATGGACGATAATGCTCGTCCGCATAGGGCTAGGTTAGTCAATGAATATCTCCAGAGTGAGAATATTCGAAGGATGGATTGGCCAGCCAGATCTCCGGACCTGAATCCAATAGAGCATGTGTGGGATGCTCTAGGGAGGCGTATTGGAGCTCGTCACCCCCTCTCCCAGAACCCTCGTTGAGCTAAGAACTGCTTTATTGGAGGAGTGGGGTTTACTACCCCTGGACCTCCTCCAAGCCTGGTAAAAAGTATGAGGGCTCTCTGTGAGACCTTGATAGCTGTTAGAGGTGATCATACTCCCTATTGATATCTTATTTCTTTAAGATCTGGAACCTTAGCTTTGGGTATGTTGGTAATAATTTGCATATTTCATAATTTCAAATATATTTTTTTAAATTTTCATATAGCTAGTCATATTCTCCATCGTTTAACCTATTTGTATACTAAATTTTATATTTGTTAATAAATTAGCTTTTGAGAAATTTCAATATTGGTTAAGTTTCTTTTTTTTTTTGGACACAGTGTATATTTTGTTCCAATAAATGCCTTTTTAATTAATTATGTACATGTATTTTTGAAAATAAGTTTTGTGAATTTTCAAGTTTTCAATTTTTTTTAAATTAATTAATAGCTCTTTGATTCTGAATAATTTCATATATATAATTCAACTCTAAAATTATATTTCATTAATAAATTATTAAGTTATTTAATCTCATATATTTTTAGATTATAATAATTACCAATTTTAATATTTCGAATTTTAAAAATCCAATAAAAACTATAAAATGGGCCCTATGAAAAATATGTTTTATTTCCTCATCACTAATTGTTAATAACACCAATGTATTCTTCTTTTAATTCTAACTATACATTAGAAAGGTTGAATACTATTTATTATTGAAAAGTTGCGGTGAGTCAGGTAATTCTATCTCAAGTAAACTATACCAGGTCTATTAGTATGAAACGCGAAAATGGCTGCCAGAGGGTGTTGTGCAACTTTATTTGAGCCGACAGTGGCGCTGTTGAAGGCATTTTGTTTTTTGACTCACGTGGCATCAGCATGCGTGGAGTTTTAGAAAAATTCAAATCGTGGAAAATTTCTGGAGCCCGTGGAAAATGGTGATTTCCGAGCCAAAAAGTGCCCATTTGCGGGAAGTTTTGTTGTTCGCCTTTAACTAGAAGAAAAGTGCCACTGAAGCCCACCGAATGCTCGAGGAAGTTCACGGCGACCACGCTCTGAGCAAATCGCAGTGTTACAGGTGGTTTAAAAAATTCCAAAGTGGCGATTTCGAACTTGATAATGAACCACGTGGAAAACCGCACCAAAAGTTCGAGGACGCTGATCAGCAAGCTTTGTTGGATGAGGACAGTACCCAAACGCAGGAGAAACTCGCGAAACAGCTCCAGGTGTCTCAAGGTGCTGTTTCCCTACGTTTAAACAGCCTCAGAATGACCCAAAAGCTTTCCAGATGGGTCCCCCACGAGTGAGCGAAAGGCAGCAAGAACAGCGTCTGGTAACCTGCGAAGGGCTGCTCGCCAGGCTTGAAAATAATTCATTTTTGCACCGAATCGTAACTTCTGATGAGAAATCGATCCACTTCAGCAATCCTATGCGCCAAAAGTCGTGGGGCCTGCTCGGTCCAATTTCCAAAACAGAAGCCTAGGCCCAATTGCTTAGGAAAAAAGGCAATGCTTTGCGTATGGTGGGACCAGACCGGCGTAGTATATTTCGAAGTCTCTTGAAACCTGGCGAAACGGTCAATACTAGTCGCTACGAACAACAAATGCACAGTTTGAGAGAGGCATTGAATGAAATAAGACCGGAATTGCGTGAAAAGCACAACAAGCTGATACTGCAGCATGACAACGCTCCAGCCCACAACGCTACGGTGGTCAAAAACACCATAAAAGACTTGGGCTGGGAACTCTTACCCCACCCGCCGTACTCACCAGACTTAGCGCCGTCGGACTACCACCTTTACACATCTTTAGGACACGCCCTGAAAAACCAGTAATTTTCAAACTCAGACATACTCCGAAAATGGCTTGTTGACTGGTTCGACTCAAAAGGAATAGAATTTTTCAGACAAGGAATTCGAAAATTGCCTGAAAGGTGGTCCGAGTGTATAGCTAATCAGGGCAATCACTTTGAATAAAAAATCTTTTGTTGTATGGAATTGGTGAACTTTTGAATTCACTGAAAATGTTCGCGTTTCATACTAATAGACGTGGTATATACCTGTATATGCTTGAAAATATTTGTATTAAGTTCAAAAATAATCGCGCGAGATTATCAGAACGTCAGAAAATAACTTTATGAGAATAAATATTCATGAATATTGTGAAAGTATGCGTATTAATTATTCAAAATGGGAACATTTTGCCTTGTGTTTTGAGACTAGAAGAGTATTAGATTAAGAACACTTAATTATGCTCGCACTATATATATATTGAAATGGCAATTTAATAAGACGGTATTTTTTATCCAATTGCTTAATTTCTTGAATATACAAAATAACAATGAATATGAGAGCGTTTGGTTCAAAATCAGCTATCTATAATATATTATTTTGAGAAATGTCAATAAAACGTATTAATCGCTATTGTAACTAAATATACGAAAACAACTCGACACCAAACAAATTTATTTAATTTCTATGCATTTCTATTTTGAAATTCCATTTTAGGATAGTTTTCACGACATTTTTTTTTCCAGTTTTCTCATTAAAATTGTTATTTTTTAAAAATAATTTATATATTTAACCTATACTATACCTTTATAACTATCTAAAGTATGGATTTGTATAAATCGAGTTATATTGGGATTTCTATTCTTATGATAAAAAAGACATAAATAAATTTAATTTTGTAAAATAATCCATAAAATATTATTCAAAAATATTTTCGGGTTATGATACATAGGCTGATCACGAAATATTGATACAATATACTATATTATATGCAATTTATCATACATTGGCTTTGAATTTGTTGAAGGTTGTGTGTGATATTATAAAATAAATATATAAAACTTGAGAAATTACTTACCAAATTTCTTCTTCTTCTTTCTTATGTTCTCTCAAATCACAAAGCTGGAGTAGGTGAGATAAGGCAGGCAAAAATGTCGGAACATTTTAATTTAGACTTCTTGTCTTGAATTCCGGAGTCCAGGATACAAGAGCAATGATAAACATATATAACAAATGAAAACATTAAGACGCGAATCTTTCTTTTCACAAATAATTCAAACTTCTACTGTCCTTACTGCGATGAAAAAATATTGGGAGGGCTTGGCACATCAGTGGTGAACCCTCCCAATATATTTTTTCATCGCAGTAAGGACAGTAGAAGTTTGAATTATTTGTGAAAAGAAACATTCGCGTCTTAATGTCGTCATTCGTTATATATGGATAGCGCGTTATTGCTTTGTACATTAATGGTAAAAGTATCAAATAATAAGTAGGAGTATTCACATGTACTTATTTTTGGTAGCGAGTCAAAAAAACTACTACGTGTTTTCCAGTCATCTTCTTTTTCACTTTTTTTTCAATGGTATTTATATACTTTCTGCTGAACTATAGAACTGGTAGTATAAGTATACAAAGTTCTCATCTCTCGGCAAGGTAACTTGTAAATATTGTTACGTTCGGAGACAATAGAAACTACTGGCTTTCATATTTATCATTTATGTTGCTGTTGATAAGGTTAGATATTGAAGATTGGTAGTAATATTGGCAGAAAGTGTGAATAAACCTTGGGGTTTTGGAGCATTGTTCGAAGATGACCAAACATAAATATAAAAATTTTGGATTTCTTTTCTCCAAAAGAGAAGAATTTTGGAATTGTGAAGTTTTCCATATTCCCATGAACATTAAGTTTAAGTCTCATTATTTTGTAGAGAACAACATTTTATTTAAAAATTGTTAGGATCATTTAAGAAATCTTGCTTTAAAATTCGAAGTAATCGATAAAATGTTTTAATGCCCTAGTTTTGATAAGAACAAAGATTTCCAGTATCAAAGACTATTCAGATCTTGAAAACGCTATGATTGACTATCAATTCAGAGTTGAGCAGTTTTTTAAAATACTTCTCATGAATAATAATATATTTAATTACATAAAGGTCTGGATCCAATTTTTCATATGACATCTCGTTTTCTCATCTCGTTATCAAGATACTTTAAAGAAGGAGCGTTTAGCAATTTAATTTTAGCATTTTTGTAAAAAGTAAATCTTGTGTTAACAATAGTTGACTGGAGAAAAAAAAATATAAAAATCATTGTGATCAAAACTAATGTAAAATAATTCAAGTTTTAAAGTTCCCAAGCTTATAACTCATTTTATTTTTGAATTGAAACGTATTTGTAAAAATGATTTCTATATAAAAAATATTAAGACACACAGATAAATATTTTCAGTATTAAAATGTACGAAATTGAGGAAACTATTCAAGAGTTCTATGTGGTCTTCTTTATATATATGATATTCTTCTTCTGGTCTATATAACTCAATTTTTCGTTCGAAATCAGTCAATATATTATTTTTACTTCAAAGAATATAATGATTAAAAATGGTTCTGATTCAGAAAATAATATTCAAATTAAATAATACTTGTGAGGATTTGATGAATGAATTTTTGTTTGGAAACATTTTTTTATGAATAAATATTTGTGGATTAATTTAAGGTCAAAGACACTAATGTCAATAGGTTTGGAGACCTATTGAAGATCCTAGAACTCTGATGAGTTCGAGGCCAGTATCCAGGGGTGGCATCACGACACTTCAAACACCACAGGTAGCCAGGCTCTGGGACGGCTGACGTCAGCTCCATTAGCCCAATCCTCGGGTGCAGTTCTAATGGATCTCTGTTACTGCCTAGCTCATTGAAAAGTTTGAACAAATCACCTATTCCTTTGTGGCTTTGAAAATGTATTTTTAGGAGAGGGAAATTGTGCGCTCCTAACAAATTTCAGAGGGAGTTAAGAATGCTATGGATGTAAGAATAATCTTCAGATCTATACGATTCTATTAGAAAAGCCAGATATCAGGAATGATAATTGAATTATTTTTTTGATCAACTAGTTCTTTCTTATTCATATATTTGTTTCTAAGGTCTTGTTGGTTCTCCTCAGTTTTATATAGATAAGTCCAAATTAATTCTAATATACCGAAAATATATATACTTCCCCAGGTAAATACCCCAATTTCAAATCATTTGGCTCTATAAACCTTAAAATATTCGCAATAAAAACACCTACAAATGAATCCTCACCAACTGTTTTAAAAAATATATATTTATTTTGAAAAATAAAGAAACTATTATTTAAATAATTGCAATGCTACTGAAATTCCTAACAATTTATCAAAAAACAAATTCATAGAAATAAAAACCTACCATCAAACAATAGTCAAGTTCAGAACCTTTCATGTACACTTCCCTAAAGTCATGGAATTGAAAGAAAATAGCCAGAACTCTCTCAAAAGATATAATATTAATATTAAACACCAAACTGCACCAAACCTAAGAAACATTCTCTGTCACTCTAAAACTAAACAACAACAACAACAAAAAAAACTCAACTCTTTATACCGTAATCCATGAAATGTTTGTAGATCTTGGCAAAACTGGAAAATCCCTAACGAGAGAATTAATCAACACAAGGCAGCCTTCAAAAATCATTGCCCTTTTATCACACACATCTTGATAGATAACGTAATCAGGTAAAGGCATATACCCGATTTTGAAAATTCATTAGTTTTATTCAGTAAACGTACCCAAGATTAACCCACAAGATTATTTCAGGAGAGCTGGGTATCTGGGTATATAAAAATAGCATCAATAGAAAAACTGACACACCACAATCATACCTATAGCTAAAACAAAACACACTATTCAAATATGATGTATATAAAATTTATTTTTGAAGAAAATACGATAAATTTCAAATGGTTTGGTCACGCAAACTTAATTTTATATGAACAATACACTTCTCGTTATTCACGACGATGAAAAGCATACAAGGCGTTTGAATCCTAAAAAAGGAGAGATCAAAAGCTTCGGAGAAATATAAATTTTGTCTTTAATAAATTGATTGATACAATATAGGCTGATATGAGAGTGATAGCAAATAGAAGTAGCATTAATTTTAATAGCAGGGTATGATCTTATAAAGTATCTCGGCTCTAACTAATTGGAAGATATGTGAAATATACTAAAAGTATCATAATTATACAGTTTAAAAAATACTACATATATATATTATATTTTAAACTGTATAATAATTATAATAATATATATATTGGTCGCTTAAATGAGCATTTTTATATAGAATAGCGCCATCTAGTGGAACAAAAAGCAACTAAAATCAATTTAGAATGTTTATAAGAGAGTGACAAATAACTCTAGATATTATCGGAAAATTTAAAATCCCTATCTTACTGATCTTATAAAATCAAAGTATTCTGTATAAAGAATATTTGGCTCATACTAATTTAATTATTTTCACCGGATATTTTACAATGCATAGAAATTTGAAACCTATTTATTGTTTATATTCTATTTAGTTTATTTATATTTCCCTGTAAAAATAAATATACTAAACATAAAATTGTTACATATATCTCCTTTGGTAAATACTCCAGAAAGATTTTTCTAGGCATCTAATGTGTTGCAGAATATTATCGTGTAAATAGAGAAGCATCGTTCGACGAAATAAAGAAAATTCCTATTTCAGCGGGAGCTCGGCCTGAATTTTCAAACAGAAGGTCGTGTCACAGAATATTCTCTCTCCACAACAGACCGATGTATCGGAATAAATATTCTACTCCTAGGATATTCCACATAATATTTTGTAGATCCTGCTGTAGGTTTTTTCTCTAGTGTAATATAGAGATTTCTAGTATAAAATATTTTATCTTTTACCCCTCTCACTAATTTAAATATTTATTAGGGTGTGGCTTAATAAACGCCCGTCAGTATTCCCAATAAAAAATAATTGTCGAATTGTTTTTAAATGGTTCTTTTGTGAATTTGAATTTTACTTTTAAAATAAAACGTGGAACTTGATTCAACTATAAAACAAATCGCGTTTTCCCGCTAAAGACTAGGAAGTAACGACTTTTAATATAATTTTAAGATTCATAAATATAAATATTTAAAATATGAGAAATATTCATATAGAAAACTAAAAAAATATGGAACCTCATTCAACTTTATACAACTATAAAACAAAGCGCGATGTCCCGTTAAAGACTAGGAAGTAACGATTTTAATATAATTTTCAAGATTCTCCTAGTTATAAATGTTAGGAATATGAGAAAATATTTTTATATATAGAAAATATAATTTTATTTAAATTGGAGTTTGTAAATACTATCCTTATAAACGACAAATAAAATAACAGATTGTATCGTTGCACCTGTGTATTCGTTCGGCTTTATATCGAATGTACATGGGTACATAATCGCTGTAACGTAGAGAAATTGAGAACCAGTAGTTTCAGAATATTATTTATTTTCTCTGCAAAGTAAATATTTTCAACCGTTCTAATCTTAAAGCAGACTGATGAAGAGTTGTAACAACTATATATTTACAGTAGAAGTAAGGTCACACCATTTATTATGTTATGCCGAGTATAGGGGCCATAACATGTTACATCATTGAACAAGATGCATTAGCACATAATCTGTAGCACGTAAATTTGAACTATTTATGACAATTTTTCAACTCCTCTCTTACCGCAATGAAAAATATAATAAACAATGAATCCTTCCAGCGGTTTCATCAGTTTAAGCTATCATGAACAATTCTAAATTATTTTTTAAAAATTACCAAATATCATATTAAAATATAATTAAAATAAAAAAATTTAAATATTCAATTTATTTATCATATTTGGTTTATTTTCATAGTTTACTTTCATTTTAGCGCCCCCTTTATCTTGCTGAAAATTGTTACCACTTTTTAACGCTATGTTTTATTATATATATTTACTTATATGTGCGCTATCAATTTTTTTCTAAATTGCACGATAACACTAAGATTTATAAAAATTGGTATATTTTATTCTATGATAAAAAAACGGTTACTCTATAAAAATTCTTATTTTTTTATATATAGTTGGGTATCACTCTCTGTGTGTATGTGTGTGCTTCTGCATTAACACTAACACAATAACTTTAAAACCGATCAAAAATGTAAAAAGAGCGGGTAGAGTCCTTGGACCCAATAATAAATAGAAAAGAAACGATGAATTGCTCCAGACAGACAGAATGTAGAGATAATAGTTCACTAATCCAAATATTTAAAGAACTCTGGCAACAGTATATGGCCAAATATTGGCGTTAGGGTATATAAATATTTTTTCTAGCTGGCCCTATGTTTTATAAAGCCTTTCTCCCTCGCTTTATAGATAGGAATTTTTTTTAAATGATTTTATATAGTTATTAGGGCAGTTGTTAGCGCGCGGGAATATGCAAGAAGTCATCGAAGTTGGACATTGGTCTGGTCTTTTTGGCTAGATAGAGTACCGTCTTATTCTTTATTTTAAACCACGTAATCTTCTGATTGCTGTTCTTTACCACATACTGCTTTGTCAGAATGGATGATTCTGTTTTTGACATAGCTTGCTAAATTGGTTACTTCTCTTTCCTATTTTCATTTTCTGCAAATATATCCTTATATCTATAAAAATGAATCCAAAATCGATGTTTGTTATCGCGTTGCGCAAAATCTACAGAAAAATCATTATGAAATTTCGCAAGTAGGTAGCTGAAGATTTCGTTTAACATATGGGCTATTCAAAAAATTAAAAAGGTTAATGTGCTTTTTTTTAAATGTAAAACAAAAAGCGATAGTTCCAGTCTTTTACCGCTTGAAGGCACACTGATCGCAACGATAAACGAATTTGATTGTGTAATAATTTTACATGTATTTTGTTTACACGATGGATGTTTTTAAAAAGGTAAGATTATATATATACGTTATATAAAAATATTATTTCATTTTAAAAAATTATAATTTCATAGATTCAAATACTCTGCTAAATCGACCGCCAGAGGTCACTCTTCCCCTATAAAAACTCGTTGTTGTTTTATCCCAATGGCCGGCTCAACCCTTTTGTACATTATGTAAATAAGTATTTCATTTTTTATTCTTAAACCTTAAGCCAGGCAGTACTTTTATCAAGTATGTTTTCTATATTCCAAAAGCTCAATTAAAGCAATTTCTAATCTTTACTATTTTTATTATTATACTTTCAAGATTCTTGCCACGACTGCATTACCATAGCATTAATCTCAACAATCCCAAAATTCAACAGAAATCTCCTATTGATTTGTATTTATAACAATAGTCGACACGATATTTACCTGTTTATTTGTTCAAAATACCAAGATCAAAATTATCATCAAGTATTCAAATTCTTAAACAACAAAAACTAAGTCTTATCCAACAATAGAAATCAAGAAGCACAGCTTTCTTCATCATAAAATCCCAATTTAACCAAACATAGCTCATTTTTAATTATGCAAATCAAACATAGCCTACCTCCAAGCAAAAATAACCTTCTCTAATCAAACATAGCAATCTCTAATTAAACATACCTTTCTCTCAAATAAAAATAGCCTTCTTCACAATCAAAAATAGCTTCTACAATTAAACATACCCATCTCCAAGTAATCCGTAGCATTCTCCACAAGCAAACAGCGCCCAATCCATACAAACATTTTTACCAGCATTTTCAATATTTTTATTTGCAGTTTATTTCCATTGTGCTTAAAGAAAATTCATTACTATAAGTTTTAAAATAGTTGGGGGCTCTATTCATTCATGAGTAAACCCCACTTGGACAATACCCGGGCGAAGCCGGGTCCAGTCAGCAATATTAATATATTTTTAAATAAAATATCTTATTTAAAATGTAAAAAAGTGTTTTCAAAAAATTATGTGTTTCAAAAATATATTTAAACGCATATAACAATATTAATATACGTCTATTAGTCTATATTTATGTGGATTGGATGTTTTCTAGAATCGTTTTATCAAATGTTCGTTAGGCCAACTTTAACTCAGGTAAAAACCGGGCGAAGCCGGGTACATTCGCTAAATACAGTCACTTACAAATGTTCGTTTGTGGCAAGATACTATTCCTTCAACTTAAAATTACCGAGTGGACCAATTAATTTTAATTTTATTCAATTTATCGTGTATTTTTCAAGGGACCGGGAAAAAATTTCAAATTATCGAGAGTATAGAAAAATATAGAATTAGTAAATATTGGATGTTTTCTATAATCGTTTTAACAATTGTTCGTTAGGCAAACCTTTACTCGGTTAAAAACCGGGCGAAGCCGGGAACATATATATATATATATACGAAGGAGTGTTCATAAAGTATCGCGACTTTTGAATTTTCGCGGGTTACGTATATTCGAATTTCGATCTTTTGGAGGCTTTATATTGGTACTCATGTCTCTCACTTATGCCGACAAGCTCGGCCATTTTGAATGTTCACTTAATTGTTGACATCTGCTTTGCTTGCAGGTGTTTTGGATCGTCTTCGATTTTTACCTATTAAAAAAAATGGATCAAAGAACCTGTAACAAATTTTGTGTGAAAAACGAAATTAAGTGCACGGATGCATTCCGAATGTTGACTGTGGCATACGGAGAAGCTACCTTGGACCGAAGCTACGTTTATCGGTGGTACAAAATGTTCTCAGAAGGCCGAGAAGATGTGAACGACGAAGAGCGTGCCGGACGCCCGAGCACTTCAACAACAGACGAAAAAATTAATGAAGTGGAGAAAATGATATTGGCCAATCGTCGAATCACCGTTAGAGAAGTTTCTGAGGACCTAAACATATCAATTGGCTCGTGCCATTCGATTTTTATCAATGATTCGGAATGAGACGGGTCGCCGCGAAATTCGTACCAAAATTGCTCAATTGCGACCAAAAACAGCATCGCATGAACATTGCTAATGAGATGTTGGACTCTGTCCGCGACGACCCAAATTTGCTTCAGAGGGTCATAACTGGTGACGAAGCGTGGGTTTATGGTTATGAGGTGGAAACCAATGCTCAATCATCTCAATGGAAGCTGCCGCACGAACCAAGACCGAAAAAAGCGCGTCAAGTTCGGTCGAATGTGAAGGTTTTGCTGACAGTTTTCTTCGATTGCAGGGGCGTGGTGCATCATGAGTTCTTGCCACAGAGTAGAACGGTCAATAAGGAATATTTCCTGCAAGTTATGCGGAATTTGCGCAAAACAATCCGCCAGAAACACCCGGATTTGTGGAAGAACAAAAATTGGCTTTTGCACCACGATAACGCCCCTGCTCACACATCGTTGCTTGTGCGCAAATTTTTTGGCTAAAAACAACACATTAATGATGTCGCAGCCACCGTATTCCCCAGCTCTGCCCCCTGTGACTTTTTCTCGTTCCCTAAACTGAAGAGGCCCATGAAAGGACGACGTTACGCTACGCTTGACGAGATAAAGACGGCATCGAAGGAGGAGCTGAAAAAGATTTATAAAAATGATTTTTTGAAGTGCTTCGAAGATTGGAAAAACCGTTGGCACAAGTGTATAATATCTCATGGGGATTACTTTGAAGGGGACAAAATAGGTATCCATGAATAAATAAATAATTTTTGAAAAAACGCAAAAGTCGCTATACTTTATGAACACACCTCGTATATGTTTGTCGGCTATGCACGCCTTCAATATGGAACTAATCTCGCTGAAATTTGAACAGGACAGAGAGTTAAATCTGTAAGAGTATTTTCGTCGCACCTTTAACCAAGAAAAATTATAATTAACCAAGTACTGAGCAACCATATTTTTTTAGTCAGAAATGATGATGACAATATTGCTGTATCATGATTGATTGACATAAACAAAATTCTTTAGGTGGAATATTCACTAAAGCAGGCCACAGGCGAAGCCAGATAATAATCTTTAGTAGGCAGGAACAAAATTCTGGCAGCGAAACATTCACTAGAGCAGAAGATACACGAAGCCAGGTCTTCTCTATATATAAAACTAGACGAATGACCCGGGCAACGCCCGCGTTTACACGATTAAATGTATTTTACATATGGAAGATGGACGTAGTTCCCGGAGGTCACCCGCGAGGCTTTTTTGGCATTTGGCACAGCTGTGTCACCAACGCCAGGACCGCGCGCGGTGGGAACTTGAACTGGCCACCGGCCGGCAGCCGGACGATTCCATTTTCTCGGAGGGGGGGGGGGGGGGCAGGGAAGTCACGTGTTCGCCGGCAGCCAATGGGCGCCCCCCGCCGTCAGACCGCCACGCGTTATAGAGGACGCTGCTCGTGAGCTAAGTAGAATAATTTGAATATATAGTTTTAATAATTGATTTATATATTATTTAAAATAGCCTATCGTCATCCCCGTTATATTTTACCTATGTATGGAAATTTTGGTTTGAATTAGTGAACTACTGCGAATTTGTATACCGTGCATACAAACAGACCAACAGACATTTAATGATAAGAAGAAAGAAATACAATTGATTCTATTATATATCTGATATATATATTTCAAATGTAGGAATACATTTGAAATTTATCTACTTATTTTCGCCATTCTGTTCTAAGCAACAAAAGAAAGTGTCTCACCCAATCGAGATTTAGAGGTTGAAAAGAGACCCCAAAGTATTCTATTAAACACTTTTATTAAATTTACCACCAAAGGTAACTGCAGGATATCGATAATCGATCTCTGAAAGTACTTTCCCTGAAGTATTGTGCGCCGTTTGAATTTAGATTAAAATGCAGAATTGGACGAAAGAACGCCATTCATTATTTATGTTTTGCGAGAGAATGGAATTGGACATTAAAATTTATGTTTACCTGTTGGGACAATTTAGTTTTGAGAGGGAATAGAGACTTTATTTTAGAAATTGTCAGGTTACCCTCAATTCATCTCTATTACATATATATACCTTAAATGTGTCTATATTTATATTATATTACGATTTTCCGTTCTATAAAAAGAAACATTCGCGATAAAACCTTTTAAACGTTCTATTTACTTCAATTATTTATTTATTTGTGAAAATTGTGTTATATACACATTGATTTATTTATTACATAAACAACATATACATGTATACCAAAAAGCGGTTGTAAATAAAATTGCACTCGTGGAAGAGAGAAGAACTGGGGCAATATAAAAAAAAAATATATATATATATATTTGCCATACCTTAATTGTAAACACTACATCTCTCCCTTTTCTCTTGTGTTGAATATTGTTAACAATTCTACGGCGGATCTGTACAGGGCAGGACGCCCTAATAAAGTTGATTTGTTTGTTTGTTGTATATACATGTATATTAATCACGTTAAAGGTAATAAATTTAAGTGTTAAAATACAAAGGAATTGATTTATCAAGAAATTGGGTTGTCCAAATATCACGGAACAAGTTAAATAAACGTTTAGTTAATTTTTGCTCCACTAGATGGCGCTCTGCCATCTAAACAGCACATGTGGTTTTGGTCAGGATATGCCTCCATTATTAAAAAAAAAATATATATATATATATATATATGGTAATTTAAGCCAACAACCCTATATTGTATACTACTTATAACAAGATTGTCATGTTGTATATAGAACCACATCTATATATAATTATACGCATGATTGACATGTGTCATTGCATCACCATATGTAATGTACTTTGTACAAACTGTGGATGAATAAATAAAACTATGTAATAGATTAAGAGGTGAGTTAAAGCAAGATTGAGAAGTTGAAAAACGTCTAAAATCGAGAGAGAAATCCAACAACCCTAAAGGAATGTGGCAGCCCGTCGCCATTAAGGTCTAAGGGTGCAGAATGCCGCAGACGTCCAAAGTCCAAATTCTTAGACATCTCCCCCCCCCTCCTCGGGAATGGTATATAAAAATCTCGGTTTTAGCCCTATATAGTCAGTCACTTCACCGTCGGCGTGAGCCCTTGTCGGTCTTAGCCAGGTCCACCTCATCGATCATGTAAAACAGTAAGATTCTTCTAACTCCATCTTGCTCTAAGCTCGACTCCTATCTGTTCATGGAACTTTCCTACTACAACTGTGTCTCTTCGTTTTTGTGTGTGTGGACATTCCCAAGCTTTCCACTCTGCCTCGACCACGACTGCCTGTACTCTGTGAAAACTGTTAAAGGTCTTCCAAAGTGCAGAGAGGTACTGGAAAACTCTCCACGCCCTGACTGTCCCTCTCGGTTACTACAGGTTTGACCCTCGGTTACCACAGCTATAGCGAGAGTCGACAGGATCTCTCTTATCACAACCAAGTTGACAGGATGCCTCATCACATATACATAAATTAACACATGTATTTAAAAAAAATCCAATTATGATTACATGGGTTACTTGGTTTTCACGGATGAAATTTTGCATAGGTGCTAAGGGTGAATACTTTGGGAAATTCTGAAAATTTGAAATTTTTAATAAAAGTAAGTAATTGCGTAAACTTTTAGAGTGACCTTGTATAATTCAAATATAAAAGCTTTTCTAAAACATTATTTTCTTCTCTTCTCTACCTGTTTGGAGGATAACTAAAAGATATTAGTAGGAAAGTACCATTGTGATATTTTTCTTTATTTGAAAAATATCATACAAAAAGCCAAAAAATTATAAAACAAATTAAATATATAGGTGTATGAGGGCAAAGCATAACACCCACAACATGTCTGATTTAAAATAAATATTCCTTGATGGTAATTCCTGATAATTGCTTGATAATGTGTTAAACTTCTATATATATAAATGAATGTGTGTCTGTCTGTACTCGATAGATTCGAACCCCATACATCCAATCGCTGTGAAACTTTGCAAAATTGTTTACTTTACCACCGGGAAGGTTTCTAGTTTGAATTTGATTTAAAATAAGTATTTGCTGCAATTTAATTCGCAAATTTTCTAATATCACTCGCAAGCAGCGCCTTTCGCGGTATCGGGTGAAATTATATTTATAAATTGTAAAAATGCAATTTTTTTTCTAAGTATAAAAAAATAATATTCAATTGTAAATATTTTTGAGGATTTAGTAATGCAATTTTCAAATGATATTGTAAAAACTTGACATTTTAATTTTATTATATACTAGCGGATGTGCCCGGCTTCGCCCGGGTTTTTACCCGAGTAAAGGTTTGTCTAACGAACATTTGTTAAAACAATTCTCTATAAACTTATTTAAAAAAGAAGATATATTTTGATAATTTTAAACTTGTAAATTTGAATCTCTCGATAAAGTGAACATTTTTTCCCGGTCCCTGTGTGCCGTGTCATCCTGAATTTTGTCTTTCCTAATTTTCTACATTACAAAATCATCGTTTTATCTAGTGAACATTTTTTTCCGGTCCCTTGAAAAATACTCGATAAGTTGAATAAAATCAATATTAATTGGTTCCCTCGGTAATTGGAAGTTAAAGGAATAGTATCTTCGCCTTGGAATTGTATCATTATTCTTGTCTCAAATAAATTGCCGTGTCATCCTGAGATAATCTTACTTTTGATAAATAATATTTAAGATTTTATTATATATATTATATTATATATATTACACGTTATTTGTTTTCTTGGCCGACTGTTTTACATATGGTGTTATCTTAAAATTGCTTGTTTTGAATATTTTTATAGATTGAGATTATTAGCTAGTATGTAAAAAAATTAACTCTGTTGAAATTTAATTTTGTATTTATATATAAATAAAATTAACTCTGTTGATTTTTTTGTATTTAATCGATAACAGCGAAGTTACGCATGTTAATGTTAGGGAAAAATATTTTGATGTTAAGCAAAACCTGCTCCATCTCGTTTTACATAAATGTTGAAAATTTGGTTGAAATTGATGCATTGTAACGAAAGTTTTTAGTGATGTACACTTATGAAATTTGCATTTTATTAATATATAGATTATAAGAAAACACATATATTATAGTTTATTTAAAATTTAATAAATGCTTTCAAAAAAATTAAATGTGTTTCAAAAATATATTTGAACGTTTATAACAATCCTTTATGTCTATAAAAAATGAAATCCAGAATCGATGATTGTCATCGCGTTGCTCAAAATCTACAGAATCAATCATTATGAAATTTCGCATTTATGTAGCTGAAGATTTCGATTAACATATAGGCTAATAAAAAAAACTAAAAATGTTAATGTGCTTTTTTTAAATGTAAAACAAAAAGCGTTAGTTCCAGCCTTTTATCGCTTGGCGCAGCACTGGTCGTGACAATTAATGAATTCGATTGGTCAATAATTTTACACGTAGTTTGTTTACATGATGAATGCTAGTTTGTTTACACGATGAGTGTTTTTAAAAGGTAAGAATATCCAATCGCCGTGAAACTTTAGGAAGTTATTTACTATACTACTGGGAAGAGGCTGGTTTGATTTTAATTTGAAATAAATATTCGTTGCAATTCTATTTGCAAATTTTCTACTTTAACTCGCAAGCAGCGCCTCTCGCGGCATCTGGTGAAATTACATTTATAAATTCTAAATATGCATAAATGTGTTCCAAGTATAATAAATTTAATATATAATTTGAGAATTTAGTAATATAATATTCCAATGACGTATTAAAAAAAATTGGCATTTCAATATTAATATATTTTAAAAGAAAAAATCTTATTTAATATTTAATAAATGTTTTCAAAAAAATATTTAAACGCATATAACAATATTTATATACGTTTTTAAATCTATATATAGGTGGATTGGATGTTTTCTAGAAGCGTTTTAATAAATGTTCGTCAGGCAAACCTTTACTCGGGTAAAAACCGGGAACATTCGCTAGTATTTATATACGTTTATAAATCTATAAATAGGTTTTTAACTTTTAATTAGACATTTTATATTTATAATCAGAAAATTTTCATGGTAAAATTTAGATACTTTTATTTTATTTAGATATTTTCAATTTTAATTAAGGCATTTTAAATTTCAATTTAGACATTTTTCATATTAATTCAAACACAACGAATTTTGTATATATTATTTATTTAAGAAAACTTTGAAACAACTAAAATATTGAATAGCGTTTTAATTATATGAAAGAAGCGCTTTAAATGGAAATAGAGATGTTTGACATCAATTTTCAATCAGGTGAATTATTAATAAACAATTCTGCATCATCTCTTCTTTTCGCTTAGTTTCATCTGATTTTATGTTGATCAACTTTGCATATGGGTCGTCAATACATTGGGAACAAATGGAAATATCCACGCTGGCGCTCTTTCCGCAGATTTTTAAAATATGATATCCCGTGTTTTTTTTTTTTTTTTTTAGAGTCGCCCCTCACTTGCTGCAAATCCTTTAATTCCAAGAGACCGCGCAAAATACTTGTTTTTATCCTTCAACATGAAAACGCCGACGGGAACGTTTTGTTCTCAACACTGACGAATCTACTTAAACAAGCTCTCATATCCGCCCGTTGCGCGTGGGATATTTGAGCTCTAACTATGTTTAGTTTGTTTGTGGGCTGGTCTAGCTTGAGAAAGTCGCTGGCAATATTTTCCCTCATATTTTAATTTTCAGATAGTATTTTACATATTTATAAAATCAAGTAAACAAGAGTTTCGATGTACTAGAGCGCCATCTGTTATCAAAATATAAAACTATTTTTTAGAGGCGTAACATTCTTTTTAAAATAAAATAAAAACAAGAGTTTGATCACAAAATTTGTGATTTGTTATTTTAAACATTTGTACACACACAGTTATTCAAAAATGTTAATTTGTGGCAAGATACTATTCCTTCAACTTGAAATTACCGAGCGTATCAGAATTAATATTAGTATTATTCAACACATCGAGTATTTTTCAAGGGACCGGGAAAAAAATTCAAATATCGACAGATTCAAATTAACGAGTTTCAAATGAATATATATTATTTTGTACTAAGTTTAGCTTCAGTAGGGAATGAATGTTTGCTAGAATGGGTTTTAACACTTTTACTTGGGTGAAAACCGAGCGAAGCCGGGTACATTCGCTAGTTAAATATAAAATAAATGTCAGAAATCATATAGCAAGGAGAGGTTAGATGCTCAGTTTGTTGTAATATCGTGGTATATAAGGTGAGTGGGACAGATCTGCCTGTCGCCGCGATAAGACCAATTTGCTGGATGATGGATGATGGCTCCCTACCGTACAGCCACGGGTAGAGCTCTTTTTACCTCGGGAGTTCAAAATGTCTTTTTACCCTGTGAGTGTTTATTCTATGAATATAAGCATTCTCCCTTTTTTTAAATACTCACTTGCTTTATTATATAGTGGGTAATTAAGATTGTCTATTTTCATATTCACGTACCTAGTCTCAGAGAAACTATAATTTATAAAACAATTATTTTTTTAAAATAGAAAATAATTTATTTTTTATATATATTCATATCAATTTAAAGCGCTATGTACCTCTAAGGACATTTGCGCTGCCATACATGTATGCCTTTACAATTGTCTATATATATATGTGATGAAGTCCTGTAGCCTCTGTGGCATAGTGAGGTATCCAGTCGAATTAATCTATGGTGTGAGTCCCTGTAACTCTCGCTATATTGTGTTAACCGAGAGGAACAGTCATGATGTGGAGTTTTCCAGTACCTCTCTGCACCTTGGAAGACCTTTAACAGTTTTCACAGAGTACAGGCAGTCGTGGTCGAGGCAGAGTGGAAAGCTTGGGAATGTCCACACAAAAAACGAAGACACAGTTGCACTAAGAAAGTTCCGTGAACAGATAAAAGTTGAGCTAGGAGCAAAAGATGGAGATAAAATAGTTCTTACTGGTCTACATGGTGGATGAGGTGGACCTAGGTGACAACCGACGAGGGCTCACGCAGATGGTGAAGTGACAGTCAAGTGACTGTATCTTTGGCTAGGACGGAGGCTTTATATACCTTTTCTGAGAAAGGGAGTATTGCATTTCACCAGATGTGAAGAGTGTGGATCGTCTGGTGAAATTCTAAACTGGCGCCGTCCTGACAGTTTCCAATCTATCTTTAGATGTTGTTTTATGACTTCCATCTATCTCGAATTTAGAAGTTTTTGACTTCTATCTCTTTAGCTCAGCTCTTAATCTATTACAGAGTTTTATTTATTTATCCTCAGTTTGTACAAAGTATATTACATATGATGATGTAATGACACATGTCAATCATGCATATCATCATTTAAATGTGTTTCCATTATACAACATTAAAATCTTGTTTAAGTTATATACAATATATGGGATTGTTGGCTTAAATTACCATATATATATATATATTTACAATAGGTTTAGGCCGTGAAGAATAGTCATATGATATTAACAAGAAGAAAGAGAGAAAATACACGAGAACAGAGAATGTGTACAACATATTTGTTTTTTGAAATTTGAAAAAAAAAATGATTAAAAACCTTTGCGACATTCTTTGAAAAATCAATTTCTGTTTACAACACTTTAACGGTGAGATCATGAATACGAGCTACCGACCAATCACAAAATATAGAACAATTTGCCGTAAGGGGTGTCTGCAGGAAAATTTGCGGGACCATTGAGAGTAAATAAACTACGCAATCGTTATCTACGAGGCGCGCAGGGAAGCAGTGGAAAACAAATCAACAAGCGAAAAACGCCTAAACCATCTATATTAGCTTAGGGAGACGAGATTCTTCATTAAAGCGATATAATATTGGTGAGCTTTCGGACTAAGACGTCCTTCAACAGGCAACTTGTAATCGCGTAACAGCCTGTTGAAAGACGTCATAGTCCGAAAGCTTGCCAATTTTATATCGCCTCAATAAAGAATCTCGTCACCGTAAGCTTTTATTCCTTTTTAGAAATGATATTCGGCGATTCCTGCTCTAGTAATACCATATATTGCATGTAGCCTACTCTGAATGAGTTCAATAAGGCAACATTCATATAAAGCAGTTTAGGTTTATCTACAGAAGTCAAGATATACTTCCAGCAGTCTCTACAGTAGGGCGTAGTGTCACACTCAAGGTCGCTCATACCTATTTATAAAATAGGCAGATTTTCAAATAAATATATCTTTATCATTAAGACGCCACACAATCAAGACTTCTACTGTTTAAATTTAATATATTGTTGCGTTGCAAAATAGACGCGAGCACATAACGGTCTGCCTTAAAAGTGTATCTATGTGAATTTATATAGGTATGACACAATTAAAACTTATGTAAATCAATACAATCTAAAATTATGTAAATAAATTAACCACGTTGCATTGCGCCCTCTCCCAAAAGGACAGCGTCACCGCTGTCAGACGTAAACTTATCATCGGGTCGGTCCTGTTTGTCCGGGTCTGCAGACGGCGATCCCATCTCTGCAGACGGCGATTCTCTGCAGACGACAATTTCTGCAGACCGCGATCTCATATCTGCAGACGGCGCTTCTCTATAGACGGCAATTTCTGCAGGCGGCGGTTTCTGCAGACGACAATTTCAGCAGGCGGCGGTTTCTGCAGAAGACAGTTTCAACTCCGCAGAAGACGGGTCACCTCCCAGAAGACGGTCCTATCTGCAGACGACGGTCTCAATTCAGCCTGGTCCAACCAGAAGAAATCACAAAGCTCCCGTCTGGCGGCCACAGCTCGCATGCTCGAAGAGCCCTCTTGTAATTCTCTCATCCATACCCGGCGAAACTAATTATTTTCTTCATAGAGACAAAGGCGCTCCAGGCCTTGTAAGCGAAGGCTTCTTATATAGGTATCGGTCTCCGGGATCTACACCACTTGTCGCGTTGCAAAATAGACGCGAGGACTTAACGGTCTGCCTTAAAAAGTGTATCTACGTGCATTTATATAGGTAGACACAATTAAAAACTTATGTAAATCGATACAATCTAAAATTATGTAAATAAATCAGCCACGTTACATTGCTCCCTCTCCCAAAAGGACAGCGTCTCCGCTGTCAGACGTAAGCTTAACATCGGGTCGGTTCTGTTTGTCCGGGTTTGCAGACGGCGATCCCATCTCCGCAGACGGCAATTTTCCTCAGGCAGCGATCCCATCTCTGCAGACGGCGTTCCCATCTCTGAAGGCAGCGATCCCATCTCTGCAGAAGGCGTTTCCATCTCCGCAGACCGCGATCTCATCTCTGCAGACGGCGATTCTCTGCAGACGGCAAATCTTGCAAGCGGCAATTTCTGCAGGCGGCGGTTTCTGCAGACAGCAATTTCTCTCGAAGGCAATTTCTGCAGACTGTCTCAACTCCACAGAAGACAGGTCACCTCCCCAGAAGACAGTCCCATCTGCAGACGACAGTTTCAATTCAGCCTGGTCCAACCAACAGAAATCGCAAAGCTCCCGTCGGCGGCCACAGCACGCATGCTCGAAGAGCCCTCTGGTAATTTTTTCATCCAGACCCGACGAAACTAATTATTTTCCTCATATAGACAAAGGCGCTCCAGGCCTTGTAAGCGAAGGCTTCTTATATAGGTATCGGTCTCCGGGATCTCCACCACTTGTCGCGTTGCAAAATAAACGCGAAGCCATAAATGATCTGCCTTAAAAGTTTATCTACGTGCATTTATTTAGGTATGACACAATTAAAAACTTATGTAAATCAATACAATCTAAATTATGTAAATACACTGCGTGACATTGAAAATTGAACACCAAGAAATAGTGGCCAGAAAGTGATGAAACTCGGCAGACAGAGAGAGACAGGGACGAACAATAAGTGATCTTTATTTCAAAATGATAGTCATAATACAAAGCGAGAACGGCGTCGGCTTAGTAGCAAGTAGGACCACCGCGGACGGCGATGCACGCAGCAACACGTCTAGGTAGAGAGTCAATCAGAGTACGGATGGCGTCCTGAGGGATGGCTCTCCATTCCCTCTCAACCATTTGCCACAGTTCGTCTTCTGAACGCGGCTGTGACAAGGCATGCAAACGGCGTCCAATGATGTCCCAGACGTGCTCGATTGGTGAGAGATCAGGAGAGTACGGTGGCCAGGGAAGCATCTGTACATCTTGCAGAGCAGTGTGCGGTCGGGCGTTATCCTGCTGATAAAGGGCATTGGGTACCCACTGAAGGTAGGGGATTCCACGTTGTCGCACGGTGAGGCGTTTCACAATTGCTGCCGGATTGGACCTTTCTCCACGTCGACGCCACACGCGTACACGGCGACTATCACTGGACAAGCAGAAACGCGACTCATCTGAGAACACGACCCTGTGCCATTCCGTCATCCACGTCGATCTAGCCCGGCACCATTCCAAACGTTGGCGCCTATCCGGTGGGGTCAATGGCAGTCTTCTTAGCGGACGGCATGAGTGCAAGCCATTAGCAACCAATCGACGGGAAATGGTTTTGGTCGAGATGGAATGATCTAGGGTGTCTTGCACATGTTGCAGGATGGCGGTACAAGTGGCTTGTGGGGCCGCCACTGCTTGTCGAAGGATACGCCGATCCACATGTGCTGACGTCACTCTGGTTGCACCGACATTCCTATAAATTGCCACATTTCCTTGTTCCAACCATCTTCTCCACAGTCGGTGCACCGTGGACGCACCAAGGTGTGTATCAGCTGCGATTTGACGTATGGACCAACCTGCCCTTTTCAGTCCGATCACCATGCCCCTCGTAAAAGCGTCTGTCTGCTTGAACTGCCTCCGTTTACGATGACCTGGCATTCTCTGTTATTACACGTGTCTTTTGACACAAGAACAAAATTTCTACAATGATTTTCCTTGAAGAAATAACGACACGAATACTGTCCTTTCTGCAAGTTCCTTCCCTCATATCTTACTCCATGTGCGCACGAGAGCTGCGCATTTTACATCATTTGCATAACTCGGTTAGGCGCGTCTACCTTGAAATTTGCATAATTTTCTGGCCACTATTTCTTGGTGTTCCATTTTCAATGTCACGCAGTGTACATTAACCACGTTACAATATGTTACCCGAAATATCTAATTTAGAAAAGGCTTCAAATCAACGACACAACAAATCTCTACATTCTAAATCTAACACAGAAATGCCACAGCCTCTAATCTTCACAAATTCACTTCCTTCCTAACAATTATCCTGTCATACAAACTGTCGCCTAATTTTCAAAACATGACGTCACGTATCAAACTATCTTGAGCAACTGGACAATATGTCAGCTTTACTTAAATGTAACAATTGGATCCTATATATATTCATAATTCACTCACATAAATTTCCATCACACCAGTTCCTTATTTCAGGCCTCACTCCTCCCTTTCTATTTGAAATTGAAATCAAATGCCCAACTATCAACAAATCAGGTCTCGACTCCTCCAATGTTTACTCTTGAATTTAAATATAAATTGACTTATTCTTGAACAAAGGGTACTACTTACATACATTTTGTTGAACAATTTTCGTACATTTCGCAATCGTTTTAAAACAATTACCCTTTTATGAAGAGATATAGAGACAATTGACATACTACTCTTATTGACATATTGTCAATATAGGTCAAAGTGCTCAGTCAGGGGCATATGAGAAATTAACAATAATTAAGATGATTATTATAATACGAAAATAATTAGAATATATATACTATGCACAATGACTATGTACATGCCACCTCAGCCACCGCTGCAGAGCTTGGTGGAAGATTGCCAGCGGGTCTCCAGCGATACCACGCATTTCCTGTTCTACGATGAGAGAGAAAGAAATCTCTATACGAAGTTCCATCTATAATAACTCTTCCAACTCCATTCGCCAACAATTGACAATAAAGAATCAAACTAACGATTTGAAATATTTTTCCTATTAGAATAATTTAAATGTTTTAACATGCACACCATAAGAATTTTATTTTACAAATATTGCACAATTTATCAATTATAATAGGCAAAAATCGCCACTTATATCTCATATTGCTTCTAACATATATCTCAAATACTTATTTTCTATGCTTTTAAAAATGCATACCTTTGTTCAAGTTACCCATATAAAGCTTGTTAATTATTAAACGTTATATGATGCATTATTCACAAGTTCTTTTTTTCTAAAATGTAATTACTTTTTATTTTATAATTTTTTCACTTCGCCTTTATATATTTTGAACATTTAAAAAATATGTCTTCTGAAATTATCTCTCTACGCATAAACTTACTTGGACTGGAACACGAAAATCTCTCTCTATTTTATTATATGTTTTGAATTTACTTTCTCTCCCTATCTCTTTATGAACTATTACACATACGAGGTATATTTAAATTCGTAAACACCCTACAACTTGTATTCATTTTCACTCTATAGGAAATCAATTCAACTTCATTGCACATAATTTCGAACTATAAATTTTAATAGACAAATTGTTACTTTATCTATGTATCAACACGTATTTTCTATGAAAAAATATATTTATACTCTAAAATTTTACACAAATAAATTTACTGGCAATGCGTTTCTTTTTAAATCTCTACAGACCTTACTGCAATGATATGATTTAATGAATGAGAGGGCTTGGCTCATCAGTAGTGAACCCTCTCAGCGGTTTCGCCAAATTAATCTCTAGACCGCTCTACTATTGTATTGGACTGGTTTTGTTATATACCCTGCATTTTCTATGGAAGGCAGCTAAATGGTGTTTAGTGAACTATGGACATAAGCTTATAGGTCTGTAGAGGTACATACATATAAATTTCAAGGTATTGCTTCGAGCAAAGCTCTTCCGCGCAAAACATGTTTTCATAACCATTATATATTAGTAAATTAAATTTTATTGCCCTCTATCCTTAAAATTTTACACAAATAAATTTACTGGCAATGCGTTTCTTTTTTAAATCTCTACAGACCTTACTGCAATGATATGATTTAATGAATGAGAGGGCTTGGCTCATCAGTAGTGAACCCTCTCAGCGGTTTCGCCAAATTAATCTCTAGATGTCCATAGTTCACTAAACACCATTTAGCTGCCTTCCATAGAAAATGCAGGGTATATAACAAAACCAGTCCAATACAATAGTAGAGCGGTCTAGAGATTAATTTGGCGAAACCGCTGAGAGGGTTCACTACTGATGAGCCAAGCCCTCTCATTCATTAAATCATATCATTGCAGTAAGGTCTGTAGAGATTTAAAAAAGAAACGCATTGCCAGTAAATTTATTTGTGTAAAATTTTAACGATAGAGGGCAATAAAATTTAATTTACTAATATTTATACTCTAATTGATTTCTCATTTGAACACAGATATATTCTCACCGTTTTCAAACATCATACTATTCTTCTGCACTGTCCGACCGTATAGTTCTATATGGTGGTCAGTCTAGGTCTACCATTGGTGATTGGAGAGATTGTCTGAAGTATAATAGGAGATAGATTATTGAGACAACCAAGATCTCTCGGGAATCGGAAAATGTATAAATGTGGCTAGTTATGACAAAGAGATCACATGAAAGTTTATGTTTGTTGATTCTAGCTGCCAGAAACAAAGAACTATCTGAATCCAAGGTATTATTTGCCCTGATTACCAGCAACTGTATCTAATAAATTAAAATATTAAGATGCGAGTGTTTATATCACAAATAAATACATTTCTACTTTTCATACTGCGATGAAAAATATTGGGAGGTTTTGGCTTATCATTGGTGAACCCTTCCAGCGGTTTTGCCAATTTAATCAACCAGTCCGCCTGTTCAGAGCTCTAATATTGTATTGGAGCATTCTGCTTATATATGCTTTACTGAAGGGTGGAATCTTAGAAATGGTATTTTCGCAAACTAGGGAAATAATATTTTAGGACAGTAGAATTACATTTAAAGTATCTGAAGCCGATTTAGTTATATGACAAACCCAAAAAATGAGAATAAGGCTGACATAGAAGACTCGGAAGGTTTGGTTATTTTTCGGCTTCCCATCAACGATTGTCGATTGCCAAAATATGAGTCACGGGATTGGTCTCTTGCCTTTTCCTGGAACTATAATTGACATCCGGTATTAGAAATTGTTGATTTTTTCTGGCCGTTTATTTGGATGTTTAGGCGGAGAATTTCTAATATAGGAATAATTAGTAACGTATTAAATGGTTATAATAAGAATTAATTAATTGTTTTATTCTACTGATATAATCAATAATTATTTTATAAGAGTAACTAAATTATGTATTCTAATTACAATTATTTGTTGAAAAATATTATTATGATGAAATAATAAAGAGAGGGGAGAGAGAGAGAGGCAAACATTTCATATACTAAAAATCTGAAAAATAAATATAGGATTAAATAAATTAGTTCTTTAAAATTTCATTTAATTATTTCTGGAATACAGATTTTCTGAAGAGAAATTAAAATATATATGTTTCTTGTGATGTGTACGTTATCAAATATTATTTCTACAGACCTTACTTCAATGATAAATATTTTGATATGAGAGAGTTTGGCTCAACAGTGTTCAACCCTGTCAGCTGTTTCTTCAAATTTTCCAAATTAGACAAATTTCATCTAGTAAATAAAGACAAACCTCTGAAAAATTGGCCATTGATGAATGTCAACCCTTTTTTAAATTGGATATTAATTCGACGAAGAGAGGGTTGAACATTGATGAGCAAAGCCCTTTCATCTGATTTTTTTTCAAATAATTGTAGTATTAGTATATATAATATTCGGTAATGTTTATTATAAGAGGCGCACATAGATGAAAATAATAATCACATATTTCAAAGAGATTGTCTTATCATGAAACTTAGCTCTCTTCACTAATGATATGTAGTGTTATAATCCATTAATATATATTTATAAAAATACTGATATATATATATTATTTTTTCAACATCGTTAGCATCGTTATACCGATGTATGTACGAATATGAAGTTTTGATTTCAGAAGTAAGAATTCAAACTCTAGTTCGGTTCTTGTTTCATATCGAAATAAATTATATTGTATAGTCCAAACTACATAAATATAAAATATTTTAAATAAGAGTGGTCCTAGTTCACAAATAGTAAAAACTTCTAGCAAGCTCGTCAGTTTAATCTTCCAGACTGATTTGTTATTTTTTGGCTCTTCTTCCTATAGGACCTGCTATTTAGAGGAACTCTTGGCTAAGATATTCAATGAAAGAGATAAAGTAGCTGCTGACATGTTAAACATACATAACTCTTCTGGAGTTGTTTTTTTTATTTGTCAATAAGTTTCATTGTTGTTGTTTTGGTTAGGCGGATAAATGGATAGACTGTTTACTGGATATTGGTACATTTGGGCTTGCCCAGTTACATTTGATGTGAGCTAGAGTGAGTTCTCCGTTTATTCAAAATATAGCCGTTCCAAATACTAATCCTTTTCATCTAAAACTCTTAAATAATCTATTATATTTCTCATCGCCTTTAATCTATTAAGCACTTTTATAAATTCTCCCAAAATTTGTACATCTACTCGACGTTTAACCAAATGTAAATACATAGTATACTATAACGATTGAAGACATTAAGACGCGAATGTTATTTTCACAAATAAATCAAAATTCTAATGCCCTTACTGCGTTGAAAAAAAAGCGGAAGGGCTTAGCTCATCAGTGGTGAACTCTCCCAAAGGTTTCGCCAATTTAATCTACCAGGCCGCTTCTTTAGAGCTCCAAGACTGTATTGGATCATTCTACTTTTATGTGCTGCACTGAAAGGGTGGAATCTTATAAATGATATTTAAGCAAACTATGGGAATAAGCTTTTAGGACAGAATAATTATATTTAATAGTGTAATAATGCCCGACGAGATTTTCTAAATTCTAATAGAAGTTGGCTTAGAGAAGAATTCTCGGGATACGGTGAAAACACGTGTACGTTATAAGTACCAGGGTTTGCTGGACGTGCTCATTAATGTGAACTTCCCTGTCACACGAAATGTTGGCCCTATTGGGTCAGCCTTGAGACGGTGATGAGAGACCTCCGTATGGCTACAATGAGGCCATCCCAAATGTTAATAACTATTTCCGGGTACTCTACATGGTGGAAGACTCGTGTCATTTCATGCTAGATTACAGTGATATTGGTGGTGTTAAACTTATGATTGGGTTGTTCGCACCAAACAGTTTCATCTCTCAGTATGAACACATATATTTGCTTCAAACTGAAATAGAAACTGCAGACTATGATGTCTTTATGTTATATAATATTGGATGTTTTCCTATCAAAGTTTGGTTTACCTACACCAAAGTAGATATCCACCGTGTAACTAGAGTGTGGCGTGTTTCCAGTCGAGTGCCACCGACCTGCTGCATGCCGTGGTGGCCCTGTACGACACCGCGCTGCCTGAGAACACGGGTCAGCAGTCGCTCTACCGGGCCCTGTGTACGGAAGGGGCACGGACCTTGCTGCTGCTGCGGGACACCCACGGTGGGTTGATACTTGCCTCCTTGCAATGTTCACTACACGCAACACATCCTGCAGGTCCATCTTAAAACCATAGTAGACAGTTCAAATTCATTATATATATATATAGAAGAATATATGTATTTATTGTTATTAGAGAATATTTATTAACTTATATATATATGTGGGAATATAGTGGTAATAATGTGGTGATGGGAGAAATAATCACACGACGAGTTGGAAGAGGAATCTGGAAGCCATCCGAGAGAGAGAAGTAGCGAGAGGGCTGTCCGCTGAACGACCGCCTGTGTGGCCACCAGGTGTTGACGGGTGCCCCCATTTTTCCGCCCTTTTGGAATGTGGTCAGTGATTCAAAATGGCCGTAACTTAGTTGCCTTCTATCGACTACGTCTCTATCTCTCTGGTCGACTGCAGATTTACTTTATTATTCCTGTAAGAGCATATATTATGACATATGGCCCCCGTTGAAGAAGGCTGAACATGGTTTAAGTATATTTAAAGCTGGAGAAGCCAGGAATAGAGAAAATAATTTTACAGTTAAAATTAGTTAAGGTAATGGTGACATAGTTTTATGTAAATAAAATATTGTATAGTACACAAGTAAATATTATTTACAAGCAGTTTTACAACACCGGAGAGTTTGACATTTAAGGATTTCTTTGAAAATATCAAGGTTATAAAAGGCTATATACAACAAAATCTAATGTACTATAAGGGAAATGTTATTGAGGAGTGTGAACAAGGGGAAGAAGAGTCACATACATATGATGGAATTCTGAAGATCATTAAGACTGGGGAACTCTACACTTTAAGATATTTTTCAGGCGGACATGGCAAGGGGAAACTTGGCATGGGCTTTCTATGCTATAGGTGTAGAGTATGAGAAATGAGGTTGAGGTTGGCAATTGTGTGAGCTCAGGACTGAGGTAAATATAGAACTACATACAATGTTAGAACCTTGGCGAACAGGGCGAGGGGAAACTTGCCCTGGGCCATTCTACCTTATCTATGCAGTTACTTGTGTAGCGAGTCCGAGGGAAAAGTCCCGTGTGTAGGTGAGGAAGTCGAATGGACTTATTTTTAATTTTCGAAGATGAAATAGTTATAGATGCAAAGGTAGAATATAGGTGGACAGGGCGAGGGGACACTCACCCTGGGCCTTTCTACCTTAATTATTTAGATACTACTGGGTTCGTAAAGTCTCGTTGTCAGGTTAGTAATTGGTAAAGATTTCAGGGGATAAGCGGTTCAAATATCTTTGATCATCTTGATTGTAAGTGTAATCATGTTGCTTTCGTGAGTTAATAGCCGTTTTAGTATGGATTAGAGTGTGATTGAAGTGTTTATATGGGAAATTGAAGGTATTTTTAGGTTGGTCTCGATCATTCACGGGCGGTGAAATGAATTGTTCGTTTTCCGTATAGTGTTTTAATTTGTTCACATGAATTGTATCTGTCTCACGACTTAGAGGTCGGTTGGAGCGGTTGATCCGTACGATTTGAGGGGAAATTATCTATAGTATTTCATAAGGTCCTGAGAAGAAAGGTGCCAGTTTACCGGTATCTGGATGGTGGTATGTTTTTGCCAAAACGAGATCGCCTACTTCAAAATCGGAAGCTCAATGTGTTTGGTCGAATCTCGCTTTGTCGCGTAAGTGTCGTTCGTGTGTCCTTTGATAGGCCAATTCCCTGGCGTCGTCGATTTTTGGGTAGTTTTGTACATGCTCGGATAGTTGTAGCGGGAAACTACCTAACAAGAGGTATGACGGTGGAAACCCGGTCACAGAATGTGGGGGATGATTATAAGCCTGAAGGACCTGAGGTAGTAGTTTGGTCCAGGCCGTCTTAGGTTGTTGGAGGCGCAACAGTTTAAGTTTGCCAGTAATCGTGGCGTTTAGTAGTTCACTTAATCCGTTGGCCTGAGGGTTGTTGCTTGTCGTGAGAAGTTGGCCAATGTTATGTCTAATCAAAAATCTACGAAATTTTGGAGAGGTGAAGGCAGGAGCTCTATCCGTCAAAAGTCGTTTAGGAGAACCAAACTGCATCACCTTTTTAATCACTTAGGTATAGGTGAGAATGCTGGTGGACCGCGATGGAAATGCCCACGCGTACCGTGTGGCATGGTCCACTACGACATGTAAGAAGGTCTGAGAATTTCCATATTTCGCGAATCCAGAAATAGTATCTAGTGACACTAGTTCGTACGGCAGGACCGCTGGGGGGAGTTGTCCCAATTCTCCGTAGATAGGTCATTTTGGTGGTTTGACTAATTGGCATACTGAACAGGTTCTTACATGTGTCCTGATGTCATTTGTCATGCCGTCCCAATAGTATTGGGCTGCGATCAGTCTGGTCATCTGCGAAATGCCGGGGTGATTGAAATCGCGATGGGCTCGTTGTAGTAGGGTGCCACGGAGTGATGGTGGAACAATTATTTTAGTGACACCCCGTCGTGTGATGGTCATAAGGTCCTTGTCATTGAGGATATACCTTGTGTCCCTCCGTAATTCGCCCTGATGATCTTTTATTTGACCTGTGGATAGGAATCCGCAGAAAAGGTTACGGGAGAGTAGGTCCGCCTCGTACTGACGCGAGCCCTTGAGGTATTTGACCTTATAGTCGTAAGCTGAGAGTCGAAGGCTCCAACGAAAGAGGCGTCCGGTGGGGTCTTTTATGGTCTTTAGCCATTGTAAGGCGTGATGATCCGAGTAGATGACAAACCTTGTACCTAGGAGGTACACTCGGAATTTGTCAACGCACTCTACAATGGCTAAGCACTCCAGTTCAGATATAGTGTAATTACGCTCATAGGAACGCAACGCGCGACTGTAATATTGTACAGGGTAGATGTTACCGTCAGGATGTACTTGTTTGAGTACACCTGCGATGCCCTGCGTGGAAGCGTCGCAATAGACCTGGCATGGGAGCCCTTCTTGAAATAGATGTAACACAGGTTGTGTTGCGAGGTGTTGCTTCAATTTATCAAAGGCTTGTTGACAATTCGGGCTCCAAAGCCATTTGGCGTTCTTTTTTAGTAATTGATTTAAGGGGTGACGAAGTCTAGCATCTTCTGGGATGAATTTATGATATACGTTGACGGCTCCTAAAAAGGATTGTAGGGTTTTAACATTGATAGGAGTTCTAATAGCGTTGATGATTTCGGTATTTTTAATATTAGGTGTGTAAGTCCCTGCGGTGATGTGGTAGCCGAGAAAATCTATTTCATTTTGATAAAAAATTACATTTTTTAAGGTTAAGTTGGAGATTTTTCTCTAAACAGAATTTAAAGAAAAGTCGAAGGTGCGTAAGGTGTTGTTCTGAGGAGTCAGAAAAAATAACGAAGTCGTCATAATAATGGGCTATGAAAGAGAGGTGGTGTTTGTGGATCAACTGGGTAATCACACGTTCGAAAATTTGAGGTGCTGATTTGAATCCAAAGGGTAAGCGTTTGAAATTATATTGCCCTTGTTGAGTCACAAAAGAGAGTAGTGGTTGACTCTCCTCCGCGATGGGGATTTGATAGTATGCATTGCTTATGTCAACGGTGCAACCGGTGCTTATGTCAATGCAGAGACGCATGGTTTTATCGCGTTTGCGAACGAGTGTCACAGGAGAGGAATATGGGCTAGAGGAGGGGGTGATTATGTCATGTTTTAGAAGTTGAGATATCTGGTCCTGAATTTCCTTCTGGTAGGCATAGGGAGTTCGGTATGGTCGGAGGGAAATAACCTTATCGGAAATAATTTTGAGTTTTACAGGGGTTATGTTGAGTGGTAATACATTTAATTTATTGATAGGGAAAATATATTTAAAAGAATACAATAATTGCTGATAAGGGATAGTCAGTTCTGGGCATTGTTCGATAAATTCTTTAATCATTAATTCTCTAGAGGCGCATGGGCTGGTAGGAAGTCTATTAAGGTTGTAAGGGTGAGAGGGGCTTTCAGGGGAAGGTTGATAAATATTACTAAGGGTTGTTTGTTAGTAAGGCTCTCGTGGAGGTTGAAAATCGTCAACGCCTAAGTTAACCGAGTGAATTATGGGCCGTTTAGGGTTAGAAGTTATTATTCGCGAGCCGTGCTTACAAGTTGGAAGGTCACATACAAAATGGTACAAATGCTTAGGTACTGGAACACTATTTTGAAGTATCAATTGATTATGAAAATCTATTGTTAATCTTAAGAATTGCATAACATGAATAGATATGATACCATGTTCAAGGGGTGAATTTAAAATATAAAATGTTTTATTAAAATTAAAATTATTAAATTGTATTGGTAAGGTAACTAATCCGATTGGTTTGGCATGACTAGATATAGTACGGATAATAACATCATTGTTAATAGGGGTGGAACAAATGAAACTATTAACGCTTTTAATATATTCAAATTGGTTTAAACTAATTATGGAAACATTGGCTCTAGAGTCAATTAGGAATGGCATCTTTAAAGAATGAATTATAGGGGTTAAAATAATTGTGTGTGCACTTACAGGCGTATGCTGGTTTAGGGTGCAGGTAGGTTCATTGAGCTTAGGAGGAGTTCTGCTGCCGAAGCTGACATTACTTGGTTTCTCTCGAGCTCGTCGTTGCTGCGGTCTCGTAGACACCTGCAGGCCCAGTCGATCTTTGGGGTTGCTCGACGCTGTGGACCGCAGGTGTAAAGGTCCGAAAGGTCCGCTGGTAGGGCCCTCGCTGCTGACACTGTGCGTGCCAGTGTTGTCCGCCACAGTAACGGCAAGGATATGGTGGGGTCTTGTCCACGGTGGTGGAAGGTGCTCTGCTCTGGCGCGGTGATCGTTGTTGGGCAGCTTTAGTGCTGGTGTTATCCCCTTCGTAGGTCAGCTGTTGGGCTAAGCACAACCATTCTTCTGGTCCCGAGGGTTGTGCCATCTTTAAAAGGTTGCCATAGTTACGTGGCACACCGTTGGATAGTGCTTGCACGATGGCACTCTCAGGGAGGTTGATTGCCAATCCTATTCGGACCTTGTTCTTGTAGTAGGTCTCGATCTCGGCCATCGATGTGCATTTAAGTTCATAGAACTCTTGAAGAGTGAAGCTAGGGCGTCGGGGATAGACGGCGCAGAGTGACTCCTTGACCTCTTCATAAGTCTTATTGAGTAGAGCTAAGTCTTGTGCAATTTTGCGAGGTTCGCCTCTGAGTGATGATAGAGCCTTTCGAGCTTGGCGTGCTGGCTCTAAGTTGTGGAAGTTCGGCTGAGACTCAAGTTGTGAGAAGAAGTGTGCGGCAGGTTCATCTCCGTCGTAGGTGATTGCTTCTTCAGACTCACGCTTTAAAAGTTGGTCGAGACAGAGGGTGAGAGTTCGAAGGGAAGCGGCTACAGTAGAGTCGGTCGTTGGTTCTTGTGGAAATTGGTTGAGGGTTTGTTCGACCATCGTGGTATTGCTTCTTGTTTTCTTCATACTTTGGTATATGAGGGATTTGTTTCCCGGTCAGGTCTTATCCTGTCGACTTTCAATGTGGGAATATAGTGGTAATAATGTGGTGATGGGAGAAATAATCACACGACGAGTTGGAATAGGAATCTGGAAGCTATCCGAGAGAGAGAAGTAGCGAGAGGGCTGTCCGCTGAACGACCGCCTGTGTGGCCACCAGGTGTTGACGGGCGCCCCCCTTTTTCCGCCCCTTTGGAATGTGGTCAGTGATTCAAAATGGCCGTAACTTAGTTGTCTTCTATCGACTACGCCTCTCTCTCTCTGGTCGACTGCAGATTTACTTTATTATTCCTGTAAGAGCATATATTATGACATATATATATATATTTAAAATAAAAGCATATTTTGGATCAATAAATTTATTAAAAATTCAATATTTCGACGAGGCTGTTCGCCTATCTTCTTCTCGGAGAAATTCAAAAACATTCTAAGCTTATTATCCGCGTGATGCGCGCACGAGAAGTGTTGTTTTCTATAGCATAAGTGGGTATGATTGTGGTATTTCTATTTTTCTATTGATGCTATTTTTATCATCTGTAGATGCCCAGCTCTCCAAAAATAATCTTGAGTGTTTATCCTGTACATTGCTGTATAAAATTATTGCCTTATCAAAATATGGCATATGTCCTTTCCTAACTGCACGGTCTTCAAGTAACGATAAAGGACTATGGGTTTTGAAGGCTGTCCTGTGTTGATTGATTCTCTCTATTAAGGTTTTGCCAGTTTCTCCAATGTAGGGTGATGTACAAGATTGACATGGTATGCGGTATATGATATTGGATCGGGTTTCTTGTTTTGGGTTTCGTTTGGTTATAGGATGATGGAGAAGGTTTCTTAGGTTTGTAGCGGACTGGTATCTGATATTGATATATATATATATATATATTGAATACTATTTTAATATTTCATAAAACATTGAGAAAATATGAGAGAGAAATAAACCATTGATTTTATATAAATTTTAAAATGAAAATTTCATATTAGGTTTTTTAAAAACGTCCCTCTCAAGGGAAATATGTCCATTGATATAATATAAGAAATCTCTTATATTACCCTGCTACTTTTTTACACACTAAATTTGAAGGTAGAAAATGTGGCATGTTACTCCGCGCTTCACCTGAATTTCTTATATACATCTTGGATACTTCTTGTACCTTTAGTTTCCACATCTTGTAAACGTTTTCAAATGAATCAGAATTTGTTCATGTAAAGATTGCAATTGAATAAATAAAAACAAATAGTGTATGTTGCTACTTTCTGACCGACAATATCTAAGGTTATTCCAAGTACAGTGTACTCCGCTTATAACATAGTCGGTTATAGCGAAATTCCGCATATAGCGAATGAAATTGTCTGCACGAAAGAAAAGAAGGGCTTAAACCATTAAAAGAACTCTGGATATTGCGAAGTCGGATATAAAGAATTTTCGCTTATAACGAAGTGATTTGCATGTATAAATTTTTATTTTATCCGTTTATAACGAAGATTTCTCATTTACCATTATAATTGACTAATATATTATGCATAATATATATCAAATTACAACGTGTGAATGACACAAATTTAATGATACACAACAAATAAGTTAATAATATACAATTTTAAAATATGCAAACATATTATAAGTATTTTTTTTTTTACATTATTTAAACAAAATTAAATTGTTTAATAAACGCTTATATTTTATTAACGTTTACCATGGCAGGAGAACGAAAACAAACAAGAAACTCAAGAGCAACAAAGCCTCTTCGATCGCATGAAAGAAGTTTTAAAAATACCGTTAGAGATGGATTTCGATTCTTATGCTGACGCTGACAATGACGTCGTTACAAATGCCATGTTATCCGATGTATAAATTGTCGAGAGCATTCTTCAAGCAAAAGAAGAAGAAGAAACGGACCAAGTTGATGAAGAAGTAGACCCAATTGTCCACATTCCGCATCCAAAAGAGGTCTTGGAGAGCATTCAAACTCTGCGATTGTTTCTTCAATGTCAGGATGAGTCCAAGTCTCTTCATAGGCATCTGTCAGACTTGGACAACATCGAAAAGAGTGTTCAGCACTTGTTACTGACTTCTAAATGTCAAAAGAAAATCACAAACTACTTCTCCAAAAACACCTGATGAGGTTGTTATTGATCTTTGTGTTGCTCTTTTGAGTTGAATAGTAAATAAAATTATTGGTACAAAACATTTTTTTTTCCAACTGCGGATATAACAAACTTCGGATATAACAAAGTGATTGTCATGGATAATGCGACTTCGTTATAAGCGGAGTACACTGTATTCCTATCTTTACTTGATGACTCAGGCCACAAGTAACATGTGGGGTAGGCGAGAGGGAGCTATAAGTGTAGCATAAAAATGTTTATAACTATATTATATATATTAATTAAAAGGCATATTTTTCATCAAATTATAATTTATTTACCAATATTTCAGTTGGCTGAACGCCAACCCTTTTCAAGGTTTTACAACATATTAATGCCAACAACAAACTCAACGCCACATAACGTCAATAGAAATAAGTTGAAAAAACTTTATTCTAATGACATTATGTGGCGCTGAGAAGTTTTGTTGACATTATGTGGCGCTGAGAAGTTTGTTCACACTGATATGTTGTAAAACTTTTGGAAAGGTTGGCGTTCAGCCAACTGAAATATTGGTAAATAAATTATACTTTGATTCAATATACGCCTTTTCGATTAAATATTTATTTTCAGATTGCTATATTCAAAACAAAACTATATATATAACAAATTACTATATTCAAACGTTAATGGTTGCAAAACCTTCCGATGAAATAAATTAAACTAATAGAGTGTCACTCTATGAACCCAAGCTTCGAACTTGAGAAGCGGTAGTCAATAGATAAAAATAGAGATTTATAACCCAGGTTCCTGGAGCGCAACTTCCCTTGAAAAATGAAAATTAAATTACTTTACACTAATATTCTGTCATCTGTATAATAATTTTCACAAATATAATAAAGATAAAAAGTTTATTTTTGAGTTGTTCTCAATATCTCTCACATCACATATAGAATATATTGATAACGGCTAATTATTCAAGCAGAATTATTTATAAATTTAGAATCATTTCGATCAGCATATCATATTTGACGAATGCGAGTACTGAAATGGCAACATTACTTTTTACCATCTTACATATTGTTGTCAAACATAGATGTGGGATAATATTGATCTGTCTATACTTACATATTCTTATTGAATGACTGGTGGAAGTTGGGAATGATGTGTTTAGGAAGATTTAGAACAGGAAAGTTCCTTCAAGACCTCGAGTTCAAATTATCGATATTGCAATTATTGCTCAAAAGAAAAAACAAAATTATTTCTCAATTTGTTCTCTATTGCTTTTTGCCATCCCTCTGTTTGATAATGGCATTTAATTGGAGAAACACTAATCATAAATGTCATTTGTTAGAAAATATTTTGGAATAAATTGTTTTGATTTATCAAGTATGTGTTTTTTTTAAGTTTTAAAAGCATTTATAAGGATTAAAAAAATAATTTGAAATTATTTATTCTATTTTTAACAATCTATAAGAAATTATCATTAACTATTTTATTTTTTAATGGTTCATTCAAATAACAAATTAATATTTTCATATATAAATATACTTGTTTGTGTGTGTGGTTTACAATAATATAATTATTAAATAAATTCAATCATGAGTTTCAATAGAAAATGTACAATAAGTGTAAATCTATAATGTATATTATATTTAAACTAATTTCATGTAAAAATATGTCTTTCAAAACCATAATAGATTATAGTGATTCATATATTGCATCTATATATTTCTAGTTATTGGTATTGTATATGATAAATTTTACACATACATATGATAGATATATTTGTCTCTAGGTCTCTCTTTCTCTATTTAGTCGTTTCTTTAGCCATATACCGCTAAACTACCATAGAAACTTTAATCAACCGTTATAAGACTCTTCCTAAAACATGGTAAGGTTCAGGATTATTTTAATAAAGCGAGTTTTCATTGAAGCTTTTATTTCCAAGTTTCATCGTAAGAATGAAAAAATATTTATATAATAAAAACAAAGAAAGCATATCCTAACCACGAGGACATGTACTTTTTAATGGCTTTTTATAACCAGATCAGACCCGCCCCCTGATCTCCTCCATAGTACCAGCGCGGTCTACTCTGTCTCATGCGCTCAATGTGCTGCCACATATGTGGGTGAGACAGTTAGAAACGTGGCTCTCTTAGAATGTCAGAACACACAAGGAATATTAAAAACAGTGACCCCCGCTCCTTAATCTACCAACACATGTCTTCCACAGGCCACACATTCAACCTCAGCCAGCCGACCTTCCACTACCATCACGTTCCAAACCAACACCAAAGATTGGTGTTGGAAGCTATAACCTTTGCCAAGCTGAATAGTTTTAATAGGAAAATAGACATACCAGATATTTATAAAGTATTCTTATCCTGATGTTTTACTGTCCTCCCTTCATAGTGATATCCCGGTCTCCCCTAATGTGTTAGAATTTACCTCATTGTCTCTTCCCTATATTTTTCGCATTTTTTTGCATATCTTAATTGTAATCATAGTTGTATTTTGTTTCTCCGTCTATAAGAAAAAATGTGAATATGCAAAAATTTAGCCTACCATAGTATAAATAAGCTTGTATCTTTTGGAATATCTTAGCCATTTAGCCAGTAGAAGGGCGTGTGGCCAGAAAGCTCACTCGCGTTTATTAAAAAAGAAACTCATCTTCCTTCACGTTTTACTTATTTGATTATCTAAAGAGGAAGAGTTCTATCATTTATATATATTTATGATAAAACTAATTCATCTTTCGTATTACTCTTCATATTTATAACCATGATATCAATAAAAAGGAGGCTATACAAAAGGGAACATACTGTGTGCCAAAATTGAAAATAAAAGGGTTCTGACTACTTTATAATGATTTAGTAAGTTGAAAGAAGGAAAATGAAATCGAGGAAGATATATATATTTGAATAATTTAAATAACACTAATTGTCAATTTTTTTCCCAATGAATTGTCAAAACGGAAAGACGAAATAAAAATATAAACTCAAAAGGATACGAAAAAATAGTACAAATGTGATATTGTGCTGGGATAAGGTTCATAATTTAAAAAGAGCCCGGAACGCGTGCGTGGTTAGCTTTTCTTGATTAATCAAGAATGGGTATTTGGCCAATTCTGGAATTATATAAATTAACGAATAGTTGATATTTATTCTGACAGATGGCGCAAGCCATCAGCAACTTTCAGTTACTCGATAAGGAAATGCCAATTTTCCTTTTTTAATTTATGAACCTTATTCAAGTACAATATCACAATTACAACATTTTTTCACTTTGATGCGTGTTCTCACTCAAATCTGGCCTTAACTACCCGTTTCATGATTTTTCAGGATGCCTCAATAACCAGTTTTTTTGTCATTGAAGTACATTTGTTTGTACATTTAGTACAGTAGTAACATTTGTTTGTTTAACATATAAATCATTGAAGTACAGCTTGCATCACGCTGACGAGGGCCAACAGCCCGAAACGCGTACGTGACTAGCTTCTCCTGATTGATCAAAAATGGGTATTTGGCCAATACTGGGATAATTAAAACCAACGAATAGCTGATATTTTTTTCTGAATGATGGCGCAAGCCTACAGCAAATATCAGTTGAACGATAGATAAATGCCTTTTTATTTTCAAAAACATAAGTTTTGACAAAGGTCGTGCTTAAATAAATTTATATATATGTTATAGATTAGAAATTTTTTGTGTGTTTTTGATTGTTGAAAAGAGGTGCAGTCGTGGAAAAGTGAAGATAATTATTTACCTTTCAAGCAGATTTTTATTTTGAATCTCTTGAAGTAAAAATATACATATAAAATTATTTATATCACAGTAATATAAAATTTAGAAAATGAATTCTATATTCGTGATTTTCATTAGAAAAGGTAGGGTTCACTTTACATATTTACAACAACAATAATTAAAGTGGTATGTTTTGCATCTATGGTCAAATATATATAATAGTCAATGAATGAAAAAATAAAATATATGTTTTTAAAAAAAAAAAAAATATTTGTATTTTAGATTATATATATATATATATTATATATAGCTATAAAATATGTTCCTATATGCAAATTTATAAAGTGTGCATCGAAATTGCCTTTGTTTAACATATAGAGCATATGAGACTACGAATTTTGAAATTTATAAATTTAACAAATGAATAGTAGAAGTATATATATTAATATGTTTTTCAAATTGACAATTTACTGTACTTATTAGCAAATGCAGGGTATATACCAATCCAGTCTATTACAATATTGAAGCGGTCGAGAGAAAAATGGCGAAACCGCTGTAAAGATCTACCACTGATGAGCCATGCCTACCTTCTTCAAAATTTAATTGTTGCAGTATAATTGGTGTAGAAATAGATTTAAAATATATGTGTTTAAAAAATGTTGAATACGATATTTCCAAAGGAAAAATAAAAGTGACAAACCTTTTTATCAATATAACGATTAATTTTATAGCATATTTATCTTTATCTATGACCAAACATTATTGATGTGTTTGGAAAGTAAATTATGAAAAGAAAGATTTGAGAATTGCTAGATAATTATTATTAGCTCGTTCTTTCGAGTACCTGAGTATTTAATGGTATTGCTTGCAGTCGTTTCAAATAATAATAAAATAGTTCAGATCATAATTGGCTTTACTTGTGCTTAAGAAATATATATTACATAATTCGAGTAAGAGTACTACCTGAGTTAAGGTGAGTAGAATAAAGAAAACAAAAGTCGTATTTACATATTTACAAAATTTTTTCAGCCGGTCAAAGTAAAACAACAACAATAGGTTTATATAGGGAAAGCCGTGACATTTGGCGGTCGACTTTACAAAGTAGCCCTTTCTACAAATTATAATTAAAAAAATAATAATAATAACATTTTTATATAACATATAAATATATTAAAAAACGAAAGAAAAAAAAATAAAAGCGTATTTACGCAAATTTGGCCTTAAATACCCATTTCTTGGTTTTTCAGGAAGCCATTGGGATCAACAAAATATTTTTTGGTCGCAATGGTTCAGCCTACTCCACGCTGACGAGCGCCAAAAGCGCGAAACACGTTCGTGGATGGCTTTTCTTGATTTATCAAGAAATTGGGTTGGCCAAATATCAGGGAACAGGCTAAATCAATGTTTAGTTGATTTCTGTTCCACCAGATGGCGCTCTGCCTTCTGTAAAGCACATGTTTTCCTGGTCAGGATATGCCATTTTTAATATATATATATATATATATATTTGGTAAAATACCTGATTTAAATATAAAATAGAATTAAAGGTATTTTAAAGTATATATATTTTTCAAAGCGCGATAATATTATAAATTATTAATTCGATATTCTCGGTATAGAGTATTAAAATAACATTTTAAATGCAAGATGGCGCACATGGACTTTACTGTTATTTTGAAATTTAGGTTATATTTTTGGTTTTAGACATCTAGTCGGATAAGCACTATCACAATGACATTTAAACTGTAATATAATGACACTATTTTGGCTTGTGAGTTGGTTTATATTAACCAATACGTAGTGATGGCTTGACAAGAGGTTGGCATTCAGCCAACCGAAATATTGGCAAATAAATATATTATATTCAACCCAATATATATGCCTTTTCTTTATCTATATATCATATTATTCAAGGATAAGCAAAAATATATATTTGAAATTCCTTTTATAATAGAATCTTATATAGACTCAAGAATGTCCTTTCTATTCAATAATATAAATGGAACATTTGAAAGTTTATTCAACCATGGTATTCCAAACATTTCCCTCCTAATTTCTAGAATATCCAATTTGTGAACCAATCATGGTTATTTCAAGAGTTTTCTAGAAATAATTAGCCTGTGTGGGGGATCTTTTACTCGAGTCCCAACCCCCCAGCATTTGAAGACTACAGACATAGTAACGGTATTATCTGTACTGATCCAAGTGGGCTAATATCTAGAAAGGTTTCTTTCATTAAATTCAATATATTTTGTAAATTCATATCTGAATTTTAAAATAATCTTAATTGTGTTAAGTATAATTGAATATAAAAAATATATGCTATATTTATTTTTTACTATTCTCATTTAAGTGTAAATTGAATTAGTATGCTTATATAAAATAACCTATTTTAAGCATGATTTAAATTCCTGTATATATGTTTGTACATATATAATTATAATAAAGATATTTTCTTCTATATCTTTCTCATTAAGTAACAGTAGCGGGACAGCATGCTTTGTTGCTATTGTTGAATATAGATGTATAAAGGTAGGATATATATGAAGAAAAATGAATGATTATAATATTAAATTCTGGGGGAGTAACTTTCCCCAAAAGATCTGGGAGGCCATTTGCTTCTAGGATGTTATAGCCCCTAATGGTGTTATATGTACACACACTGATGAAAAGATATTACACATAATATAATAATACTATTATGGATAAATGGTACCACCCTGATAATCCAACGAATCAACTTCGCAATTTGCATCCTTTAAAACAACAGTTAGGTCCTAAAGTAAAGCTACTGTTCTCTGATAATTCTTTCAGTCATTTTTGAAAAGGGCGTGGTCTCTAAGATAATATATAGATATAGTTTCATTGGCGTCTCTCATTTCATTCCTTGATTCAACTTCGAAATGAGTGACTTTTAAACTAACGGACAGATCATGCAATCTTGGTGTCACATTTATCATCCATTGAGCTCTCTTTGCAAGCTGTGGCCTCTAAGCCAAAATCAATATATTGTAACCTAGGTACCTACTTTTCAATTCCTTGAGGCATCATCGCAACTTGCGGCCTCTAAGCGAACGTTCCGATCTAAGCGCCGCCCTATTTATTTCCTCAACAATCTTCGCAAAATGCGGTCACTATACCCAACAATTACCAGACCTTGCAGTCTTGGCGGTGGCGTTCTTATGAATCCTTGCGGCATCTTTGCTATACGTGACTTCTAAGTCAACGGCCATATCTTGCAACCTAGAAATCATTTCTTGATTATTCTTCGCAACGTCCGATATCTAATCGACGGCCATATTTTATAGTTTTGACACACACGCCGCTCTTATAATTTTATGAACCATTTTTTGAAAAACATAGGTATTTAGATCAACTGCCTTATTTTGTGGTCATGATGCCGACCTGATCAATCCTTTAGACATCGTTTTAAGGTCTTGCCTCTGATTCAACAACCAGTTCATACAAAAATTGGAGATAGACATAAAATTTCTTGGGTAATCTGCGAAATGCTTGGCCTCTAGCGCCCAGGACCTGTAGCCGTGGCGCCGATATGGTCTTCAACATTCTTCTCAACCTTCGGTTTCTAAGATATCCGGTATTTAGAGCACAAAACTGAATCGATCATTTCTCTGGTTATCATTGTAACGAATATATTCCTCGACCAAATTTGCAAGGCTGCACCGCTCAAATCATTCAGTAAGTATTTTTATGGATGTGCGTCTTCAACGACTAGTGCTTTCATGGCATAGACTTTGTAGTCAACAAAATTCAGCCATCACTTTGACGTTTGACGCTCCAGGAATCCAGCCTATTTTTGATTCCTCTCTCATGTCAGTTTCTCGATTATTGAATAAGTTTAATCAGTTGTTGCATTGTGTGTGGAAACAACAATTTTAGATGAATTAATAGCAGAACGTGAATTCAGTTTTCATCCGTTTAACTTCTCATAATTTTTAACGAAGTCTATATTTTTCTTTGGAGGCCCCATTATTGAAATATCTTACACTATACATGCATGTACAGTCGTCATTGAGTTTCTTCACATTACTCCAATACTCAATGTTTTCTTATAAAGAACATCTGGGTCTTTGGTAACTTCAGCATTAGCGGGAGTTCATTCAAATATCCGCATTTATGCTTCATCTCTTTTTAATCAAACTTTTTTAGATTTTGTCATCTTCCACCATTTTCTAATTGAACTTCCGCTTTCATTGAGTACTTCGTCAATATTTCCTTTTTAGCTTTGTCCATGTTCTTACGCTAATTTTTTTGCTTTATCATTTTAGCACAGAAAGTAATCATAAGATTATTTAATAGAAATAAATTCAAAAAATTTCAATAAGTGTGCTAAGTTTTATATCTAACTAGCGGATGTACCCGGCTTCGCCCGAGGTTTTACCCGAGTAAAGGTTTGTCTAACGAACATTTGTTAAAACAATTCTCTATAAACTTATTTAAAAATATATATATATTTTGATAATTTGAAACTCGTAAATTTGAATCTCTCAATAAAGTGAACATTTTTTCCCGGTCCCTGTGTGCCGTGTCATCCTGAATTTTGTCTTTCCTAATTTTCTGCATTACAAAATCATCGTTTTATCTAGTGAACATTTTTTCCCGGTCCCTTGAAAAATACTCGATAAGTTGAATAAAATCAATATTAATTGGTTCCCTCGGTAATTGGAAGTTAAAGGAATAGTATCTTCGCCTTGAATTGTATCATTATTCTTGTCTCAAATAAAGTGCCGTGTCATCCTGAGATAATCTTACTTTTGATAAATAATCTTTAAGATAATAAACTTAGTGATAATAAAACTTATAGATAAAAAACTTGTTATCATTGTCGCAATGGTGGCGCTGCTTGCGATTTAAATCTACAAATCTGCAAATAACTCTAAGGATATTCAAGATATTCAAGAAATTATTTTTCAAAAACCTTCCCAGGGTATACCTAATAATATCCCAAATTTTCAATGCGATTGGATGTATGGTTTTTGAATCTATAGAGTACACACAGACAGACATTCAATTATATATATATACTAGCGGATGTGTACCCGGCTTCGCCGGGTTTTATCCGAGTGAAAGTTTGCCTAACGAATATTATTGATAATAATATTCGGGAACACACAGAATATTATGATAATAATGATAATTATATTCGTTACGTCATATATTTATATAATATAGCGGATGTACCCGGCTTCGCCCAGGTTTTTCTCGAGGGAATGTTTGTAGTCTAGTAATAAGAAAATATACTACACCTAAAAACTATCAGAGAAAAGAGAAACCACGGAAGGTGAACAGAAAAATGCTTACAATGGATGTATATGTTTACGATATCAAGTTAAATAAAAACAAAGATAAAATTTGCATATGTTGGTCACTATAAATTTGTATATTTGTTAGGCGAAATTAGAAACATGATAAAACAATATGAATATTTTTTAGATTGAGATTATTAGCTAGTATGTAAAAAAATTAACTCTGTTGAAATTTAATTTTGTATTTATATATAAATAAAATTAACTCTGTTGATTTTTTTAGTATTTAATCGATAACAGCGAAGTTACGCATGTTAAAGTTAGGAAAAATATTTTGATGTTAAGCAAAACCTGCTCCATCTCGTTTTACATAAATGTTGAAAATTTGGTCGAAATTGATGCATTGTAACGAAAGTTTTTAGCGAACACCACTAATGAAATTTCCATTTTATTAATATAGACTAGCGGATGTGTACCCGGCTTCGCCCGGGTTTTATCCGAGTGAAAGTTTGCCTAACGAATATTATATATTATGAAGTATAATAAACAATGTTAAAGATTAGTTTTAATTATTAATCAAGATTGTGTGTGAATATGTGAGAAAGATGTAATATCGTTGTTGTTTTCTTGGCCGACTGTTTTACATATGGTGTTATCTTAAAATTGCTTGTTTTGAATATTTTTTTAGATTGAGATTATTAGCTAGTATGTAAAAAAATCAACTCTGTTGAATTTTTTTTTTTGTATTTATATATAAATAAAATTAACTCTGTTGATTTTTTTTTGTATTTAATCGATAACACCGAAGTTACGCATGTTAATGTTAGGAAAAATATTTTGATGTTAAGCAAAACCTGCTCCATCTCGTTTTACATAAATGTTGAAAATTTGGTCGAAATTGATGCATTGAAACGAAAGTTTTTAGCGAACACCACTTATGAAATTTGCATTTTATTAATATAGATATAGATATAAAAACACACATATATATCATCATTATCCATAAGTTCCTCAAACAGCTGGAGTAAAAACTTAGATTCTAAGGATATAGTCAAAACCCTACATCTTAATAAGCCAAGTAGTAATATTGATTTATTCGGGAAAAAACAACGCCATGACACATCGCAAATTAATTTATATATATATTTGAATAATATCTATAAATAATGACCCGGCTTCGCCCGAGAAATCCCTTGAGTGCAATTTCCTTCATCCTAAAATTATATCAATAATAAATATTAGAAGTGCCATAGAATAGCAATACGGAAGTAACACATAAACTACAGGAAAAAAGTGTGTGTGATGGCAAAAATTGTATTATATTAGTGTTTAGGTATTTGATTTAATTAATATAGTTGATATAATAATATATATTTATATTATATATAATATAAATGAGTTTTAAAAATTGTTTGAAAAAATGCATCGGCCGGGAATCGAACCCGGGCCGCCCGCGTGGCAGGCAAGCATTCTATCACTGAACCACCGATGCTCATAAAAAATGGCCATATTTAGGTATTCATTCCATTCCGGATTAGTCCGCGTAAAAAAAGTTCTTCAAATGAAAAAAAGAAATAGCCAAAAATACTAATCAAAATGCAGCCGAAAATTTTCCTCAGGTTTATAAAAAGCGACATGCAAAATTTGGTACCAATTGGTTCAGTAGTTTTTGAGTTTATCGCGAAAGAGACAGACAGAAATTGACTTTTATATATATAGAGATAATATAAATGAGTTTTAAAAATTGTAAAAAAAAAAAATGCATCGGCCGGGAATCGAACCCGGGCCGCCCGCGTGGCAGGCGAGCATTCTACAACTGAACCACCGATGCTTATGAAAAATGGCCATATTTGGGTATTCATTCCATTCCGGATTAGTCCGCGTAAAAAAAAGTTCTTCAAATGAAAAAAAGAAATAGCCAAAAATACTAATCAAAATGCAGCCGAAAATTTTCCTCAGGTTTATAAAAAGCGACATGCAAAATTTGGTACCAATTGGTTCAGTAGTTTTTGAGTTTATCGCGAAACAGACAGACAGAAATTGACTTTTATATATATAGAGGTAATGGAAGCAGGATAATCAAATTTATTTAATATTTTTAGATGTTTTTCTAATTCTTATCTCTCTCTTCCTCCTAATAATTCCTTAATCATATTTAGTGTTTGTGTACTATTCCAAATTTATTTAATCTATAAAAGGCAAATACAACTATCTTTGTACAAGAAACTCAGCCCTGGAAGCTCTATTTGTTTTATCACAACATTCTTCAATTTCTTATAAAATGTGAAAGCTATATGTATATATATTCAAGTTGAAACTCTATGGATTAACGCATTTCTTCTTTTCTAATTGACACCTTCCTTCTCTCTCTCTTCTTCTACAGACCTGGAAAGCTTAGGTCCTCAATGGTTAACCCTCTCAGCACAGGTTGGCCTATTTAATCTCTTTATATTTTATTTTTTTTACAATTAATTTCTAAAATAAGATTTTTTCTAAATATTCACGTTCTTCATCATTAAAATTGATCTCTGCTTCAATATTCGTGTGCAAGTACTGTCGGAGAGCAGGTAGCCAAACTTGGCGTTGACACTTTATAAGTGAAAAGGCGGACATGTTTAGACATGTGTTGAAATCATGATGTAATATACAGTGCGGCAAATAATTTTTAAGACTCGCGCTAGATAAAGGCCAATAGCAGAGCCAGTTATGAAATTGCGCATGCGTATATATATTCGAAGCCTTATCTAGCGCGTGGCTTTGTTTCAGCCATTTTGGTTAACTCTTTAAAAACATACAGGCGATTTTTGAAAAGTAAAATTTTTTGTTCGTCGGAATTCTGAGATGGAACAGAGAGCGGTCATTAAATTTAATGCAAAACTTGGTAGAAGTGCATCGGAAACATATATTTTGATGAAGCAAGTTTATGGTACGTTATGTTTGAGTAAATCAAATGTTTTCATTTGGCACAAACGTTTTTTCGGATGGAAGAAATACGCTAGAAGATGATAAGCATACTGGACGACCAAGTTCTTCAAAGACACCAGAAAGTATAGAAAAAGTGCGAGAATTTGTTGAAAACAATGATGGCAGAGGTTTTACACATCAACAAAGAAACGATTCGAACCATTCTGCATGAAGATTTAGGTAAAACTAAAGTCTGTACTAAATTTGTTCCACACACTTTAACGGGCGAGCAGAAATCAGTGTGAATTGCACATTGCAGGGACATCATTTCTGCCTATGAAAATAATTCAAACTTCCTGAAATCAATTGTTACGGGTGATGAAACATGGTGTTTTCAGTATGACCCAAAGACAAAGTGCCAAAGTGCCGAATAGAAGTAAAAAAACTCTCCACAAGCCAAAAAAAACGCGAAAAGTGCCATCAAAAATCAAAACAATGCTGATTACCATTTTCGATAGTAGAGGTATTATCCACAAAGAATTTGTTCCCGCTGGACAAACCATTACTGGAGAGTATAATTTAAACTTTTTGAAACGTTTGATTGCCAGAATTCGTAGCATTCGTCCAGAATATCGCGATGAAGACAGTTGGTGTTTGCTGCATGATAATGCACCGAGTCACTCCTCACTCATTGTTCGTCGCTTTTTGGCCAAAAATAACGTCTGTGTGTTGAATCATCCTCCGTACTCGCTTTATTTAGCACCATGTGACTTTTATTTATTTCCAAAAATAAAATTGAAGTTAAAAGGTTGTTTTTTTTTATGATATCCCGACCATCCAGAGAGCTGCGACGAGCACTTTGGAGGCGATTCCTCAAAGTGGCCTGCAAGAGGCATTTAATTCCTTATTAAATCGTTGTAACATATGTATTGAATCCAGAGGGGAATATTTTGAATAAAAAAAATAGTAGAAATTGAATTAGCTTGTTCATGTTTTATTTTACAAACCCATTCTTAAAAATTATTTGCCACACTGTATATATTCAAAATAAAAAACTATTCTCCGAAGGAAGAGTTTCTTTTTAATCACGATAATACAAGCTTTCTGGTGTAACAGCCCTTCGACAGGTATAATTACATTATTAAGGTGAAAACATCAAGCTTCTCCAGGGATAAGTTTCATTTAAAAAATTATTTCAAATCTCTAGCTTTCGGGCATATGATATCCCTTCTACAGGAGAATTATATTATGTTTCTCCTGTATAAGGACTATCATATGCCAGAAAACTAGAGATGTGAAATTATAATTTTAAAAAGAAATGTATCCCTGAAATCTTGATGTTTTCACCTTAGAATTGTAAAAAGGGATTATTCAATGGATTTATAATTACATTGCTAGAACTTTTGCAGCACAATTGTAGTGAGAAAAACTACTGCTCGATTTAATTTTAAAATATATACGTTCTGATACAGAGAGAGAGAGAATATAACAACATACCGCAGTTTAAAATATCCAGTATTTTTATAATAATAGGTTATTTGAAATATATATATAGGCAAAATGAAGAATTAGCATTTGTAACATATCGAGCCTTATATTGTGTGATATCATGATAAATTAGTCTTTTGATATTTATTATTTTTTGTTTTAACATACATTTTATACTTACACTTTCCAAAGCAAATATTTTAAAGGGATTAATTATCTCTAAATGTTGTGTTGTCTTTCATAATCAAAGCAAATGCTTCCAATTAACTTAATGGGTATATTTTCTCTCCATATTATGCCATATATCGTATACCAGTACCTAAATATCTTATTTTAACCCCTGAAAATCAATCTTAGCGTTCATTAACATTTATATTTTGTCTTTCCTTTTAAAGTAGAGCTCATATTTGAACATAGAAAATAAAATTTTCCGAAGATAATATTGAAAAACAATTCTTATTAGAGGTCTGAATAAGCGATAGCGTTTAAGAAATAAAGACCGTTTTTATTTTATTTTTCAATCATAATAGAATACTTTCTCTATTTTATTCTTAGAATCTTTAAATCCATTCGTTCTTCATTCTAAAAGTAAATATATGATATTATAGCGAAGATCTGTAATGAAGATCATTTGTGATATCGTTGTATAAGGGGCGACATTTTGTCCTTAAAGCTCTAATGTAGGGCCTTCCCGCTGCTATGAGGCAATCTGGGTCCATCCTAGATGGACCGCTATATGGCAGAATAGGAGAATCCTATTGCTTTCCTACTCTGAAATTTGAAAATAATTATTTTCTATAAACTTAAAATTCCATAATAATGTTTGAAATTATGTTTATCAATTTCTTTGAACAAGGTAATTACTTGATCTAAATTTACTTTCAATTGGGAAAAAAGTAAAAAGATGGATTGTAATGAGCTTCTTTGTTGTTTTCGTGTCCAATGAAGAGTCTCAGATGTCTCCATGCATCTCTATCACAACATTCGCAATGTCTTCTATCTTGGGTGTGTAAAGCTGCTGCTCTGGGTATATGTTGATTTTATGGAAGGCTGCGGCCATTGCTGAAAACGAGAAAGCTTCTTTATTAAAAATTGAGTAATATTTTGTCGGTAAGCTTTTCGGTAAGAATTGCCAAATAACGATGTTTCAAAAGATAGAAATGCTAATTAACATTTTTCTGAACTTTATATACATACACATATAAAAATTAAATTTACACACATTGTTTTTTTTTTATATTAGAAATTCTATATTTTAAACGAAAATCGCGCTCTTCGCGCATCAGGCTTAAATAAAAAACATCAACCATTAAATATTTACACTACCGGTGTACACTTACATAACATTCTTTGTTAGAATAATCGATGTTTTTTGAGCCTGCTTAAAAGAGATTTTCAATTGAGATAAAGTTAGCAATAATAATAATAATTTTAAAAAGGAAATTCTTTGTTATAAAAAATCTTTATAATTCTAAACATCTTTCACATTTTAACCTGAATCATGAATAGAAATGTATATGATATATTTTCATGTATATGTGTTATTTCTATTACGTTTGTTGGCAAAACGTGTTAAACAACTGGATTGTTAGCGATTTCAAGCAATTAGAATTCCAAGATATGAATAGTATGGTAAAGAGAGAACATTCAAAGACAAAGAGGATAAGTTTCTTTTTATGAACATGCGTTCGAGCTTTCGGGCACAATGTCGCCCTTCAACAGGAATAAAACTACTCAGAGAATCAAGATACGTCTATATATATACAGGTGATTAGCATAAACAAGAAAACTATTAGTTTTTAGAGAGATAAAATTTATGTTTTATGTGTGATATACAAATCAGGTAATAGGAGAAATGTGATTATGCTAATATATGGTTAAATCTGCTAGTTAAAGAATCTATAGGTTGTTGTGTGAACAGCTTATGTAAATATTTCATTATAAAGTTCCGGAATCTCAATGTGCCTATTGATGCTATTATATTTCAGAGATAGCAGCGCCTCGACAACCAATCTTTTATATTTATGCTGAATGTTAGAAAAATGCGAACGGGATTCTATTGTATTAAAAGTATGTCCTGTGTTTGAAATGTGTTGGGCTATGAGGGATCTAGGGTCATTATTTCTGATATTTCGGATATGTTCATCAATTCTGTCTTTTATGTGTCTACCAGTTTCTCCTATGTATAGGCTAGAGCAATTATTACATTTTAAAGAGTAGACTGCATTATTGAAGTGTATGGGTTTTAGGGGGGAAACTGTTTTTGGTGATAGGGTTTCTAAGTAATATGCCTAAATTAGGAGTATTGGAGTAGAAGGTACGGATACCAAAGTTTTTTAGATAATTGGATATGTTGAGGCTCTGAGGGGAAAAAGGAATAGTGCAAATAGATTTATAACTATGATTAACGGCTGTTTGTAAAGGGTTATGAAAGTGTCTCAAAATAAAGTTTTTTGGGTAGCCCAATGATAATAAATGTGATAATATGGTATTTGTTTCCTGCTGTTTTGATATTTATGTGGTACAATGAGTGAATATGCGTTTAGTTAATGTTTTGACTGTATTAATTGTATGGCTAATTGGGCAGTACGAAGAAAAATGTATGTATGATGGAAAAAAATGACGGTTTGTAATAAACGCTTGTGGTGTATCTATTATCTATTTTTGTGATAAGTATATCTAAGAAAGCTTAAGTATTATTGGTCTCTATTTCAACTGTAAAACGTATATCTTGGTATAGATTGTTTAATGTGGAGAAAATAGGGACACAATTTGATTGGTTCATTATATAAATTAGATGTCAAAGTGAGATAGGCCTGTATAATGTACTTTTAGAGTCATTTTGTACTTCTAATTATAATTGGTAGTGATATTTATATATATAAAATTAATTATCCAGACATATGATATCACAATCTTCTCTCAAGCCTCCACACGTAGAACTAAATGTTATTGAGGAATTAATTGGATTCATTTTCTAGCGTGTTCTAGGAAAAGATCATTAATATAGATTTGTCAGGTTTGACTCCTAATAAATACTTGGGTTAATTAAATGTTGGCTAGTGTTGATATAAGGAATGAATTTTAATTAATATAAAGATTATATAATCCGGTGATGTGGTTCATTATTTATCCTCACCTTCAAGTTTTTACTTGTTTGCTAAACATGATGCATTGTTTTAATGCATAATCAATATGTACGTGCCTCTTTTGGTACATATATCCAATAAATAATCAAATGGTGTTGATAAAGAATGTGCTACAACACTAGTTGTGGCTACTAAGAACGATAAACAATCTGTATTCCAGGGTTTCAGTCTTCGGCCCTCATCAGCAAAGTGGCGGCTTCGATTTCTTAACCTCCTAGAAGAAGAGTTATCACATTGATCGAATTGGCCAAAAGCCGAAATCGAAGCCGCCCCTGTACTGATTGAACCAAAGACAAAATTACGGTATACAGGTTGATATTTTGCCTGAGTTTTCCAAACCCGTTTTTAGGTTCATTCTTTATCGCCATCGTTAGTTTTATATTAGGTTTAATTAATTAAATGAATTGTTTTAATGCTTTTTAAAGGGAGGTGCTACTTTTAGTTCATGAATACCATCTTACCACAACAATATATCTAAAATACAATATAACGCGGCTGATGATTGTAAAACGAAAATTAAAATTATACCGCGAATGTTTTTTTTTTTTTTAAATCGAAATTTTATTTTCAAAGAGAAATAGCGACATTTCTAACTTTGAGGATGAGGTATGGAAAGGTGAAACATGAAGAGTAATGGAGAACGGAAAAATAAAAAGTGTCCAATATATCTGTTATACATATATTTCATTAAGGGTGTAATCTATATTGTCACGTGTAATATTAGAGAAGACAAAATTAAGGATGATGCAGCAATTTATTTGAGGTGAATACAAAATTATGAATGATTAAACGAAAATAAGCAATGAGGGAAGTTTAAAGAGTTACAAAATATAAACATAAAAAAACGATATTCTATTAATAAAATAATAAATACTTTTTTGAATATTATAAAGTTGGGGTCCTAAATCTAATAGTTGCAAAGAAATAATTTTAATGAAATACATTTAATTACCCGGGTAGTGCACTTCTATATATATGCATAGGGAAAATTGATATGAACCATTAAGATACGCAAAATTTCAATATTTATTATTAATATAGGAGAAAGTCTAACATGATGAGATCCAGATTACCAGCTTATCAGATTTCCAGGTTATCAGCTTTCGGATATTTTGGAGAAATCTTACTTGTACTTTATAAAGGTTAACTTGAGTTATTTTAATGACATCTCGAATATAATTCTACGATAATACCTCACGAAAAGAATCGTTAAAATATCTCGATATTAGGGCCATATCCTACGCGGATTCAAAACCTTAAACAATAAAACACAGTTATTTTTCTCGCTTTTTTCCCTTTTTTTTATCATTGTTAACATCATTTGATTATTCTATTAACGACCTAATATTATTGTATATAAATATGTATAGACAAATATAAAGGTATACGTGAATGACAGCGCAGGTGTCCCTAGGGGAACATAGCGCTTTAAATTGAAAAATAAAATTAAATTTAAAAAAATAATAAATTATTTTTTTCCAGTTATATGGCTATAGTTGGCTTTATGAAAAATATTGCTTTATGTAGAAGGAATATATATATATATATCAATTGAATTTTGACAAGGTATTTTTAAAAAGGAATGAGTGCTTAGCAGCTTAATCGATATTTTGTTCTTCATATATCCTCATACCTTCTCTATTTCTTCAACTAAAATTTATTCCCTTGTATTGAAATATAAGCACTGAGAAAATCAAATACATCAATCCGCCTGATAATTCGATCAATAATGATTATTCTTGATTGTATTCGTGCAACAACCTTTGGAACATTTCTGGAATGATCTTTAAGCCTCTAAGATATCAACAACCTTTGGAATTGTCATATTATCCTCATATTAAATTGTAAGAATAAGCAATAACAACGATTAATAAGCTTAGAGGTTAGGTTTTAAAATCCCGAAATTAAAAGTAAGTATATTAAAGGTTTTCATAGTCACACACTCTTCCAAGAAATCAACATAAATGAGAATATAGGGGATGATTAGTTCTTAGTAGAGAGGATCCATGAGCACCATAAAAACACACAGTTATCCATCCCATTTTGAAATTATCGGCACTCAGGGCCATAATAAAAGAAAAAACAACTGTTTTGAAAACGAGACTAGGTTGCACGCAAGAGACAGACAAGTAATGGGCCTGTTGAATAATTCTCAGTTTGGGGAACTACTGGTTTACAATATTCATGCCAAATACTGCTGACATTATTTATATGTACCTTAACATTTCATATATATATTTCTCTATGAATGTGTTGGAGTGCTCGATAAAAATATCGTTAATATGTTCGGTGTGATTGAATTCATTTGTAAAAAAGGTATTTCTTCCTGTTAATAAACTTACGAGACTATTACTTATTTCATATGCACTAGAACAATGCATTTATCTAATCTTCTCGAAGAAGGTCCGAGACTCAGATCAATAAATGAGCTATAACACCTGTTTTTGTTCCAATTTGACACTTTTGATGTTTTAACCAATAGATTAATTGGTGCTTGTGGCAGAGTATTTCAAGTTTATTCTTCATTCTACTGTGTTTAATCAATGCTTTTCTATAGATTGATTAAAAAGGACAGCGTTACCTTTTTAAACCCACTCTTTATGAAGCAGAAAGAGTCTTTTCTAAAAATATATATATTTTGCTAGAAATGTATTAAAATGATGAATAACAATTTTTTTAGAATTATAATGAGAAGAAAGGTATCCTCGCCCCACATATCTCTTGAATAACATCTTCTCAACTCCGTTACCGGAACACTATCTGTCCAGCGATTTCCCGCTCCGGGTCAAACGGTGTATTGCCGGACTGAGAATCCTCTCGATGCTCTTTACTGATGATCGCCCCAGAATATTTAAAACAGACAGATTGACATGCGAGATTTGCGGGACAAGAATGGAGCCGGGGCTACATCACCATATACTCTCATGTATGGGGCTGAAAGGCAAACGAGAAGTGCTCTTCAGTGAAATAGGCCTTGAGGGACTCTCTTTGGAGCTCCTGTTGAATGAGGTGGTGAGAAACAGAGCTGGAGTGTTTGCGTTGTTCAAATTTTGGAAGACGGCTGAAGAGAAGGGGAAGCTATACACATAATCTAATTGATGTAAATAATTATATGTAAATAATATTTGTCATGACTAGAATGACGAATCCTGTATGGGACTTTGATTCCAGTAAAAGGCTTGTTGCTGCTGTTGTATATAGTCACGGTGTAGAAAACACTACACTATACCTACTACTTATAGGTTTCTCTCTGTTTCTTCTCTCCAATTACTCTGTAAACTGGCGAATCCTTTATAGGACGAGAGGTCCTCAATAAAGGCTTTTGTTGTTGTTGTTGTTGTTGTATATCTCTTGAATAAATTGAAATCAATACAGTAAACCTCTCGTTAATTCAGTCATCTTTAATGGAATAATCTCTTGCGTCCGAGTGAAATGTAATTATGCGTATTTATTTCATTACCGTCTTTTTTTTTCAGATGAATAGATAAAAATATAGGAAGATATATACACTTACTTCATTCTATGAAGACATGTATAGAGTGAATAAAATATCTCTAACATATTTTCTGTGTATTTCTGCGGATAACTGTTTTTTTTTTTATAAAAAAAAGAATAAAATTGCACAAAATTACTTTATTCATCGAATTTTTGTAACTCACTGTATTCTTTCTCAAGAGAAATACGTTCTTGAATTACAACATCTTCTCATATGAATGATTTTCTAGATCACATGCAGACGTCAAATTAATGTTTGTTATTTGCCCGTACCAAGCATAGCCAGGTATTGACCTTGCCTCTCTCTCTCTCTCTGAAAAAAAAAAAACTAAATTACAAGATTCGACAGGTTTTTAATTCGTGAAACTAAAATAAACTTAAAATTTCAATTTGCAGGCCGCTAGCCTTGGTATTCATGGCTTATAGATGTAGAACAGTTTTTTACGTGAAAATATTCTTCAAGGAATATAATAATTCTATACACATAAGCCTCTTATTGTCGTTATTAATTCTTTGACATTCTTTTATTTGAAATTAGACCTCAAGTTACGTTATATATAAACTTTGTTTTAAAAATAGAGGAATCCATAAATAATTATTTTATTAAAAAAGGCATATATTGGATCAAAATATCATTGATTTTACCAATATTTCAGTTGGCTATATATTTATACTATAACTCTATATATAAAAATCAATGTTTGTATGTTTGTTTGTTTGTATATGTCGGGTATACAAAATCGCAGTAGTTTACTAATTCAAACAAAATTTCCATACATAGGTAAAAAATACGGGGACGATAGGCTATTTTTAAAAAATGTATAAATCAATTATTAAAACCATATATTCAAATCATTCTACTTAGCTCACGAATAGCGCCCTCTATAAATACTAAAAGGTTATAAATATGTTTAAAATCTGAATCTTCTCAATATTTTATTAATAATAGTTCGCTTAATAACACATACGTTTAGAATACTTGATCTAAATCGAAATATTTATAGACGCTCGCTCGATTCGAAAATTTATATATTTTCATTTTTAGATATAACTGATCTAATTCGCCGTTTAAAATAACTGCTATAATTCGAAATATTTGGTATGTTTTATTTGTGTTCACTCTATTTCTATTTATTTGAAGTATTATAATTTCCATGTTTCAAAAACCTATTTCAAAAAGGTCGTTAGAAATATGTAAGGCCTGAAATAGCTTTACATGCGAATTTTTATGATGCCAAGCGTAGCTTAATGGTTACGTGTATTTCTTCGTATTTCCACAACCTTGGTTCGAAACTTAGCCTGGGTGTTTTTTTTTCATATTATTGAAGCAAAGTTTTTTTTTTTTTACAGTACCAAAATTCCCATACATAGGTAAAAAAAATACGAGGAAAACGATAGGCTATTTTAAATTATATATAAATTAAATATTAAAACTATATATTCAAATTATTCTACTTAGCTCACGAACAGCGCCCTCTATCAAGGTTATAAATACGTTTAAAATCGAAATCTTCTCAATATTTTGATAATAATAGTTCGCTTAATAAATAGAATACTTGATCTAAATCGAAATATTTATAGACGCTCGCTCGATTTGAAATATTTGGTATGTTTTATTTGTGTTCACTCTATTTTTATTTCCATGTTTCAAATATATATATATATATTTAAAAACCCTTTTCAAAAGGGTCGTTAGAAAAAATGTAAGGCCTGAAACTGAGCCTGGGTTATTTTTTTTTAAATATGTCTGTAATGTAGGCTTTGATGTAATGCTATTAAAGCACATTTTACATTTCAAGCACCTAAACACTTATTTTTTTTAATATTGTAGCAAAGTATTACAAGTTTTATTTTATTTAAAATTCGCCGTTTAGAATAACTGCTCTAATTCATTTAAATATATATTTAATTTATATTTTCATTAAAATAACATATTTTTTTAGGTATGCAGATTCTAAATTGCTTTTTTCGCACTCTACTTTGCCTATTTTTTTATTACTGTTTTATACTCTTTTCTTTTGTTTAGCCATTAGAGATCTGAGATGCCTCCCAAGAAACGCAAACCTATTGGAAAAGTCCTACCAGAAGTGAGTAAAAAAAGAAATGTGCGAAGTGCTGAGACTGCTGTGCAACGTGAGCATCGTCTTAGGATTAATCGAGAAAGGGCCAGGACTTCGAGAGCGGCGGAATCAATGATATATATGTCTCATAAAAATTGAATCAGTAGAGAGAGGATTTTTCATCTGAATTTTTTTTTTATCAAATATCTGTTAGGCCAACTTTCACTAGAGTAATACCCGGGCGAAGCCGGGAACATTCTTTAGTATATATATATATAAATATATACTTATTATATAAAATATATACTTCTGTATATTAAGATATACTACGAGTAGGTAGAATTAGGTCATGTAGTTTGTAATTATATTTTCAAAAATGACCAGTAAAAATAAAGTGTATTCTAGATTTAAATCAAGAGGTTTATTTAGAGCTAAAAAGGGCAGTATTTCGCAAGGCTAAACGTCTGTCGTGTTAATAGCATATCTCGGTATTGCTGCACCTCTTGTTTAAACATATAGAATAGAGCTCAACATTTGAAATTACATTATGCCAGCGCCTTGTTCGGTTACCTCACCGAACTCAGATATTTGCAAGAATGAGAGGGGACATTTAAGAATTTTTCCTACATAAAAAGGTGCCTAGTGCGGGGTTCGATCCCGCGTGTTGGCTGTCGAAAATATATGGTTTATACCAGTCCTTCACCAACCTCTCCAACATTTTATATATATAATCTTCATATTCCGAAATATTTCGCATATTTTGAAGTTACATATAAGAGATTTTAGTTATTTTTTCTTTTATTATATAGGGTTTTACTAATATTTTTGTAAATTTCTACAAGTATATTTCCAAGTACTAGCTCTACTAAATTATAAAAGATCTGGCGACTCCACTAGAGGGTCCAGTAGTCCAGCTCCTTGCAAAACGCTCCAGTTTGGAAATCCATGGGCCATTGATCCATCTGTTCTTGTTGAGTATTCGTCACTCGAATCCTCGTCTCGCTCTCTCCTGGAGATATCAATAAGTGAATAGCGGAATTCCCATTTTTATTTCTTTTCATTCAACAGCACGAATCTAAAGTTAGAAATAAATCTAGTTTTCTATTTTACATTTGATATATGTTTTATAAGTATTTCTAACATGCATTCTTTCTTTGGGATTTCTGAAAAAAGAAAAGAAATACTATCGAAATATTTCCGAGTAGAGTATTTCAACTGTGAAAATAATATCCATTAATATAAATATAGAATTTATTAGAATTTTTTTTTATTATTATTAAAAAATATTTATACAACGTGTGATCAATAATTTCCAGGAATGAGACTGGATCACGTAAAATATTCGAAATAATGAAATAATTCTATAAGGACCTTGTACTCACGTCATTTGATGAACATTTTCTAACTTCAGTTTGAACTGTATTGAAAAACAGCAAGTCTGCATAGAGTTTTGCTTTAAATTAGGGAAAACAGCTTCCTAATCGTTTCAAATGTTGAAGCAGGCTTTTAAAGAAGATTCCTTATCACAATCGAGGACATTTGAATGGCTTGCACGATTTAAAGCTGCTCGAACAAGCGTCAAGGATGATCTACACACTGGCAGACCTTTATCGATAAGAAACCCCGAAAATGCACTCAAAATCAAGTCATCGATCAAAGAAAACCCAAGAATAACTATCAGAGAGCTATCAGAAGACTTGGATATCTCTTTTGGAACATGCCAAACCATCAGAAAGCATGATCTGCCTCTTAAACGAACCCCGGCTAAATTTGTGCTACATCTCTTAACGAATGAGCAGAAAGAGCATCGCAAAGAAACGTGCAAAAACACGGTCGAAATATTTAATTCTGATCCCCATTGACTCAAAATGTTATCATAGGAGATGAAATATGGATGTACGGATATGATCCTGAGACTAAGAGGCAATCAAGCCAGTGACTAGAGGCTGGAGAATCAAAATTCAAGAAAGCAAGGATGATCAAATCGAAGCTTAAGTGTCTTCTTATCACTTTATTTGATGTAAAGGGATTGGTACACTTTGAATTCGTGCCCGTGGGTCAGTTCATTAATAGACATTACTATATTGATGTATTGCGACGTTTAAGGGAGGCTGTGCATCAGAAACGACCCGAAAAAATGGCATCAGAAAAATTGGTTCTTGCATCATGACAACGCACGGCCACATACGGCCGTCACTGTACAACTCTATTTGGCTAAACACGGAATTGATTTACTACCGCAGCCACCCTATTCTCCTGTCCTAGCTCCCAGTGACTTTTTTCTTTACCCTAAAAGTAAAAAGTTATTAAAAGGACGTCGATTTGACTCAATACCTTGAAATAAAGGAGAATACGAAGAATATTTAGAAAAGCCTGAAAGATGAGGATTTCCAGAGGTGTTTTGATATCTGGAAAAAAAATATGGAACAAGTGTATAGATAGTGACGGTAATTATTTTGAGAAATTTTAAATAAAACTTTATTATACTTTTGTATTTCTTTAAATATTTAGTATTCCTGGAAATTATTGATCACACTATGTATTTTCTATAATTTAGAAATGTATTATTCCTTTCTTTCCTTTCTTGTATATCCGCGCCAGGGCAAATAGTTATATATTTATTTACCTTTTATTTTACATTTCTTTCTTTTATTACTCTGTATATAAAACAATGGATTTCAAGGTTGTATATACCTCATATAATATATTTTGTAAATGATATTATTTCATATATATATAATTTTATATTTAATTAAAAAGGCATATATTGGATCAAATTATTCCTTTTTAATTAAAGATTTATTTATGGATTGCACTATTTTCAAAATAATTTTGTATATTAAAAAGTTTAGTTATTATTTCTATATCGTGAGAATTTTGTTATAATTTTGAGTGGACCCGTATAAAAAGATACAAACCGAATGCGCCATTTGTTGACCGTCTATGCAATCGGACATAATCTTTTAATTACCAAGCTACAACCCTAGCTTTGGAAAATTGTGATGTTCCTCATGGATATACCAAACCTGATGTAACATCAAAATGGCGTTTAATAAAATCTACCACTCAGCAAAATCGAATAATAGGCCATTGACATTGTCCTATAAACTAAGAGAAAATACAAATCGAGCAGGCCAGACTTTGATTGGTCAAATATTCCGCCCTATCTGACGTCACCATTGGCATATAACCTGGGTTCCTTCTGAGCCCACAGAGAGGATCACAGTATAGACAACGGCCAGGTCGCCATGCTGCCGGATTAACTAGTGATCCCAGGAATCTCATAGTCCATCTCCCCCGGGTGCTGCCCCCTCTGAACCGAGGTAACCATGTTCCTATGCATGTGGTCTTCATTTATCTTCAGGCTAGTGCGCTCTGGCCCGTGACTACATGTTGGATAAGGAGCCCGCTGCGACGATGTCGGTTCCACAAATTTTCCACAACATATATGTATAAGATAAATAGAATTTCTCCTTTTTATAAAAGGGACCTAAACACTAACCTTTGATAATGTAATTTGCATTGAATATTCAAATATTCATATAAAATAATATGCCATTAAAAAAAAATGTTTTTATAAAGAGATACGTGTTTTTCAATAATCGATATCGTTCCTATCATTCTACAAAATAGGATACATAGAACCATACACATAAAACTATAAACGATATAAAAATAATCTATAAAGATATAAATAATTGTTACATTTTATTTTATAATGTAATAAACAACACCTATTTTCCTGAGTTACATACAAGCACTTTGGAAAATTTACACCAACTATTTGAAAAAGAAACTCTAATCAAGCTGATAATGTGTCACCATTGTTATCTCCAGAGGTGTAACAAGAGAGCCTGGTCAGCCAATCTCAAACGGATTAACAACACCTCAATCGATATCTGAATGAAGCCTAAGATGGGTAATAAGATCAAAGAGATAAAATATACTTCACTCGGGACTTTCTACGGTACTTTTGTTTTCACTAAGTATTTAAAGTAAACAGTATTTTCAGCAGTAGTATATACTTGTGTCATATATAAAATGATCATTTTAATATATTCTTTCGTTGGAAACTTAGATTGAAACCTAGCCAAGAAGTGTTCTCTGTCTCACAAATTGATAGTTTTACTATATAAAAACTTTAACATGTATTAGACGGGGGATTTCCATTCTATATATTTCTCTATAATAGGGGTATAAATAAATATATATATTCAATAGAAAGACAAAAGTTCAAAATAGAGAATTTGAATAAAGTTTAAACTTAGAAGTTAAGTAGCCTGCACCACTATCACAAATGGTCGGGTAATAGCTAGGAGAACAATTTGAGACGGCTGCTGTTGGCCTGCCAGCTTGTTTCTAGGACTTAGGTTTGGATGGACGACATGTCGCGGGCGGTGTCCATCTTGCCAGTGTGTTTGACAGGAGTGACAACACACACATACATTTCTAACATTGACGTATTATCCAGGTCAATTCAGGTGTAATTCTTGATGCTTATTGCCAACCTTATCGGTTTATTTACCCGGTTAAATCTATTAGCTTTTATTTATATGAAAAAATAGTACAAATTTTAGATTGTAGTGAGATAGGGTTCATAAATTAAGAAAAGAAAAAAGTCATCTCCTTATCGTTCAACTGAAAATTGCTGATGGTTTGCGCCATCTATCGGAATAAATATAAACTTTTCGTTTGTTTCTAATTATTTGGAAATTAATGGAAAATTTAAAAATTAACGAATGGTTTATATTTATTCCGATAAATGATTTACGATAAGGAGATGCCTTTGGTACATTTTTTGACATTTTTTTGTAAATATCTAAACCTCTATAAATAATGTAAATGTAATAGCTATAAGGGCACTGTACAACTTTATTGATACGTATTTATACTGCTATATAAAGTTATTATCACTATTTAGAGTGTGTTTTATTATTTCTCTACCTTGTATAGGTTTTTATTTTTCAATATTTTACAGATTTTAGTCGAGGAATTTCACAAACAAAACTCTTTAAAATAGTTAGATAAAATAAAATTACAAGAGAAGGAATCGCCAGACATCATTCCAAAGAAGGAATCAAAGTTAACGGCGACGAGTGTTTCTATTTGTGCGTTATAATCTTGGCACGGACTATGACGTCCTTCAACAGGCTACTAGACAAGAAACTAGAGAATAATATTAATATATATAGTATATTTTAAACTGTATGACACTTTTAGTATATGTCACATATTTTCCAATTAGTTAAAGCCGATACCTTAAAACATCCTACCCTTCTATTGAAATGTACACTATTTCTATTTACTACCACCCCATATTTTGTATATAAACTATTTGTATTCAAACCCCCTATTTATATGTTAAACTAAAAATGGTGACGTCAAAATAAAGATCCAAAGAGAGAGCGGTCAGCTGGTGGCAGGGACAGAGAGGATGAAAAATGCCAAAGCCCATGTGGGGCCCTCAGGGACTCTTTATAGACGATCCCTGAAAACAGGACAGGTTTTGGCAGGGGTTCAGCAGATGGTTCTAGGAGGTATCTCTCTGCAGACGGCTTCTGTATAACACAAACACACACTCTCTCTCTCCATGTCTCGGTGATTAGCATCCAAGTTTGTGCCATGGCCTCTACCTCTGTCTCGTGGCCTGTACCCGATCACTCTCGGTGCTAACATCTAGCCCTGCCTCTGCTTCTTGTTGTCCGCGTGTGGGAAGAACATCAACACTCGCCTCACGTACACGACTGCCAGCTTATCCATACGTCGACATCTACAACAATATTACATATATATATATATTTAAAAAGATGCATATATTGGATTTCTAATTATTTTATATTTCTAATTATCACATATATATATATGTATATATTTGCATAATTAGAATACTTTTATGAAAAGATAATTTATACCCTCATATAAATTGAATAATCATCATGGACCTTTATAACATATATGAATTAAATTCAGAAAAAATGTTAATATCAATTATTGATTGAATATATTGATAATATGATAAATTAAATGAAACGTGGAGGTCACTACATTCCCTAGTAAAGATACCCGGAAAAAAATAAAGAATAACATTATATCATACTGACCATGATATTTTACATTTGAGCACATAACCCGCAGAATTTATCCTCAGTACCTAACAGGACAACAAAAATTTGAAGCATACAACAAGCATATCCTGACCAGGAGCACATGTGCTTTTCAGAAGGCAGAGCGCCATTTTTTTTTGTGGAACAGAAATCAACTATTCATTGATATAACCTGTTCCCTGAAATTGGGTTGACCAAATACATTTCAACTACGTTTTGCTAGGGCTCATAATTAGTTATTTATTGTTTAATGTTTGTGATTCAAAATAAAATAGCGATTTATCAAATTTTCTCACTATAGCCTGCCTGTGCTGCCACCTAGAGGTAAAAATCAGAACGGAAATATTGTCTTTCGATTAAATAAATTCAGTTTTCCAAAAGCTCATATATTAAAATATTTCTTCAGCATACTTTATGTATAATTTCTTAATGATTTGTTTAGTAGTTTTGAGCGTGACGGATAGAAGTTACAAACATTTCCGATAAATTATAATTCTCTATATTAATTTAAAGGGAATCATCAGCTAAGTTTATCTTTTGACATGTTCAATCTGTCAAACATAGATATTATCACATTCACTTTATCTATACAAAGATATTCCATAATAATACGCTTAATGAGGAGGATATTACGCGACAATTAGTGGAGCTTTACTCAATAAATAAACAACCCCAGTGTACGTTAATGAGAGTGGCGAGTGTAATATTTATCGTTCTCTCTGAAGAATATATGGAATATAAATTATTAAATTCAAATTATATGATGCTGGAATTTTGCTCTGATATCTAAAAATTTTTTTCGAGAAAAACATTAAGTTTTCTATATAATACATTTTGTAAAAGTGCCTCTGCAAAATAAATTTGATCGTATAAAAGATTTTTGGAGATTTTATCGACTCAAGGTGAAAATATTAGGCAATATCTAAGGATTGATTGATAATTGATTATTATCATTGTGGATTTTTAACTGATTTGTGTGAAGCGGAGGAAGCTATATGCGATGTTACAATAAGATAAATTATATTGTTGATCAAATGTTTGTTGTCCTGTTAGGTACTGAGGATAAATTCTGTGGGTTATGTGCTTAAATGTAAAATATCATGGTCAGTATGATAATGTTAATCTTTCTTTTTTCCGGGCATCTTTGCTAGGGAATGTAGTGACCTCCACGTTTCATTTAATTTATCATATTGTTAGAATGTAATTGTTTACATTATTTTGTTTCATTGTATTGCAGACGTATTTGGTATTTTATAGATTTAATATATAAGTTTGTCCCAAAGGTTCGAGTTTTTCTTCAAACGTTGTTTTTCTTATTACTTGGCGAATAATATTATTAGGAGGAATACATATCAATACAAAATACAATTACTTTATACATTATATAAATACATTATACATAACGGCGAATTATATATTTTAATTTAAAAATTTAATTAACTAAAATATATATTTTATATTGAGTAAAATTATTTAGAATTTATATCTATTCATTCCAAATCATATATACCTAAAATTACTTACTTGTATTATAGAATTTTGAAACAGACTAAGGCATGGTATTTTGAATTTCAAAAGAACCTGTCTTAATATTTTTAAATGGAGAAGTATTTGTTTCAATATTTTAAAACATTTAATATTTCACGGTAGTAATATATGGTCCTAAGAGAAAGTGGTAACTCATCTGTTCAAAAAGGCGATAAAAAGTCTTAAGGTTGAGGCATTTTGAAACAGAAACGATATCATTTTGATCCCTCACATGTTCTATGTATTTAGGTCTGAGATACCACTTCAACAGCTTAACGCTTTAGGTCACTTTCGTCCCATTTCTTGAAGTATCTCGTAGGACGGAAGGAAAGTCCCTCTACTGATTATGTCGGCAGTATTCAGGCTGTATCCAGCTTTGCCTGAATTTACCAATATCTGGTATAGTGGCACATTTATAGGTATGGGTATATACGCGCTGTTTGCATGTATACATACTAATATTTTTTTGAAGTCCCCATAAATGCTTATTTCCCACATGATGGGAATGTTAATATGTGTGTGTGTTAAGTTTAAAAATAGCTAAACCAAGATTGCTTATACAGTGCCGGGTATATCGGTAGAACGATCTGTTGGATTAAATTGGCGAAACCTTAGGAAGCTGATGGATCAGGACACTCCCGTACAATTTATTATCGCCGTAACGACAGTAGGAAGTCTGTATTATTTTGTTTTAAGATTAAAAATTTCTACAAAATGTGTATGTTGCTTCGTTCCTTTTATTTTATATATGCCCATTCCACACAATCACAGATGCCTTTAAATATTCTTTATTTAATAAATGATGCATATATTTTATATAACGAATGAAGACATTAAGACGCGAACGTTTCTTTTCACAATAAATCAAACTTCTACTGTTCTTACTGCGATGAAAATATATTAAGAGGGCTTGGCTCATCAGTGGTGAACCCTCCAGCGGTTTCGCCTATTTAATCTAACAGACCACCTTTTTAGATCTCTAATACTGTATTGAATCATTTTGCTTTTATATGATATACTGAAGGGTAGAATCTTAGAAATGGTATTTAATTTTCCTAAACGCTTATGTCCATAGTTTGATTAAATACTATTAATACTATTAAATAATACCATTAAATACCAATAATATTAAAGATTCTACCCTTCAGTGTAGTATTTAAAAAGCAGAATCATCCAATACAGTATTATATCTCTAAAGAAGCGGTCTGGTAGATTATATATATATTATTATTATATATATATATATATATATATATATATATATATATATTGGCGATACCGCAGGTAAGGTTACCACTGATGAGCCCAGCTCTCCCAATATTTTAAATCGCAGTAAAAACAGTAGAAGTTCGTTTTATTTGTGAAAATAAACATTCGCCTCTTCATTCGTTATATATATGGCACGTTATTGCTTTGTATATATAATTTATATTGATGAATGAGATGTATATTTATTCCACACATAATACAGCTCTCACCATCTGTACCTAGCTTGTTGCAGTAGAATCAGCAGGCGCTCCCCACGTTCTAGACGTTGACATCTTAATTGAGGCAATAAATGAAGTTTTCATAGAGAGAATAAGATGGAGCAGGTGGCTCGAGAACTCAAGATGTTGACCAATATTGGAAATTGATAAAAGAAAATTGGGAGCTGAGGTAATTTGCCAATAAGGAGAGAAAGAATTTATTTTGATATGTATTATGAAAAAATACATTTATCCGAAATTTTATGTTATTTCTAGTTTTTTTTCAATAAAAAAACATTATTTATAATTATGTGGTTGGTAAAATATTTATCAATACTTTTTTTTCGTGAAAAATATTCAGATTATATTCGATTTTTGTATCACAACCTGATGATAACTAAACTCTCTTGTGCCTTTTATTTACCTAATTCTGACAAAATATTTCGAAGAATATTCTTTGAGTATATGCTATTATTTTATTCTATTTGGACTTAGAGCGCTATGTCTCCCTTGGGACACTTGAACTACTGCTGCTAATGCCATTATAAATGTATATACGAGTAGAGTATTATATAACATATGTTTATAGTAACTGTGTATGAGTATATTTATACTCATATACAATTTTTTTCTATTTTTATTTGAACATAAAAACATAAAGACGCGAGTGTTTCTTTACAAATAAAAATAACTTCTACTGTCCTTGCTGCGATGAAAATATTTTGGGAGGTATTGGCTCATCAGTGGTTAACCCTCCTAGCAGTTTTCTACACTGTCTTCCTAAACTGAAGGCTGGAATCTTAGAAAATTGCTCGATGTAAATATTATGTATAATTCTACTGTCCTAAAAGCTTATGTTCATAATTTGCTTAAATATAATTTCTAAGATTCCACCCTTCAGTGTAGGATATATAAGCAGAATGATCCAATACAGTATTAGAGCTCTAAAGAACCGTTCTGGTAGATTAAATTGTCTAAACCGCAGGAAGGGTTCACCACTGATGAGCCAAGCCCTCCCAATATTTTCTCATTGCAGCAAAAATAGTAGAATTTGAATATATTTGTGAAAGAAGCACTTGCGTCTTAATGTTTTCATTTGTTATATATGGATGGCGCGTTATTTCTTTGTATAAAAACATGACACGTGACTTTAAAAGCCTTCTCTGTGCTTGTTACTGTCTGTAATATTTTACATACCTGTGTAGCCAGCCCGGTAGGTCTTCTCAACGCTGGAATAAAAGATAAATACTGAATTTTTGTATAACCTATCGTGTTTTTCATTTACGTCTTCCTTTTTATTGTTATTTCTCTTTATACTTGTTTTGGTATTTTAGTCTACTTTTTCCTTTTCGCTATTTTTATTTTTTACCTAAGCCCACTTTAAGTAACTTTTGTCATATTAATTTTAATGACAAGCTTTTTCAAGCGTATTTCATCATAAATCCAAATGTTTGACAAATAATATAATGAAATAATTCTTAAAGAATCGTCAATTTATATTATAAAAACTTGCTGAAATTCCTCTAATTAATAATTTGTGAGTTGACCTTAAAATAAATTGAAGTTTATCGATATTTATTTGAATTTTCAATGCGATTTCTTATTATCATTCAGTTGAATGATAAACAGATTCTTCCTAATTTTACCACTCTAAATTGGTACACTCTTTCTTTTGTTCTTATTTTGCATGTACCTTTAGAATATCCCTTCTAACTACACTGTATTTACAGTTTTATGATCAATTAAAGACAATTTTAAATATAGAATAGATTGAATTTCCAATTTGATGTTCTAAATATGAGAGAGAACAAAGTCGTAAAATTATTTTGATGATCTTATTTTAGAGCAGTAAAGTGCATGAAATTAGTGGACCAAGTAAAATGTGTCATAAATCACAAATTATAGGCCATAACCCGAGTGGAACCTAAATATTAGCAGTGGGTATTTTAAAAATAAGGATCGATGCTGTTTATTAGAACCTTCGGGATGTGATACTAGTTCTCGTCGTCCCTAACTCTCTATGTACAGCTTTTACTTCAGAGCAATAGTTAATATCGGGACAACGGATGATACTTGCTGTTTATGTGGATATTAAAACCAAGACTCAACACATTTATTGTCAGAATGCCCTAATCTTTCATTATAACAGAATTAAATATTTTTCCCATCGAATATATTTGCGAATTTGCATATAGCAAAGACATCCATGTAAATTTCAATATTTTTTAAAATCTATTTTAGAATTTCTTTACTGTGTGAGAAAACCGAATTTTAGCTTTACTATATATTTATTTTGTTTTTGGTTTGAGGTTTATCACAAAAGTAATAATATTAACTTATCTTACTAATTATGTTTTTTACTCTTCATTATTTTTTTCTTATATCAAATCATAGTAAGCATTCTTTTTCTCTGTTAAATATAATGTGATATACATCTCTATTTTAATATTATTTAAACCTTTTTAAACTATCCTTATTATCAATTATACATTTTTTTCTTTTATATTCTTATATATAACTAAATATATAACTAAAAATAACGTGGAAAAAAAGAGAAATATAATGAGTAAGAAAGGTTTATATTATTATTTTTGAGATGAATATAATTAAAGTATCAATATAAATATTTAAATTGTTAATAGCAAGATCTAACAACGGAACCAAGCATTTAAATCGGCTTTGACACGTCATGAACTTGTCCAAAATAACAACTGGGGTAACGAACCAGATATGTTTCAATTTTACCTTTATTATTAATTTTACAATTATTCTTCATATATAATAATAAGTAGGATTATTCTAGAAATATATGAGAATATTTACCTTTCCAAAAGATAAGAAGAATAGATACCAGTTAAAAATATAAAATTTAAAAAAGTCTTTAATTTAATTTATTTTGCGATAATAAAATTATAGAATTAAAAAATATAAATAAAACCAGAGATTTTTAATAAAATATTTTTTCAATTAAGTTTTAAATTATAAATAGTGTGTATTTTAAAATTTAATTAAGAAAAGAAAATAGAATTGAGGAAGTTGTAATCGAATTTATTATTTGAAGATATTTTTAAGGCAATAAATTAGAATTTATTTTCACCTTATGGCTTATATACCCATTTTTGATAAATTCTCTTTTAATAAGGTTTCTATATCTTTTATAAAATAGTCCAATTTATTATTTATGAATTGTCCTAAGTAGATGTCGCCCCCTCTAACACCATTCATTTAGGGTTTGCACTTTTAATTAGGTGAACTTTAATGAAAACATTTAATACTTTTTTTAAATAGGCATATATTGAATCAAAATATAATTTATTCTTACCAATATTCCGGTTGGCTGAACGCCAACCTTTTTCAAGGTATTATAACATATGCTATAATATAATGTTATAATACCTTGACTTGAAAAAGGTTGGCGTTCAGCCAACTGAAATCTTGGTAAAATAAATGATATTTTGATTCAATATATGCCTTTTTAATTGATGATTTGACACTTTAATAACAATAATTTGATTTTTAAATTGTATTTTTAATTTTTTAAAATATTTAACAATTTCACTCTATAGATACATTTATTTTTTTAAACGAAATACATATATATTTTAATATTGGTCTATTTTACACATTTTTATATCCGTTTCATTCGGCATTGGAAACAAAGTATTTGAATATTATAAAGTGTCTGAAGAAAGGTGCAATTTAGATAATATCTAGCAGCAACACATAAAATTCCGAGGATAAGTTTCTTTTATTTAAAAAATAAGCTCAATATATTATTTTTGAAATAAAAGAAACTTATCCTCGGAATTTTATGTGTTGCTGCTAATTATACACCAGAGGATTCCACCTTACGAGTTAGATAATATCTATAGCATTTGTGAACAAATCGTTCACATAATACGTATTGAGATTTTTTACAGAGACACTTCAGAAAGGATGAGATTGGTTAGGCAAGTCAACCTATGACCGGTCATTGAGGCGAAAAATAAAATGGAAAAAAATAATGAACATGCGCGTGCGCGAAAAAGACATCTTTGATATCGAGCGAGAAAAAATGGACCTTCGCGATTGATTAAAAAATGACACTTTTGAGGTCGAAAATAAAAGAAGAATGTATTACCTTTCAAATTTTAGAGTTCAATAATATAGGAAATGGTTACACTAGAGCAATACTGAGAGATCTAGCAAAGATATATTATTATTATTTTTTATGGAAAATAACGCATACGCACAAAAGAGAGCCGTTGAATGATAAAAATGGTACGCTGGTGCAAGAAAATCAAAGATAAAGAATGAGAAGACGTGTTTTAGTGAGGGTGAAAGATTAGAAAAATTGTGACGCTTGTAGAAAAGAAAACATGATTTTATTGAAGAAGAACATTGAATCGTAAGCATGAAGGATTTGTGTCATGATGTCTGATAAATTGTTTATTATTTCTTAAATAATAATTATTCCCTTTTAATTATATATTTTATTTATATTATTTAATTATTTAAGTGAAGTATGTTTGATATATATATATATATAAATTATGAGGTTAGAAAAAGTTTCAAATTTGTAAAAGGTGATTTGAAAGATGATATAAAGTTTTAAAAATCAGAATGATAGTTGGAATTTAAAAATAAAAATTAGGATTTTATAAAGAAAAATAAAGAATAGTTGGGAGTTGGTTAAGGTTATAATAAAATAATTGTGTAGTGTATAATGATATAATTATAAATTTTGGAGAGATGTAAAAATTAATACATAATTACATTGTATGGTTGACTCGTGCGAAAATAAAAAGAAATCAATGAATTTTTTTATTAATAAAAAAGATTGAAAAATGCCCTATGCCCATAAAAGAAATATGTATAGTGTTGTTAAAAATATTTTTAAAACTGTCAGATTTTGCGTTTTTCCAATCATCTTAAATGAGTGTGAACAATGTGAAGAAATATTTTAAATATAAATATATAAATAAGTTTACATATTAAATGATGAGTTTTATTTTAATATTTTCAAATAAAATATAAAAGGGAGATTAAAAACTCAAAAAATATATTAATATTTCTAGTAGTACAAAAAAAAACGTTTTGAAATTTGTCAAAATAATTATTCTAATATTAAATTTTAAAATGAACGTAAGAGAGAGAGAGAGTTAAAAGAAGTTATATTTGCTGTGTGTGTCTTATTTTCATAAAAGTCTGGTTGTCACGAGGCCGAAAAATCCAAAAAGTCGTTTTCCACATCTCACCGGTCGATCAGCCGTTTTCCATTAAAAAAATTATTCAAATGCTTGAGAAAATAGAAATCGATAGGAGACAGATCAGATGAATAAGGAGGGTGAGCTAGAACTTCATAACCTAATTGAGAATTTTTTTGTTGGGTGGTAAATGAAGAGTGTGGCCGTGCGTTATCGTGAAGCAGAATAACGCCTTTCCTATTGACCAAACTGGGCATTTTTTTTCTGACAATTTCAGATGCATGGCTTGCAAATCTTGACAATACACTTCTGAATTTATCGTTTCGCCACTATCCAAAAATATGTAATGCAATAATCCAGAATATGACCACCAAACAATGAGCATTATCCGTTTTGTATGCAAGCTTGGTTTTGGAAAGGGTTTTGGGTCCTCATATCTGTCTAACCACTGCCTTGATCTCTTCCTGTTTTGTCAAAAAGAACCCACTTTTCATCACACATAACAATTCGTTTTAAAAAAAGAAGTCAAATTGCTGCGAGCCAACAAAAAACTGAAAATTTACAGACGTCGCTGACGTGACGTTGAACATCACTCATATCGCACGGAAACCATTTTGGCATTTTTTTTTTGTTTTGCTAATTCGGAGAAGATGTCTAAAAATAGTTTTTTTTTTGAAGCATTAAGCTCTGCACCTACCTCACGCACTGTTTGAATATTATTGTATTCAATATGAGACTTTAGATATTCATTTTTGAAGGTTGACCGATGACCACGACCATCTTGAACTTCAAGTCTGAAATCGCCAACTTTAAATTTTTGAAACCATCTTCTTGTGGTTCTTTCGGAAGAAGAATCTTCTACCCAGACCTCAATAATTATTTTGGTTTGCCTGGGAGGCCGAACGTCCAAGTTAAAATTAACGAAGCAAAATAATGCGCAAATTCCTAGGTTCCATTGCTCAATATTTTTAATATTAGATTTTTTAACAATCGTGGTATTTCGAAATAATGACTGCACGTGAATGCGCGTGCTATAAGCTTTAAAACAATCAATAATTCGCATGTGTTGCCAAATCATTTATGTAAATAATTATTATTTCAAAAATGTGTTTCCAAAAACGGCCATTATTAACGGGACAACCTGATAATATAGCAAATGAAAACATTTAGATATGAATATTTCTTTCATACATATATCAAATTTCTACTGTCCATTCTGCGATCAAAAATATATTGGGAGGGCTTGGCTCACCATTGGTGAACCCTCCCAGCGGTTTCGCCAATTTAATCTACCGAACCTCTTCTTTAGAGCTCTAATACTCTATTGGATCATTCTGCTTATATGTGCTATACTGAAGGGTGGAATCATAGAAATGGTATTTGAGTAAACTATGGTCATAAGCTTTTTAAGAGAGTAGAATTTCATATAAAATTTGCATCGAGCAATTCTCTTCCGCAAGTAGAAGTTTGTTATATGTGTGAAAGAAACATTCGCGTCTAAATGTTTGCATTTGCTATATATAGATGGCGCGTTATTACCCTAAATTAATTTATGCCTAACTGGCCATGTCCTTATGGCGGAAGAGCATTGCTCGATGACTCTGCAAAATCTCGAGGAGCAACTGGACTATCTTACTCGGAGGATTCCAAACGTTTCAATTAATTCCAAGAGCTAAAAACTCTTCTTAACTTCTGTTTCTAAACGCTTTCATCCTATCGACATGTACAACCTTTTCATCGTGCATATTGATCCCTTGTACTTTCAGGTTGACATCGGAGACTAGCTTCAACACGGAAAGGCCCCTAGAAACTGAAATAACTTCATTCTTAGTCACAGTTAGCATTACCAAATCTTAATCGAAACGTCTAGCATAAGTTGGCCTAGGATTCAAAGTATTTTCATGGAATTCACATGAGCCGTATAACAGTTTCCCTGGCTTTACCAATTATCTCAAACCTTTTGGCCCAAGTAGGTTTTCTCAAAACCATTAACACAGTCAACGCTATGCTCACATTCTAGAAAGCAGAAGATATGGTCGACCTTTTTTCTGACTAGCTACTTTTATTAGCATTTCTACTTTTGATATTATGATATATATATCAAAAGAGGCACTTCCCTCTTCAAATAGCACTGAAAAAATATATTGTTTAATCATCCCCATAGAAAACGTAATGATAGTAATATGGAATATGGTAAAACACTAGCTTTGTCAATTCAGGCAAAATTCCAACCTGTTTATCGTGGTATGGCCTTACCAGGACAGGTGCGACTTTTATTTAAGAGTATATTAAGCTGGCCAAACAATTTTAAGAATTCCACACTGATGAAGCAGCCTTGCCAATACTTTCCCATTGCAACAAAGTAGTTGGAAATGATTTTAATCGAAATTAAAAGGCTAAACTGGTTTTATTTTAATATTTCTAAGTATTTTAGGTTTGAGAAATTTATTAATGTACTTTAGGAATTAACTTGTTTTTGAATTCAAATAATTGGTTTAATATTTTTCTTGGTTTTTAAAAGAAATGTGTTTCTCAATAACATCATTACTTTTTTTACCCAAGTTTATAATTTGTGCTAGAAAGCAAATACGTCCTTTGGGAAATTCACTCAAAAACTTCTAATTAAATTCTTATATTGAAAAACACTCAAAAATTAATTTAATATTTACTTTAACCTGGAAATTTTAATAGGAATACAAAAAGTATACCATGTAAACTTTAAAAAATAGCGACAAAGCCTTTTTAAAATCTCTCATTTTTAATGGTTAGTTGTTGTTTTATGCCATTAGCAAAGAATTCAATTATATTTATTAAGTTCCCATTAAAATGTGAGAAGTTTAAGCATTATGTTCAAATTATATATTTTAATGTAGTAAATATATACACAATATAGATCAAATTTATACAGAAAAATTTCTATTCTTCTGATTTATTTGTTTTTGATGTTCTTATTTCAGTAGCCACACATCGTTATAATCCATTTACCTATAATAATATTTATTATTGTAATTTTAATTCCCTTCTTTATATATGGTTGAATCCTTACTTTGAAACCTGTGTCAGAATAAAGGTCTTAAATACAAATTAAAGTTGATACATGTATAGATACTTGAAATTGTGAGATGGTATAATCCTCGATTTAAATGTTGATCATCAGCGATTCCAATTCTCACCAACTCTCGTCAGGGATGGAAAAATGGTCTGAATTGTTCTATATAGCTAATATCCATGCACCACAAGTGGCGCCTCTTCCTGTAGAATTGTATTGAACAAATACATGTTGTTTATAACCCCTGTGAATAATAAACAGGTATAAAAATAAAGAATAATCCACAACACCATTTCTTACATATTCAGATAAAATTCAACCTATATTAAATGGTTTAAGGCTATCGCTAGTTTTCGATTTCAAAATTTGTCTATTAGAATCATATGAAATCGGAATTGCCCCCATATTGGTATACAATTTGGCTTTTGTTTGAAGTTCTTTATTTCTGCCTGTTTATTCTACACCTAGTCTAATGGATGAGTTGATTCATTGGTTCAAGGCATGTTTAAAAAGGGAGTTTCTGATATTGGCACATGAATACTCTCCTTCTCCCTAACTTTGCGTTATATCTAATATTGAATAACAATAAGTATTTGAATATTTATAATGTTGTATACACAAATATACGAGTTTAGGTCTATCATTCTGGTCTTTATTACTATCAATTTAAATATTCAGCTGATATTTGAACTTGAATATCTTAGTCTTCAATTCCATAGGTCTGATAATCAGATTGGTTATGGAATTAGGAATCCGATAATCTTGTGCTTAAATTCTATCTAGTTTTAAATCCAGTATTCTCAAATCGACTAATTCTACTACATATGCAATTCGGATATATTAAGTATTATTAAAATATTCATTAAATAGGATATAGAGAATGGCCATGTACCTAATTAGCCCAATTTGTTACTAATTCCTGGAAGGAAGATTTAATTTACGTTATCAAGAATACTTACGGAAGATAGGCTCTTCTCTCTAATTAATGCACAAATTGAATCGCTGAATAAAAATTTCTAATAATCAACGTTTTTTTTTTTAATTTTTTGTCCAATGTTTTTTATTGATTTTTTCCCACTGGCAATTATAGTTTTGTCTTTAAAGATCGCTGGAGAAGAAACATATTTCATACCATTATTGATAGAACTAAACAGTTTTTCCTTTTTTTTTAGAGAAATATATCCTAGTGAATAGAGTAGTAGATGACATTACGGCTATATAGAGCGCCCCATCTTATGACTGACCAGCTTTGTATCATAAGAAAATCAATCTATCATTATCTATCTTTCATATTAAGACCACCTACTGAAGAAATCAGAAGTAATCATGTCTCAGCCTGTCTTACATTGGAGATTCTACTCTGTATCATACATATTCATCCTTGGCTTTACAATTTAAAACATCAATAAGCAATCCAGGGCCAGGTCTCTTTTAACTCTTTTTTATTTCTCAAGCATTCAGACTTCCAACATCAATATGCAATCTTCTGTTGAAGGGCATATTGCCCAGAAATCTTAAGAAATAAAAAATAGTCGAAAGAGACCTGGCCCTGGATATCTTATTGAGGGTGTTAAACTGTGTATTATGTTCGGCAATATTATCATAAATCAGGCGGTCATATTGATAGCGAAACTCTAGGAGGATTAATTGCTGATCAGATAAACTTTATCATTATTTGATGAAATAACCTAAGTATATTTTCAATTTGAAATATCAAAAATGTGTCGGTTAAGAATTATATAGATGTCGAAAAAAGAATAAAATTTAACGGCGACGAGATTCTTTATTCTAGATAACTAACCGTAAGCTTTTGAAAAAATAATTCATTGCGAGCTTTCTAAACTTGTAGAGAAAATAAAATGTACTCAAGTTTACTCATATAACTCTATTACCAATAAAACTAGTTATTTTAAATTTTGATTGAGAGAAAATAGAATAAATCTAAACTTGAAAAGCCTACTCCATTAAAAAAAAAACATTAGACCTACTCGTTAAGTCACTAAATATCGCTGAAAGGGAGTTATTGTGTGTGGCGAGGTCTAATAAGATGTGTTTCCTGGAGGCGCTAGGAATGGGTAAATATTTCGTAGATAAAGAGGGGATAGTTTTTGTGTCTGTTGTCGAAGAACAAATCTGTTTAACTTTGCAAAACTACCTCAGGGCTGCTGACACCCGCCTTGGAAGTTAATTTCTTTCCTGTCGCCTTTCATACCTTTATAAAAATTCCTGAAAATATTACCTTGAGATATTTAATAAACAGATAATATTATTCCTACATCAATTTCTATAGTCATTTCAATTTTGATATAAAAATATTGAAAATAAGTTTAATTTTTTTTTTCAATTTATCTCAATGGACCCTTTGTTGAACCATTTGATTTCTGATTGCCCTTTATTTTAAAATTTATTTGATATTAAGGATTTTCTGAGGATCATATCTTGGAAAATGTAGCCAATATAAGAATGTAAATAATATTTTTATAAATATACATTTTAAACATGGAATATTTTATAATAAATTATTTATAAACAGACATTTATTTGTATCAGAAGTGTATTAAATTATTTTTATTCTTATTGGCAATACATCTATCTTTACCTGGAGCCAAATTGGTCTTGAAAGGTTTTGTTTGATTCACACTCGCGCAGCACTACTCGAACCCATTGTATTTATCTCAAGTAAACATGGTACTGGTCATATTAATCGTGATGGATAAAGAATTTCCGAATCTGTGTGTGTTTACACTCTAAGTGGCCTATTTTTCTATATGTGGGTACATACAGAAGCTGGTATACATTTTCTTCTACAAGATATCAGAGCTTAATATTCTTTTACTTACATTTACTGGAGTAATAGAATTTTCGCGCAAGAATCAGGGACCCCGTTGATGCAATTCATTGATTGAAACCAATAATCCCAGAGTTTCATCTATGCTTACCTGTGTTATATTAATGTCCCTTTGATTATTGTGTTGAAATATTAACCCATTGTATTCTCTAAGTTCAAATGATATCTTATTCTCATTTCGAAGAAATATTTTATTTATAATTGCCTTCTCATAAAGAAAAAAATAATTTCAAACGTGCAAATGAGACATGTTAAATTTATATTAGCTGTATTTTGTTCATGTAAATAATCGTTATGTATATAATATCCTTGTTAACTTGATAGCGTTTTCCTTTTTTTTGCCAGTTGAAGAGCGTTGTGCTCAAAATTATCTTTGATATTTGCAGGTAAAGAAACTTATCACGATATGCTCATTTTTCTGAACCGAATAGTGTCTAATTCATGTTTCGATTCCAGTTCTGATATTGAGTAGCTTCTACCAGCAGTTTCCAGGCCGCTCGGGGATATAGACGTGGAAGGGAGGGAGAAGACCTGGCTATCAATGTCCCATGAGAAGAGCCAGGTACAGCATTATAAAGACAGCTAACGATCCAAAACCTTCACGACACAAAACCTAATTAGCTCAAAAGACGCACTAATGGAATACTTAATGATTCGCCAAATGGTTGAGATGTCCTTCTTTGATTTAATTTACGCCACGTTGGACCATCCTATCACATGAAGGTTTAACTGTCTAATGATCCAACTGGCCGGACATTAAACTAGGTCTACAAAATAACTTTGTAATAGTGCCGTCGTTAAAAATAAAGGTATGACATTCAACACTTATTTTTACTTAAAATTCGAAAGGTTTATAAATATTCTCACATCACCACGGCAAAGAATTATAGGCTATAGGCGATACTCCTAGCGATTTCGTCAGTTTAATTCACCGGAGTTTAAAACATGGTCACATTTGAAATTAAACATGGAGTTTAAACTGGCGAAATCATCCGTGTTGAGGTACAAGTCATAAGGAAGGAATTCTTTATAGGATAATGGGGAAGAGAAGTAGGGATGTAGGTACTGAAGGCAGGGACTAGGAGGAGGTTTAAAAGGAACCGTATTAGATGAAAGGCATTTGATATAATAATAAATACTCCATTTCCATGGACCAGTCAATGGTCAGTCATCTGGGTAAGGGATATTATCAATTCAGTTTTAGAGGTCTTGGAAGCTCTGCATTTTTATTTGGGAATACCTATTGGGCTTTATGGGAAGTATGTAATACAAATTGCGTATAAAATACTAGAAATTATTTCGTGAGTCGTATAGTGCTCTCATAGCTTTGAATCTCAAACCTAGGTAGCAATTACCAGTTTTTAAGCTTTGGGATATAGGCTTGAATACGATTTGATAAACATGCATACTTTGTTTTTCTTTTGAACTTAATAACAGCGCGCATCATATTCAAAGCTATAAAACATAAATAATTGAAATTTCAATTTTTAAGGAATTATCTGAGTACTTACAATGAATTCCTCTCATGTGAAGACATTTTTATTGCGTCACGCTGACGAGGGCCAACAGCCCGAAACGCGTACGTGGTTAGATTTTCTTGATTAATCAAGAAAACGGTATTTGGTCAATTCTGAAATAATTAAAAAAATCAACGATCAGTTGAAATTTATTCCGATTAATGGCGCAAGCCATCATCAACCTTTAGTTACACGATCAGGAAATGCCTTTTTTCTTATTTATCCACCTCATCCAGAGTAAAAATTCACATTTGTACTATTTTTCACATATATATATAACTTGTAGGTGTTTATTAAAATTAAGATGGTACATCTATGTGTTACAAAAACCAGGATTCTGAAGAGCTAGAGCAACAAGACGTGAGATGATGGATGGGGCAATAATTTTATTAGCCCGGGCGGGAGTGCCAGAGGCCATAAAGCCTAACTTTTCCAACTTTCCCTTAATTCAACACGTTTAATCACTGAAGTGTAAAATAAATCAATAAAAAACGTACTTAAACCTATTTTATTTGATTTAGCTTTCTTATTAATAAGAAATAAGTTATATGAAAGGTGTGTATAAACTATTTCTTAGCAACACGATAATTATGTAAAAAAATATATCCTTATACACCTGTGTAAAGTAGGTTGAAATCCTCTGAAGAATATAAGTAATAGAATCAAAGCATGCGAGGATGCGTATCTTATTAGTTTTAATAAAGGCGAGCTTTCGGGCTAATAACCTTCTTCAGGACATCATATCTGACTGTTCTTGCATCTTATATGATATAGTATAAGATGAGAACAGTCAGATATGATGTCCTGAAGAAGGGTTATTAGCCCGAAAGCTCGCCTTTATTAAAACTAATAAGATACGCATCCTCGCATGCTTTGATTCTATTACTTTTATACACCTGTGTGTATATCCAGTAAATTATACTCTTTATTATCATTTTCAGAAATCAAATTACAAGCAAAGTAATATAGAAAAAAAAATTGATAAAATTTACGAAAATATAAAAAAAATATATTAATAATTTGCAAAGCCGAATATATAGGGGAATATGTAAAACGACCCTTGCAAGTTTAACCGCATGAGTTTCTTTTCAACGACGAATTAAAATTTTATTTTAAGGTGAAATATCGACAATTTCTAACCTTTTGGATGAGGTATGAAAGGATGAATTATGAAGAGTAATGACGAATGGAAAAATAAAAGTGTCCAGGGATGGGGATTATTCTTTTATTTTTCCATTCGTCATTACTCTTCATAATTCATCCTTTCATACCTCATCCAAAAGGTTAGAAATTGTCGATATTTCACCTTAAAATAAAATTTTAATTCGTCGTTGAAAAGAAACTCATGCGGTTAAACTTGCAAGGGTCGTTTTACAATTACATGCCGCAGTGTATTATATATAGGGGAATATGTTAACACTTTACAATATTTTATCAGACGTAATGTCTAAGTAGACCAAGTTCAGGTTTCAGTCTTTCTGTCACTCCTAGAGCGATAACCTTCCATCGTATTCGAAATATCTTGACTAAATGTTCGTTTATACGTTCATTTATTATATATTTGAAAGAGTGGTTTCTATGGAGATATTCCAAATATAATAGATTTTTTAGGGTTTTAATTATTCTTTTTGAAATGAAACCATATATTGCCATAATATTTTTGATTTTCTAAATATGTTTGTCTTCTATCCTAACAGAGTATCCTGTAGATTTAGCTCATTATCAGCAATATATATATATGTCGTAATATCTCGAAAGTCCACTAATATAAAGGAGAAATATATTTCTTCCCAACTAGACAGCCAATCGGGATCTACCACTTGGTGTTTGAGGTCGATGGCCAAACGGCTTCCCCTTTGTTTAAAGAAGACACGGACATACGATGGATTTCGGAAAAAGAATTTCCCAAACAAAAAAGAATAAAATAAGGTTGGTTCTTAAACCATGGGGTGACTTTAGGTGTGATAAGGCTTGACGGGAAGAGTGCTGCTTATCTTCTGCTGATCTATCAACTGTCTCCTCACCGTGAAAACGCTGCTGTCAACTCCCGACTGTCCCCTGTCTGCTGTCAAAATCTGACTGATGTCCGTGCTGCCCCTGTCGTTGTGGCCTGGACCTGAGGGTCACCTGATTTGGGGGATCATTCAGATGGTGATACGTCGCAGCAATATAGCTGACACGTTGGATGGGGTAAAAACATATCAATTTTACCTTGCACCCTGTTTTTATCATCCTTGTTATTTAACCGAATTACTTCCCGTCTTTGTGACAGAGCGCTTTATTTTATTTTAAATATTCTATTGATTGATATTTTACATATTGAAATGGTTTAAATTTTAAAAATTACGTCGGATGGGTAAAGAAGGAGATATATAATGTAGATAAACACTTAATAGTGATTGAGATGGGATTTTTGCAAGTAAGGGATAAGTGATACGATAAGATAACTATCCTAAGATAACGTTTATAAATTATGACATATAAATATATATATGAATCATTAGTAAAACTATACCTCTAGAACTACCGAAATCTGAAAAATATCTATATTAGAGGATTATCAAGACACAGATAATTTTAAAATTGAAATTGTTAGTCTTCATCATATCACGTTGTCTGACTTCTTATCACAAAGCCTTAGGAATTATAATAAATTTATATATTTTTTCAAACACTTCTCTGAAATAATATTGTATAAAAATATTTACTGGATTAATGCTATGATATTTAAAATGTACTGCGCGTTTATAAAAGTTCAAAATGTAGAAAGATAGATATCATAAGATGCTAAGCTGATGAAGAACGTCTCATTAATATATAACCGAAGGTTTCTGACGACAGAGCGCAATATTTGTAAATATAATCACCACTGATATTTTTATTTGAAGAGAATGTAGCCATTTGACTATATTGGAATTAACAGAAAGAGTAAATCACGTAGGACTGTTGGTCCTCGTCAGCATGGCGCTGGCTCTACGTTAGTTATCCACCTTTAGCGTTTCCTTTCAATTTAACAAATTAGCGTAGTATATGTGAATATACGCTGAATATCATTTAAAATTGTTCTAACTTACAAGAAAATTAGGGATTTGTTATTATGATAGAGATGGCGCTGTATCACCCTGAATTTTCAGTTTATTGTCTGTAGAGCGTTTGAATTATCAAAATTGAATATTAAATTAGCTAAACATACTTTATTTATAAAAATATATCAATTAATTTTAAAATAAAAATCAAACTAGAAATGTAATTATCCATAAAAATTATATTTTGTTAGAATAATAATGAAAATGCGCGAAGAGAAAGACTAACCACGGTACAACTCGGCGAGATATTCTCTCTCAAGTTGTTTTAAATCTCTCATTAATTGTGTTTTCCCGTAATTATAATAGGAGTGAGTTGAGTGTAGTTTAATAGAACTAAAGTGTAATCTTTCTTTTATAGTATTAGAATTGTTGTCTACGATCATTATAAGAAATAAGTAGAGGAAATGGCGTAGTTAAGTGAATACTTAGCCTAAAGCGCTCGTAACCTAATCCCTCGGATAAGTCTGGGAATATTTCTTCCCAGAGAGATTTCCACCAAGGGGGAGATCTTCTATCTAGGGAGGGAGTGCATATGGGATTAATTAATTATTCAATTAAGGAGCAGGAGATCAACACGAGGTAATTATAGAAGGGTGAGGACATCTTTTTCTAATTGCACCTTAAGTCTGGCTTACCCTTCACATTAAATTTTAATGAAGAAATTTCTCTAATTGCTTTCTCTGCTTCTTTTCGGCTAAAGGAATCTTCTGGAAACCTTAATTAAGAAATGTTCGTTAATTCGTCTCATTTAAATATTCCGCTCGTCTTTTAAAAACTGTTAGAGCGATTAGCTTGCATTTAAATATTTTAATACTCAATTTAGGTGTGGGTAGATATCGCAATTTGAAACGGGTGATTTATATTCGAGAATTTATATAGAATGATTCAGCTATTTCCAATTAATTTTATTGATTTAGAAGCCTTTATAACTGTAAATATATTAAATTAATTTATAGATGCCTATATTGATATCTAATTTGAAAATAGAGCAACCTATAATTAAGAAATTTAAATTCTTTTTGACGCCTATGACTCTTTTAAAAATAAAATTATTTCTACTGCTCTTACTGCAATTATGAAATAATGGGAGGGCAGTAAGAAGAGTAAAACATATTTTATTTTGAAAAGAAACATATACACACACAAAAATAGTTTAAATTTCTTATAACAGATGGGGCTCGCTTATGCATCAGATAATACAGACTTTATTAAAGTATTCAGTCATATGTTCGAATTTATAAACTCTTTATTATTAACAATAGTTTATAGGAATGAAATGTAGGTTAACCTAACACATCTATATGTTAAGAAAAAGGAAAAAAAGTCATATCCTTATCGTACAACTAAAGGTTGCCGATGGCTAGCGCCATTTTCACATCTATATGTCTTAATAATCAAAAAATATGAATATAGGTAGGCTCAAAACTTAACCAGCCACCAAAATGATGCACTTGAGGTAGGATAGACAAGAGGCCTGGCGAGCTGAAAGATTAAACTAGACGAGTTATGACGGTAAATAGGCTGGGTTGAGGTAAAGAAAGTTTGCTGGAATCTGCAGCCAAGTTGTGGGGAAATGGAGTCAGGCGATGATGGCCGTCTCTCACGTCTCTCTAATTAAACCCAATGAGATTTTGAATATTTCATCGTCTTCTCTTTATCGTGACTATGTAAGAGGAATGTTCCTGGTAGACTTTATATTTAACTGGAATAATCACATTGGAACTGTCAGACTCGACATCCGTTATCCTAGTCATGTTAAGTTAGGTAACATGATAGGTAGTATTAATATATATCGGAATACCCGCACCTCAAACCGAATTACGTTAGTTAAGGTATAGTCAAGTTCGAGTAGGTTATTTTTGGACGAGTTTTACTGCTTGAAAAATAATAAAAATTAAATATGATATCTCCTATTATACATAGATATATATTCAAGCATTTAAGGTTCAAATATTGTTCTTGTAATAGCTTGCTATACTGACTTTATCCCTTTAATTAAACATCACATTTTTCTATAACTTTCTTTAAAAATTATATATATAATTATTTATTTTCAGGAAACCCTCTTTTTAGGCCTAAAACAGAGATAGGCTAAAACAAAATAAAATATATAACATCAAGATTCATGTTAAAATCTAAGTAAAATATATTAAAAAGTTTAAATTTTAGATGCAAAGGTTGTAATAACTTATTAATTGTGTATTTTATTCTTATTTCCTCTTTAAAGTTTTCGCCTAACTTTAAGTGTGTTCCTTTCAGCTGACTTTAAACTGGGATTCGTTTTGTCTAAGTAGCTTTGAAGTTGTTGTTATTTTGGGAGACCTTAACTGGATTACGTAGGTCTAGTTAACTCTATGTTCGATAAGTTAGGTTACCTATTAAATCGAATTATGTTAGCCAAGGTTAAAAAGTGAATTTAGGTATTTCATGTTTATAGACCTCTGAATTTGAGCTGATTTACCTTTGGTTAAGATAGGAACCATCTCAATTTGAACAAGATGAATTCAAGAGATATTAAGAATGTCAATTTATTATTCATAGACATGTCGCATAAGTCGGTGCGAATTTATGAAAGCCTAAACTCCAAGTTATCATATAGTATATCATAGGGTAAGAGAAGTGGGGTTTGCCGGTATCCATGACGCCACAATAAAAACATTTGGTGTAGAGCTCTACTGAGTAGCCAGAGGAAGAATACGGCCTCACAGAGGAAATTAATTGATTTTCCAATCGGAGAACCCAGAGTTGCCATTTGTTTTGTTTGCTCTGCCCCATAATTAAAGGCTGATCTCTCAATCGAAAAACAGATGTGCCGGTTTCCGATGGGGACTTGCTTTTATTTTGCTTGATTTATTAACTCTGGGCACCCCTCCAAATTCACTTTATTAAGTAGACCTATTATCTTTTTTTATATTCTGGCGCTTTTATATTATTATTATTAGAGGACTCTGACCAATAATCAATATAGCAAATGTAAATATCTTTGTTTACTTTAACAGTTATTATTTAGAAGTTGTAAATAGAAAAATATGTAAATAGACTGACCATTCTTACACTTTTTAGAAACATTTTGAAAAATAAGTTTATTATTATTTAAATATATATTGAACCGCGATATATATATATATTCTTGTTGGAAATGACAATTTCAAATAAATTAATATTAAAACGCATTATTTTGTAATTGCTCTCAAATCTATATATTTATGGATATACCATATAGAAATATAAGGTAGAAAGAAAAGGTATAAAGACATTTTGGCGCGACAATATTTTCCTAAAATCAAAGGTTAGTTCTTTCGTTAAAAAACTGTGCACCATATTTCAACCGTCTCCGTAATCTAGCAAACTGTCATTAATGACTAAGCCACAACACCAGCTTTGGCAAATTCACAATGACCACCCAAGTTTGATGCTATGACCATCTTCATTTCAGGGCGGGCTTTGATTTCTTGAGATTCGCAAATGTTCATAGTTTTGACTTATATTTTTATGGGACGGGCGTCTTTAACGAATTATATACGAAATAATACAACATTATCTCACTATTTCCCTATTTTAATAAAAATACATGGATTTAAAAAAAATAAAGTTTGAAAAGCTGAAAATACTTACTTTTGCAGGATTATTATTAAAAATATATTTCTGAAAGAAAATAAAAGAATTTAGATATACCTCCCTAGGTGCTGCCCCCTCTGAACCGAGGTAACCATGTTCCTATGCATGTGGTCTTCATTTATCTTCAGGCTAGTGCGCTCACACTCTGGCCCGTGACTACATGTTGGATGAGGAGCCCGCTGCGACGATGTCGGCTCGACGCCTTACAACATATTGTTGACCAATCTGCGGTTTGGCATATTCTTCAGTCTTGATTCTCTCTTCAGACGCGTCTTGCATCTTTCCAGAACGTGTCTCAACCATTCTACAAGGTTAAACCAGTCAATAATAAGACAACAATATTTTTAGGTAGCACCTAGAATCTCTCTTTATTTATCACATCAAAGTTTAAGGCAGGTGGGGTATTTAGTGTATCAAAATACATATGTTTTATAGTACATAATATTAGATAGTAATAATCTGTTTTATAAAAATAAATAAATATATAATTTAAATTTTAAATATATTAAAAATAATATTATAAATAATTTTAAAAATACGCGCATTAATCATGATGCAACACTACTCCTCTCCAGAGGTCGTCACGTCCTCGTGAGTGACCCCATCAATTCTTTCAAAATAGGGTTTGAGTCTTGAGACATGGACAATCAATGGGTCTTGGCCAGGATTATCTTCCGGCTCAATTAAGTAATTTACGTTGGACAGCTTCTTTAATATTCGATATGGGTCAAAATATTTTCTCAATAGTTTTTCACATTTTCCGATTTTCCAGACTGGTGTCCAAACTGTCACTAAATGTCCTGGTTCATAGATTCTCTCGTTGTGTTTTTTGTCATAATTTATTTCCATTCTTTTTTGAGTCTTCTCTGTGTTGTTAATTATTACCTGTCTCGTCCGTGCTATTTTATCTAAGTAATTTTCTATATATTCGTCGTAACGTCCATGTTACTGTCCGTTGGGATATTCTCGTCGTCTAAGAGGGACATGGGTTCCCTCCCAAACAACAGGAAAATGTAGAGTAGTCTGTGGTTTCTTGATTCGTAGTATTATACGCGTGGGTGATAAAAGGTAGGATTTTGTCCCAGTTCTTCTGATCTATATTCACATACATGCTGATCATATTGATTAAAGTTCTATTTAGCCGTTCCGTTAGTCCGTTAGTCTGGGGGTGGTAGCTCGTAATGAAGCAATGTTTAATTTTGCACATTTCCATAACCTCCTCCATCAAATTGCTAGTGAATTGTGAACCTCTGTCGCTGATAAGAAATCTTGGAGCCCCGTGACGTAAAAATATATGTTCGATTAAAAATGTAGAGACTTCTTTCACTGTCGCTTCTGGTACTGCCTTTGTTTCAGCATACTTGGTATAATAATCCATCAACACAATTATCCATTTCCTTCTTCTTTTCGTTGATGGCAAGGGGCCAACAAACACAATTCCAATTCTTTCAAAAGGGTAGTTAGCTGGGGGAATAGGTTGTAAAATTCCAGATGGCAACTGATTTGAACCTTTCCGACTTTAGCAAAGATGGCACGTATTTACAAATTCAAAACATCTTTCAGCATGGAAGGCCAATAGTATTTATTCTTCAATCGGTATGTGGTTCTGGTGACGCCTAGATGGCCATTCAGCATATGGTTGTGGTATCCATTCATTATATCCTTCCTTCTCTTCTTTGGCACTACCAGCAACCATTCTCTACCTTCAGGATTTGGATTTTTCTTGTAGAGACACCCATTTTCTTCTTCAAACTTCTGTGTAATTGAACGCTTGTTCCCACTAAGGTTATCCTTAATATTCTAAATAAAATCATCCTTTTCGTCTATTATTTGATTCAGAAATTGTCTTTCATAATCTTCGTCCCATTCGTTTTCTGGTAAGGGTCCTCTAGATAGACCATCAGCGTCCAAATGTTTTTTTTCCCGATTTGTGTATGATTTCGAAATTATATTCCTGAATCTTCAGTGCCCATCGTGCTAATCAACCGGTCGGATCTTTCAAATTCTTAAGCCAGCATAGTGCGTGATGATCAGTGACGATTTAAAGTGCCTTCCATATAAATAGGGCCGTAATTTTGATATCGACCACACCACAGCTAAACATTCCTTTTCGGTGGTTGAATAATTTTGCTCAGGTTTACTAAGGGTTCGGCTCAAATATGATATTACCTTCTCTTCGCCACCGATACTTTGAATTAGTGTTGCGCCTAAGCCGATGTTAGAGGCATCTGTGTGAATGCAGGTGGATGTATTTGGATCGAAGTGACCTAAAATTGGCGGATTTTTAAGAGCTTTTTTAAGGTTTTGGAACGCTTCTTCCTTTTTTCCTGTCCAGATAAATTGCACATTTTTTTCTGATGAGACTGGTCAATGGGTAAGCGATTAATGAGAAATCTTTAATGGATTTTCTATAATATGAGCACATTCCTAGGAATGATTGCACTTCTTTGGCCTTCTTAGGCTGAGGAAAATCTCTAACGGCTTTGATATTATATTCGTCAGGTTTTATTCCCTCTTTGTTGGTTATATGTCCAAGGATCTCAAGTTCCTCGAAAGCAAATCTGCATTTCTTGGCGTTTAGGTTTAAATTAGATTCGCTGAAGCATCTAAGGACAGCTTCAAATCTTTTAATGTGGGTTGGAAAGTCCGAGCTGTATATAATCACATCGTCCAGGTAGCAAAGGCAAATCTGCCATCTCAAATTTCCGAGGACATTGTCCATGTTCCTCTCAAAGGTAGCATGGGCGTTGCATAGACCGAAGGGCATTATGTTGAATTCATATAACCCATGTACCTTAGTGAAGGCCGTCTTCTCTTTGTCTCTCTCTTCAATTCTGACTTGCCAATATCCCGATTTGAGATCTATTGCTGAGAAGTACTTGGATCCTTGGAGAGTATCCATTACATCATCAATTCTTAGGATTGGATAAACATTATTCACTGTTTCTTCATTTAATTTCCTGTAATCCCCAAAAATCTGTATTTGCCATCTCGTTTTTTGACCAATATAACGTGAAAGGACCAGGGACTTGAAGATGGTCTAATTATTCCTTCTTCAAGCATCTCGTCTATTTGATTCTTTATGATGGTTCGTTCCTTAGCACTTACCCTGTAAGGCTTGTGTTTTATCGGTTGCGTCTTCTGTATGAATCTGATGTTTTGCCAAATTGGTCCTGCCTAACCTCGATGAGAACAATTCAGTATAGTTTGCCAAAATTTGTGTTTCAACCTCTCTTGTTCTTTAAATGATAAATTTTTGTTTATTTGAAATTGTATTTCGTCATTTTCATTCTGCTTCTCTATACTCTCTATAAAATTTACCTCTGCAGGAAGACTTCCATAAGCCAATGATTGGTCTTTCATGATTTTTAAAGGTCGAGGATAAGGGTTCGTTATCCAGATATGGGGTTTCTTATCCGTGACAGTAAGCAAACTTCTTGCCAATCGAAGACTATTTGTTTGAGTCATTCTGTTGTTCTCTTCGATGATATATTCGCCATCCTCTGCTTCTATTGAACCCTAATCAATTTAATAGATAGTTCAGGTATACCGGTATCTGTACTGCTCTTTATTTTTTTAGATCATAATTGCTTACGTCATGATTACTCAACAAATTATATTTTATTGTTTCTCGTTTACAATCAATTTTAGCATTCATTTTTTAAGGAAATCTCGTCCAAGAATAAGAGTTCGTAGATGCGCGTCCATTACTACAAATTCGTGGGATAATTCAGTGTCATCAATTTTTAAATCCAAAATAATGTTACCTACCATATCTATTTTTTCCCCATCGGGTCCTGAACACGTTTTAGTGGGACTATTCATTTCACGGCCAGCAAAAAGTGTTGTTCTTAGGTTGACCACTGAAAGATCGGCGCCTGTATCAATCAAAGCTTCGCATAACCCTAACTTGTCCACTTTAATATTAATTTTGTACATAGGGTCCAACTTTCTAATTCCATTTATGGTCGACTTGCTTTGATTGAAGGAATCAGGCGCGACACTTAGTTTAAATCTTCCAACACAGAATATCTATTCCGTGTTGGAATATTCGTTCGAGTGTTATTACAAACATCCGCATAGAGGCGAGGCCGTGTATAATCTTTTCTTTCGTCCATTTGAAGATTTTCTTGACTCTTGTCTTGGGAAACTGAGGAGTCCTCTTCTACGATCCTCACAAACTTGACCCTACAATAACGCGCAATGTGTCCTGGCCTATTGCAATTAAAGCATATAGGTCTTCCGTCCTCCGTCCTGCTTTTGTTTTTAACTGGACTCTTATTGTAGACTTTATTTTGGTGAGTCTGTTTCTGCCTGAAACTTGGACTTGGATTTGCATCGGAAGGTCGTCTAGCGGCAGAGACCTGGGGCAATGGGTTGGCCTGGTATTGTCTGGCAGCATGAACCTGGGGCTTGAAGGTGTTCTGGTGTGGTCTTCTGAACGACGGAGCGTTCTTCCATTGCTCTTGATAATGGAGACGAGGAGAGCGTGGTCCATTATATAGAGCCTTTGACTTTTCTACACGTTCTTGATAATTATTTTCAAACAAATCCATATTTTTACACAATCTTAGGAGTTCGTTGGTATTTTTAGGAGGGTTTAAGTAGGGGCAAAAGAGTACTCTTTCTTCAACCCTTCAAAAACCCAATTTATTTTAGTCTCTTCTTCCATTTGGGGGTCGACCTTGTTGCACAGAACCAGGATATCCTCTGCAAACCTGATTGCAGGTTCATTCCACTGCTGCATTCTGTTTAGCCTAATCTTCATTTCTTCTTTGTTGGCGTCTGAGGCAAAATCCTGAATTAGGCGGCTCTTGAAATGTTCCCAGCTGGTAAAACTTATCTTGTGTAGGTCCAGCCAGGTTTTGGCGCTACCAATCATATTCATGGCTGCATACCGAGAAATAATATATTCTGCCCAGTGGTACAGGAAGCTAATTTTTTCAAGGGACTCAATCCATGGCGAGGGTCTTCTGTTCCATCATACTTGGGGATGTCTATGTTGGGATTCAAGACAACTGGGTCAGCACTTGCATCTCGACCAATTATTGCACCAAGCTGCGGTTTTGCAGATGCTTCAGTCTTGATTCTCTCCTCAGGTAAAAAACGGTACATCTTATACTGACGATGCGTGGGCTCAGTGGTCAAGTGCTGCTTGAATTCGCTTAGTTTTCATAATAAAAGCTGGTGCCATTATGATGTCCAATTAAATTTAAATTATCCCAACCTGAAGCCATGTGACCTTGAAACATTTCAAGATATCGGGGACGACATTTATTTTGAATATTGTTGCTCATGTTAGCAGGTTCGTCGGCCTTAATTTTCACTTCGCACATGACCTGTATCATTCCGGAGCGGGTTTCAACTATAATTGAAAACATAAACAAGTTATTAAAAGAACAATCTCCTCAAAATATATCCGAAGTTCTTTTTTTCATCCTCCTCTGTCAAAAATTTAAAAAAAGATGTGAACGATAACAATGTTACAAAAAATGATACTTATAAAATGAATAATACAATAGTACGCATAATCTGTTAATATTGATTTTAAATAAGTCTGAAATATCAAATATTAATTTTAATATAGGAGAGCGAAATCAAAAATGCTGCAACAATAGATAAACAAATTTATAATTGTTTTGGATAAGATAGACTCTATTTTTTTCACTGTTGCATATATTAGCGACATACTAATAATATACATATTATGAATATAATGTTTTCAGATTTCGAAACTATTTTAAACGCGTAAGATTCTTTTTGAAATTAAACAATTTCTACTGCCCTTACTGCAATGGAAAAATTAATGGGAGGGCCTGGCGTATCAGTGGTGAACCCTCTCAGCGGTTTCGCTAGTTTAATCTACTATTTGAAATTAAACAATCTATACTTCCCTTACTGCAATGGAAAAATTAATGGAGACTAAACTGGCGAAACCGCTGGTAAGGTTCACCACTGATAAGCTAGGCACTCCCATTAACTTTTCCATTGCAGTAAGGCCAATAGAAATTGTTTAATTTCAAAAAGATTTTTACGCGTGTAAAATAGTTTCAAAATTTGGTAACAGATGGCAGGCTAGTGCATCATAATATAAGGAATTGAAGGCGCAGTCGTGAAAATAGGAAATATTTATATACTTGTCAAGTAGTATTTATTCTCAATTACTTGAAGCAAATTATACATTAAAT
>CP092867.1:84970934-85076486 GCA_030710605.1 Cordylochernes scorpioides | reverse complement strand
TCATAACTTTTAAAATAATAATAAGTTTTATTTTTTATAATTTTCAGATATATCCAAACAAACATCTTGTTATAGCCCTTTTAACCTCACAGTTTAAATTAATTAAAGCAATTTTATTTACTTACCTGTGTTAGAGAGGCTTTACCCATCTAAACCCTGATAAACCCTTTCACCCCCGGGGCCCATTTATGGTAATTTAAACCAACAACCCCATATTGTATAATACTTATAACAAGATTGTCGTGTTTTATATAGAAACACATCTATAAATAATTATACCCATGATTGCCATGTGTCATTGCATCACCATATGTAATGTACTTTGTACAAACTCAGGATGAATAAATAAAACTATGTAATAGATTGAGAGCTGAGCTAAGCAAGGATTCGAGATAGAAATCCAACAACCCTAAAGAGGAATTTGGCAGGTCGTTCCATCAAGGGTGTAGAATACCGCAGACGCCCCACGCCCTTTGCACCCGTTCAAAGTCCAAATTCCCACATGTCTCTTCACTCGGCAAAGATATATAAAACCTCTGCCCTAGCCGAAAAAACAGTCACTTCACCATCAACGTGAGCCCTCGTCGGTTGTACCCAGGTCCACCTCATCGACCATGTAGAACAGTAAGAACTCTTCTATCTCTATCTTGCTCTTAGCTCGACTTTTATCTGTTCACGGGACTTTCCTACTACAACTGTGTCTCTTCGTTTTTTGTGTGTGGACATTCCCAAACTTTCCACTCTGTCTCGATCACGACTGACTGTACTCTGTGAGTACTGTTAAAGGTCCTCCAAGGTGCAGAAAGGTACTGGAAAACTCTCCACGCCCTGACTGTCCCTCTCGGTTATTACAGGTTTGACCCTCGGTTATCACATATATATATACATGTGATACATGGAGATGCCTTCTTTATTTTTAATATCAACACCTCACCCACTTATTTTTTTCTATTGTTTTTTCATATATATATATATATATATATATACTACTATAGAATAAAGCGTTAGGAGAAAATATTTTTTATTAATCGACTACACGAGCTTTCGGGCAGTCACGCCCTTCAACTGGTAATGATACATGATGGCAATAGGCCTTAAATAGGATTCCGTTTTTTAAGATATATTTACATATGAGAAAAATAATATAGGACGGCTAAAAAACAATTTAGTTAAAAAAATATTTGCAAATCTAAGCTATTGTGTACTATATTTATGTAACTATGCTAATCCTGTAATGCCGGTTGACAAATAAATGGTAGGTTTGTAATTGGCTAAAACATGTGACTATATAATGAAGAGAGACTAGTATTAGGACTAGTATATATATATACTATAATAAAAGTATAATATATTTACATACCCCCCCCCCTCTCTCCCCATAATATTACTATCATCCAATTTATTTCGTTTTATATTAATTAAAATGATGATAGTCGCCTTATGTTTAATTATTAACGTTGGAAATGATTCGTTTTTTTCCTGTGAATAATTAATAATAAAGTATAAAAGTAAATACAATTCGTTACGGCCTAAAGTTATTGTAAATATGTATAGACAACTGTAGAAACATACATGTAAGTCAGCGCAAGTGTCCCTGGGGAGACATAGCGCTTTAAATTAGAATAAAATAAAATATTATATATCATAAACGTATATTTACATTTATATTTTCGCAGAAAATATCTCAAAGCATTTTTCGCCACACAATAAATATTTTGTGGCAGAATCAGACGATCTGCGATTTCATTCATAGCTAAACAAATCCTTCCTTCACCAATCACGCAACAGTGGCACGGAGTTTATAGATCAAACACGCACATCTCGTCCCCCACTCTGCGTGTTTGATATAAACAATTCCTCTATCCTTCTTTAACATATTTAATAAATAAACATTGAGAGAATATACAAGGGTCACTCCAAAGGGTTTTGCGAAATCAATATTAAATAATTTAAAAATATTAAAAATGAGTTATACAATTAAATCTACATGCATTTTTACCTAACATTTTAATAAAATAGTAACAACAATGACTCATATAGAGGGCTTCTTTGTTTACAGCGGCAGTGGTAATTTCTAAACATTGCATCAGACACAATGGAGTTGACTAAAGAAATTTACGCTCCATGATATTTTATGATTATAAAAGTTATTAAATTCTAAATAATCCCTTGAAAGATTGATGAAAGCCTCAGTACATATAGCTCTTTCAATTAGAAGAGTTTTTAATTGGTTTAATGAATTTAAATTTGGAAAACCCAACCTTGAAGATTAACCTCATTCAGGTCGGCCACCAACAGCAGTGACCCAAGAATAAATTGAGCTGGTGAGATTTTTACTTAGGGAAATTCGAAGAATTAGGTATCATCAGTTAGAGAAAAGTGTGGGAATTGGATCGGCAGCAATCAACACCATCATTAATACGAAACCTGAATTTACAATTTTGATCCAGAAACAAAACGGCAATCTACTCTTTGATGCTCTTCAAAATCACCTCCTTCTAAAAAGGTTCGCAGAACTTGAAGTGTTATAAAACAAATGGTCGCTTATTTAAAAAAAAAGGTTTCAATGATATTGTGAAGTTAGAAGATCGAAAGACAGTTAATAGTGACTGATATACAACAAAATGCCTACCAGAAGTATTTGAAAAAAATCAAACAAAGCAAACCAAGAGCTCAGCTTAGAGGAGTCATTCTCCATCATCACAATGCAAGTCCGAACACCACAGACATTCGATTTTTTAGCCAACTCCCATGTCCAATTAGTTACTCATCCACCATATTAACCAGATCTAGCACCTTGCCATTTTTTTCTATTTCCAAAAGTTAAGTTATTGTTGAAAGGGATAAAATTTGACACTGATGATGAAGCACTGCAAGCCTTTATCAATGCCGTAAATTCCATCCCCGAAGATGACTGGTGTAAGTGCTTCGATAATTGGTTTTCACGGATGAAATCTTGCATAGGTGCTAAGGGTGAATACTTTGAGAAATTTTGAAAATTTGAAAATTGCAGCTTCAATAAAAATAAGTGATTTTAAAAACTTTTTGTATGACCCTTGTATAGGTATATTATATAATCTTAAATGCAAAACTTTTTATTTTTAAAAACATAAACTCGTATTTTATTTAATTCATTGACTCTTCCACATTTTTTGGCCATAGGTTTAGAATAGAGCACTTTGAATATTGTTGTAAATTTGTATAGTTATAACCTACCTATTATTTTATAATTGACCAATATAGGAGAGATTCATTTTAGAAATTCTATATAATTGTGATAAATATTTAATGTATAATTTGCTTCAAGTAATTGAGAATAAATACTACTTGACAAGTATATAACTATATTTCCTATTTTCACGACTGCGCCTTCAATTCCTTATATTATGATGCACTAGCCTGCCATCTGTTACCAAATTTTGAAACTATTTTACACGCGTAAAAATCTTTTTGAAATTAAACAATTTCTATTGGCCTTACTGCAATGGAAAAGTTAATGGGAGTGCCTAGCTTATCAGTGGTGAACCTTACCAGCGGTTTCGCCAGTTTAGTCTCCCATTAATTTTTCCATTGCAGTAAGGGAAGTATAGATTGTTTAATTTCAAATAGTAGATTAAACTAGCGAAACCGCTGAGAGGGTTCACCACTGATACGCCAGGCCCTCCCATTAATTTTTCCATTGCAGTAAGGGCAGTAGAAATTGTTTAATTTCAAAAAGAATCTTACGCGTTTAAAATAGTTTCGAAATCTGAAAACATTATATTCATAATATGTATATTATTAGTATGTCGCTAATATATGCAACAGTGAAAAAAATAGAGTCTATCTTATCCAAAACAATTATAAATTTGTTTATCTATTGTTGCAGCATTTTTGATTTCGCTCTCCTATATTAAAATTAATATTTGATATTTCAGACTTATTTAAAATCAATATTAACAGATTATGCGTACTATTGTATTATTCATTTTATAAGTATCATTTTTTGTAACATTGTTATCGTTCACATCTTTTTTTAAATTTTTGACAGAGGAGGATGAAAAAAAGAACTTCGGATATATTTTGAGGAGATTGTTCTTTTAATAACTTGTTTATGTTTTCAATTATAGTTGAAACCCGCTCCGGAATGATACAGGTCATGTGCGAAGTGAAAATTAAGGCCGACGAACCTGCTAACATGAGCAACAATATTCAAAATAAATGTCGTCCCCGATATCTTGAAATGTTTCAAGGTCACATGGCTTCAGGTTGGGATAATTTAAATTTAATTGGACATCATAATGGCACCAGCTTTTATTATGAAAACTAAGCGAATTCAAGCAGCACTTGACCACTGAGCCCACGCATCGTCAGTATAAGATGTACCGTTTTTTACCTGAGGAGAGAATCAAGACTGAAGCATCTGCAAAACCGCAGCTTGGTGCAATAATTGGTCGAGATGCAAGTGCTGACCCAGTTGTCTTGAATCCCAACATAGACATCCCCAAGTATGATGGAACAGAAGACCCTCGCCCATGGATTGAGTCCCTTGAAAAAATTAGCTTCCTGTACCACTGGGCAGAATATATTATTTCTCGGTATGCAGCCATGAATATGATTGGTAGCGCCAAAACCTGGCTGGACCTACACAAGATAAGTTTTACCAGCTGGGAACATTTCAAGAGCCGCCTAATTCAGGATTTTGCCTCAGACGCCAACAAAGAAGAAATGAAGATTAGGCTAAACAGAATGCAGCAGTGGAATGAACCTGCAATCAGGTTTGCAGAGGATATCCTGGTTCTGTGCAACAAGGTCGACCCCCAAATGGAAGAAGAGACTAAAATAAATTGGGTTTTTGAAGGGTTGAAGAAAGAGTACTCTTTTGCCCTCTACTTAAACCCTCCTAAAAATACCAACGAACTCCTAAGATTGTGTAAAAATATGGATTTGTTTGAAAATAATTATCAAGAACGTGTAGAAAAGTCAAAGGCTCTATATAATGGACCACGCTCTCCTCGTCTCCATTATCAAGAGCAATGGAAGAACGCTCCGTCGTTCAGAAGACCACACCAGAACACCTTCAAGCCCCAGGTTCATGCTGCCAGACAATACCAGGCCAACCCATTGCCCCAGGTCTCTGCCGCTAGACGACCTTCCGATGCAAATCCAAGTCCAAGTTTCAGGCAGAAACAGACTCACCAAAATAAAGTCTACAATAAGAGTCCAGTTAAAAACAAAAGCAGGACGGAGGACGGAAGACCTATATGCTTTAATTGCAATAGGCCAGGACACATTGCGCGTTATTGTAGGGTCAAGTTTGTGAGGATCGTAGAAGAGGACTCCTCAGTTTCCCAAGACAAGAGTCAAGAAAATCTTCAAATGGACGAAAGAAAAGATTATACACGGCCTCGCCTCTATGCGGATGTTTGTAATAACACTCGAACGAATATTCCAACACGGAATAGATATTCTGTGTTGGAAGATTTAAACTAAGTGTCGCGCCTGATTCCTTCAATCAAAGCAAGTCGACCATAAATGGAATTAGAAAGTTGGACCCTATGTACAAAATTAATATTAAAGTGGACAAGTTAGGGTTATGCGAAGCTTTGATTGATACAGGCGCCGATCTTTCAGTGGTCAACCTAAGAACAACACTTTTTGCTGGCCGTGAAATGAATAGTCCCACTAAAACGTGTTCAGGACCCGATGGGGAAAAAATAGATATGGTAGGTAACATTATTTTGGATTTAAAAATTGATGACACTGAATTATCCCACGAATTTGTAGTAATGGACGCGCATCTACGAACTCTTATTCTTGGACGAGATTTCCTTAAAAAATGAATGCTAAAATTGATTGTAAACGAGAAACAATAAAATATAATTTGTTGAGTAATCATGACGTAAGCAATTATGATCTAAAAAAATAAAGAGCAGTACAGATACCGGTATACCTGAACTATCTATTAAATTGATTAGGGTTCAATAGAAGCAGAGGATGGCGAATATATCATCGAAGAGAACAACAGAATGACTCAAACAAATAGTCTTCGATTGGCAAGAAGTTTGCTTACTGTCACGGATAAGAAACCCCATATCTGGATAACGAACCCTTATCCTCGACCTTTAAAAATCATGAAAGACCAATCATTGGCTTATGGAAGTCTTCCTGCAGAGGTAAATTTTATAGAGAGTATAGAGAAGCAGAATGAAAATGACGAAATACAATTTCAAATAAACAAAAATTTATCATTTAAAGAACAAGAGAGGTTGAAACACAAATTTTGGCAAACTATACTGAATTGTTCTCATCGAGGTTAGGCAGGACCAATTTGGCAAAACATCAGATTCATACAGAAGACGCAACCGATAAAACACAAGCCTTACAGGGTAAGTGCTAAGGAACGAACCATCATAAAGAATCAAATAGACGAGATGCTTGAAGAAGGAATAATTAGACCATCTTCAAGTCCCTGGTCCTTTCACGTTATATTGGTCAAAAAACGAGATGGCAAATACAGATTTTTGGGGATTACAGGAAATTAAATGAAGAAACAGTGAATAATGTTTATCCAATCCTAAGAATTGATGATGTAATGGATACTCTCCAAGGATCCAAGTACTTCTCAGCAATAGATCTCAAATCGGGATATTGGCAAGTCAGAATTGAAGAGAGAGACAAAGAGAAGACGGCCTTCACTAAGGTACATGGGTTATATGAATTCAACATAATGCCCTTCGGTCTATGCAACGCCCATGCTACCTTTGAGAGGAACATGGACAATGTCCTCGGAAATTTGAGATGGCAGATTTGCCTTTGCTACCTGGACGATGTGATTATATACAGCTCGGACTTTCCAACCCACATTAAAAGATTTGAAGCTGTCCTTAGATGCTTCAGCGAATCTAATTTAAACCTAAACGCCAAGAAATGCAGATTTGCTTTCGAGGAACTTGAGATCCTTGGACATATAACCAACAAAGAGGGAATAAAACCTGACGAATATAATATCAAAGCCGTTAGAGATTTTCCTCAGCCTAAGAAGGCCAAAGAAGTGCAATCATTCCTAGGAATGTGCTCATATTATAGAAAATCCATTAAAGATTTCTCATTAATCGCTTACCCATTGACCAGTCTCATCAGAAAAAAATGTGCAATTTATCTGGACAGGAAAAAAGGAAGAAGCGTTCCAAAACCTTAAAAAAGCTCTTAAAAATCCGCCAATTTTAGGTCACTTCGATCCAAATACATCCACCTGCATTCACACAGATGCCTCTAACATCGGCTTAGGCGCAACACTAATTCAAAGTATCGGTGGCGAAGAGAAGGTAATATCATATTTGAGCCGAACCCTTAGTAAACCTGAGCAAAATTATTCAACCACCGAAAAGGAATGTTTAGCTGTGGTGTGGTCGATATCAAAATTACGGCCCTATTTATATGGAAGGCACTTTAAATCGTCACTGATCATCACGCACTATGCTGGCTTAAGAATTTGAAAGATCCGACCGGTTGATTAGCACGATGGGCACTGAAGATTCAGGAATATAATTTCGAAATCATACACAAATCGGGAAAAAAAACATTTGGACGCTGATGGTCTATCTAGAGGACCCTTACCAGAAAACGAATGGGACGAAGATTATGAAAGACAATTTCTGAATCAAATAATAGACGAAAAGGATGATTTTATTTAGAATATTAAGGATAACCTTAGTGGGAACAAGCGTTCAATTACACAGAAGTTTGAAGAAGAAAATGGGTGTCTCTACAAGAAAAATCCAAATCCTGAAGGTAGAGAATGGTTGCTGGTAGTGCCAAAGAAGAGAAGGAAGGATATAATGAATGGATACCACAACCATATGCTGAATGGCCATCTAGGCGTCACCAGAACCACATACCGATTGAAGAATAAATACTATTGGCCTTCCATGCTGAAAGATGTTTCTGAATTTGTAAATACGTGCCATCTTTGCTAAAGTCGGAAAGGTTCAAATCAGTTGCCATCTGGAATTTTACAACCTATTCCCCCAGCTAACTACCCTTTTGAAAGAATTGGAATTGTGTTTGTTGGCCCCTTGCCATCAACGAAAAGAAGAAGGAAATGGATAATTGTGTTGATGGATTATTATACCAAGTATGCTGAAACAAAGGCAGTACCAGAAGCGACAGTGAAAGAAGTCTCTACATTTTTAATCGAACATATATTTTTACGTCACGGGGCTCCAAGATTTCTTATCAGCGACAGAGGTTCACAATTCACTAGCAATTTGATGGAGGAGGTTATGGAAATGTGCAAAATTAAACATTGCTTCATTACGAGCTACCACCCCCAGACTAACGGACTAACGGAACGGCTAAATAGAACTTTAATCAATATGATCAGCATGTATGTGAATATAGATCAGAAGAACTGGGACAAAATCCTACCTTTTATCACCCACGCGTATAATACTACGAATCAAGAAACCACAGACTACTCTACATTTTCCTGTTGTTTGGGAGGGAACCCATGTCCCTCTTAGACGACGAGAATATCCCAACGGACAGTAACATGGACGTTACGACGAATATATAGAAAATTACTTAGATAAAATAGCACGGACGAGACAGGTAATAATTAACAACACAGAGAAGACTCAAAAAAGAATGGAAATAAATTATGACAAAAAACACAACGAGAGAATCTATGAACCAGGACATTTAGTGACAGTTTGGACACCAGTCTGGAAAATCGGAAAATGTGAAAAACTATTGAGAAAATATTTTGACCCATATCGAATATTAAAGAAGCTGTCCAACGTAAATTACTTAATTGAGCCGGAAGATAATCCTGGCCAAGACCCATTGATTGTCCATGTCTCAAGACTCAAACCCTATTTTGAAAGAATTGATGGGGTCACTCACGAGGACGTGACGACCTCTGGAGAGGAGTAGTGTTGCATCATGATTAATGCGCGTATTTTTAAAATTATTTATAATATTATTTTTAATATATTTAAAATTTAAATTATATATTTATTTATTTTTATAAAACAGATTATTACTATCTAATATTATGTACTATAAAACATATGTATTTTGATACACTAAATACCCCACCTGCCTTAAACTTTGATGTGATAAATAAAGAGAGATTCTAGGTGCTACCTAAAAATATTGTTGTCTTATTATTGACTGGTTTAACCTTGTAGAATGGTTGAGACACGTTCTGGAAAGATGCAAGACGCGTCTGAAGAGAGAATCAAGACTGAAGAATATGCCAAACCGCAGATTGGTCCAACAATATGTTGTAAGGCGTCGAGCCGACATCGTCGCAGCGGGCTCCTCATCCAACATGTAGTCACGGGCCAGAGTGTGAGCGCACTAGCCTGAAGATAAATGAAGACCACATGCATAGGAACATGGTTACCTCGGTTCAGAGGGGGCAGCACCTAGGGAGGTATATCTAAATTCTTTTATTTTCTTTCAGAAATATATTTTTAATAATAATCCTGCAAAAGTAAGTATTTTCAGCTTTTCAAACTTTATTTTTTTTTAAATCCATGTATTTTTATTAAAATAGGGAAATAGTGAGATAATGTTGTATTATTTCGTATATAATTCGTTAAAGACGCCCGTCCCATAAAATATATAAGTCAAAACTATGAACATTTGCGAATCTCAAGAAATCAAAGCCCGCCCTGAAATGAAGATGGTCATAGCATCAAACTTGGGTGGTCATTGTGAATTTGCCAAAGCTGGTGTTGTGGCTTAGTCATTAATGACAGTTTGCTAGATTACGGAGACGGTTGAAATATGGTGCACAGTTTTTTAACGAAAGAACTAACCTTTGATTTTAGGAAAATATTGTCGCGCCAAAATGTCTTTATACCTTTCTTTCTACCTTATATTTCTATATGGTATATCCATAAATATATAGATTTGAGAGCAATTACAAAATAATGCGTTTTAATATTAATTTATTTGAAATTGTCATTTCCAACAAGAATATATATATATATCGCGGTTCAATATATATTTAAATAATAATAAACTTATTTTTCAAAATGTTTCTAAAAAGTGTAAGAATGGTCAGTCTATTTACATATTTTTCTATTTACAACTTCTAAATAATAACTGTTAAAGTAAACAAAGATATTTACATTTGCTATATTGATTATTGGTCAGAGTCCTCTAATAATAATAATATAAAAGCGCCAGAATATAAAAAAAGATAATAGGTCTACTTAATAAAGTGAATTTGGAGGGGTGCCCAGAGTTAATAAATCAAGCAAAATAAAAGCAAGTCCCCATCGGAAACCGGCACATCTGTTTTTCGATTGAGAGATCAGCCTTTAATTATGGGGCAGAGCAAACAAAACAAATGGCAACTCTGGGTTCTCCGATTGGAAAATCAATTAATTTCCTCTGTGAGGCCGTATTCTTCCTCTGGCTACTCAGTAGAGCTCTACACCAAATGTTTTTATTGTGGCGTCATGGATACCGGCAAACCCCACTTCTCTTACCCTATGATATACTATATGATAACTTGGAGTTTAGGCTTTCATAAATTCGCACCGACTTATGCGACATGTCTATGAATAATAAATTGACATTCTTAATATCTCTTGAATTCATCTTGTTCAAATTGAGATGGTTCCTATCTTAACCAAAGGTAAATCAGCTCAAATTCAGAGGTCTATAAACATGAAATACCTAAATTCACTTTTTAACCTTGGCTAACATAATTCGATTTAATAGGTAACCTAACTTATCGAACATAGAGTTAACTAGACCTACGTAATCCAGTTAAGGTCTCCCAAAATAACAACAACTTCAAAGCTACTTAGACAAAACGAATCCCAGTTTAAAGTCAGCTGAAAGGAACACACTTAAAGTTAGGCGAAAACTTTAAAGAGGAAATAAGAATAAAATACACAATTAATAAGTTATTACAACCTTTGCATCTAAAATTTAAACTTTTTAATATATTTTACTTAGATTTTAACATGAATCTTGATGTTATATATTTTATTTTGTTTTAGCCTATCTCTGTTTTAGGCCTAAAAAGAGGGTTTCCTGAAAATAAATAATTATATATATAATTTTTAAAGAAAGTTATAGAAAAATGTGATGTTTAATTAAAGGGATAAAGTCAGTATAGCAAGCTATTACAAGAACAATATTTGAACCTTAAATGCTTGAATATATATCTATGTATAATAGGAGATATCATATTTAATTTTTATTATTTTTCAAGCAGTAAAACTCGTCCAAAAATAACCTACTCGAACTTGACTATACCTTAACTAACGTAATTCGGTTTGAGGTGCGGGTATTCCGATATATATTAATACTACCTATCATGTTACCTAACTTAACATGACTAGGATAACGGATGTCGAGTCTGACAGTTCCAATGTGATTATTCCAGTTAAATATAAAGTCTACCAGGAACATTCCTCTTACATAGTCACGATAAAGAGAAGACGATGAAATATTCAAAATCTCATTGGGTTTAATTAGAGAGACGTGAGAGACGGCCATCATCGCCTGACTCCATTTCCCCACAACTTGGCTGCAGATTCCAGCAAACTTTCTTTACCTCAACCCAGCCTATTTACCGTCATAACTCGTCTAGTTTAATCTTTCAGCTCGCCAGGCCTCTTGTCTATCCTACCTCAAGTGCATCATTTTGGTGGCTGGTTAAGTTTTGAGCCTACCTATATTCATATTTTTTGATTATTAAGACATATAGATGTGAAAATGGCGCTAGCCATCGGCAACCTTTAGTTGTACGATAAGGATATGACTTTTTTCCTTTTTCTTAACATATAGATGTGTTAGGTTAACCTACATTTCATTCCTATAAACTATTGTTAATAATAAAGAGTTTATAAATTCGAACATATGACTGAATACTTTAATAAAGTCTGTATTATCTGATGCATAAGCGAGCCCCATCTGTTATAAGAAATTTAAACTATTTTTGTGTGTGTATATGTTTCTTTTCAAAATAAAATATGTTTTACTCTTCTTACTGCCCTCCCATTATTTCATAATTGCAGTAAGAGCAGTAGAAATAATTTTATTTTTAAAAGAGTCATAGGCGTCAAAAAGAATTTAAATTTCTTAATTATAGGTTGCTCTATTTTCAAATTAGATATCAATATAGGCATCTATAAATTAATTTAATATATTTACAGTTATAAAGGCTTCTAAATCAATAAAATTAATTGGAAATAGCTGAATCATTCTATATAAATTCTCGAATATAAATCACCCGTTTCAAATTGCGATATCTACCCACACCTAAATTGATATTAAAATATTTAAATGCAAGCTAATCGCTCTAACAGTTTTTAAAAGACGAGCGGAATATTTAAATGAGACGAATTAACGAACATTTCTTAATTAAGGTTTCCAGAAGATTCCTTTTAGCCGAAAAGAAGCAGAGAAAGCAATTAGAGAAATTTCTTCATTAAATTTAATGTGAAGGGTAAGCCAGACTTAAGGTGCAATTAGAAAAAGATGTCCTCACCCTTCTATAATTACCTCGTGTTGATCTCCTGCTCCTTAATTGAATAATTAATTAATCCCATATGCACTCCCTCCCTAGATAGAAGATCTCCCCCTTGGTGGAAATCTCTCTGGGAAGAAATATTCCCAGACTTATCCGAGGGATTAGGTTACGAGCGCTTAGGCTAAGTATTCACTTAACTACGCCATTTCCTCTACTTATTTTCTTATAATGATCGTAGACAACAATTCTAATACTATAAAAGAAAGATTACACTTTAGTTCTATTAAACTACACTCAACTCACTCCTATTATAATTACGGGAAAACACAATTAATGAGAGATTTAAAACAACTTGAGAGAGAATATCTCGCCGAGTTGTACCGTGGTTAGTCTTTCTCTTCGCGCATTTTCATTATTATTCTAACAAAATATAATTTTTATGGATAATTACATTTCTAGTTTGATTTTTATTTTAAAATTAATTGATATATTTTTATAAATAAAGTATGTTTAGCTAATTTAATATTCAATTTTGATAATTCAAACGCTCTACAGACAATAAACTGAAAATTCAGGGTGATACAGCGCCATCTCTATCATAATAACAAATCCCTAATTTTCTTGTAAGTTAGAACAATTTTAAATGATATTCAGCGTATATTCACATATACTACGCTAATTTGTTAAATTGAAAGGAAACGCTAAAGGTGGATAACTAACGTAGAGCCAGCGCCATGCTGACGAGGACCAACAGTCCTACGTGATTTACTCTTTCTGTTAATTCCAATATAGTCAAATGGCTACATTCTCTTCAAATAAAAATATCAGTGGTGATTATATTTACAAATATTGCGCTCTGTCGTCAGAAACCTTCGGTTATATATTAATGAGACGTTCTTTCATCAGCTTAGCATCTTATGATATCTATCTTTCTACATTTTGAACTTTTATAAACGCGCAGTACATTTTAAATATCATAGCTTTAATCCAGTAAATATTTTTATACAATATTATTTCAGAGAAGTGTTTGAAAAAATATATAAATTTATTATAATTCCTAAGGCTTTGTGTAAGAAGTCAGACAACGTGATATGATGAAGACTAACAATTTTCAATTTTAAAATTATCTGTGTCTTGATAATCCTCTAATATAGATTATTTTTCAGAATTTCGGTATATATAAGGTATAGTTTTACTAATGATTCATATATATATTTATATGTCATAATTTATAAACGTTATCTTAGGATAGTTATCTTATCGTATCACTTATCCCTTACTTGCAAAAATCCCATCTCAATCACTATTAAGTGTTTATCTACATTATATATCTCCTTCTTTACCCATCCGACGTATTTTTAAAATTTAAACCATTTCAATATGTAAAATATCAATCAATAGAATATTTAAAATAAAATAAAGCGCTCTGTCACAAAGACGGGAAGTAATTCGGTTAAATAACAAGGATGATAAAAACAGGGTGCAAGGTAAAATTGAATGTTTTTACCCATCCAAACGTGTCAGCTATATTGCTGCGACGTATCACCATCTGATTGATCCCCCAAATCAGGTGACCCTCAGGTCCAGGCCAAACGACAGGGGCAGCACGGACATCAGTCAGATTTTGACAGCAGACAGGGACAGTCGGAGTTTGACAGCAGCGTTTTCACGGTGAGGAGACAGTTGATAGATCAGCAGAAGATAAGCAGCACTCTTCCCGTCAAGCCTTATCACACCTAAAGTCACCCATGGTTTAAGAACCACCTTATTTTATTCTTTTTTGTTTGGGAAATTCTTGTTTCCGAAATCCATCGTATGTCCGTGTCTTCTTTAACAAAGGGGAAGCCGTTTGGCCATCGACCTCAAACACCAAGTGGTAGATCCCGATTGGCTGTCTAGTTGGGAAGAATATATTTCTCCTTTATATTAGTGGACTTTCGAGATATTACGACATATATATATATTGCTGATAATGAGCTAAATCTACAGGATACTCTGTTAGGATAGAAGACAAACATATTTAGAAATCAAAAATATTATGGCAATATATGGTTTCATTTCAAAAAGAATAATTAAAACCCTAAAAAATCTATTATATTTGGAATTTCTCCATAGAAACCACTCTTTCAAATATATAATAAATGAACGTATAAACGAACATTTAGTCAAGATATTTCGAATACGATGGAAGGTTATCGCTCTAGGAGTGACAGAAAGACTGAAACCTGAACTTGGTCTACTTAGACATTACGTCTGATAAAATATTGTAAAGTGTTAACATATTCCCCTATATATAATACACTGCGGCATGTAATTGTAAAACGACCCTTGCAAGTTTAACCGCATGAGTTTCTTTTCAACGACGAATTAAAATTTTATTTTAAGGTGAAATATCGACAATTTCTAACCTTTTGGATGAGGTATGAAAGGATGAATTATGAAGAGTAATGACGAATGGAAAAATAAAAGAATAATCCCATCCCTGGACACTTTTATTTTTCCATTCGTCATTACTCTTCATAATTCATCCTTTCATACCTCATCCAAAAGGTTAGAAATTGTCGATATTTCACCTTAAAATAAAATTTTAATTCGTCGTTGAAAAGAAACTCATGCGGTTAAACTTGCAAGGGTCGTTTTACATATTCCCCTATATATTCGGCTTTGCAAATTATTAATATATTTTTTTATATTTTCGTAAATTTTATCAATTTTTTTTCTATATTACTTTGCTTGTAATTTGATTTCTGAAAATGATAATAAAGAGTATATTTACTGGATATACACACAGGTGTATAAAAGTAATAGAATCAAAGCATGCGAGGATGCGTATCTTATTAGTTTTAATAAAGGCGAGCTTTCGGGCTAATAACCCTTCTTCAGGACATCATATCTGACTGTTCTTGCATCTTATATACTATATCATATAAGATGCAAGAACAGTCAGATATGATGTCCTGAAGAAGGGTTATTAGCCCGAAAGCTCGCCTTTATTAAAACTAATAAGATACGCATCCTCGCATGCTTTGATTCTATTACTTATATTCTTCAGAGGATTTCAACCTACTTTACACAGGTGTATAAGGATATATTTTTTTACATAATTATCGTGTTGCTAAGAAATAGTTTATACACACCTTTCATATAACTTATTTCTTATTAATAAGAAAGCTAAATCAAATAAAATAGGTTTAAGTACGTTTTTATTGATTTATTTTACACTTCAGTGATTAAACGTGTTGAATTAAGGGAAAGTTGGAAAAGTTAGGCTTTATGGCCTCTGGCACTCCCGCCCGGGCTAATATGAAATTATTGCCCCATCCATCATCTCACGTCTTGTTGCTCTAGCTCTTCAGAATCCCGGTTTTTGTAACACATAGATGTACCATCTTAATTTTAATAAACACCTACAAGTTATATATATATGTGAAAAATAGTACAAATGTGAATTTTTACTTGGATGAGGTGGATAAATAAGAAAAAAGGCATTTCCTGATCGTGTAACTAAAGGTTGATGATGGCTTGCGCCATTAATCGGAATAAATTTCAACTGATCGTTGATTTTTTTAATTATTTCAGAATTGACCAAATACCGTTTCTTGATTAATCAAGAAAATCTAACCACGTACGCGTTTCGGGCTGTTGGCCCTCGTCAGCGTGACGCAATAAAAATGTCTTCACATGAGAGGAATTCATTGTAAGTACTCAGATAATTCCATTAAAAATTGAAATTTCAATTATTTATGTTTTATAGCTTTGAATATGATGCGCGCTGTTATTAAGTTCAAAAGAAAAACAAAGTATGCATGTTTATCAAATCGTATTCAAGCCTATATCCCAAAGCTTAAAAACTGGTAATTGCTACCTAGGTTTGAGATTCAAAGCTATGAGAGCAGTATACGACTCACGAAATCATTTCTAGTATTTTATACGCCATTTGTATTACATACTTCCCATAAAGCCCAAAAGGTATTCCCAAATAAAAATGCAGAGCTTCCAAGACCTCTAAAACTGAATTGATATTATCCCTTCACCCAGATGACTGACCATTGACTGGTCCATGGTAATAGAGTATTTCTTATTATATCAAATGCCTTTCATCTAATACGGTTCCTTTTAAACCTCCTCCTAGTCCTGCCTTCAGTACCTACATCCCTACTTCTTTCCCCATTATCCTATAAAGAATTCCTTCCTTATGACGTGTACCTCAACACGGATGATTTCGCCAGTTTAAACTCCATGTTTAATTTCAAATGTGACCATGTTTTAAACTCAGGTGAATTAAACTGACGAAATCGCTAGGAGTATCGCCTATAGCTATAATTCTTTGCCGTGGTGATGTGAGAATATTTATAAACCTTTCGAATTTTAAGTAAAAATAATTGTTGAATATGTTCATACCCTTTATTTTTATATTAACTACTACGGCACTATTACAAAGTTATTTTGTAGAACCTAGTTTAATGTCCGGCCAGTTGGATCATTAGACAGTTAAACCTTCATGTGATAGGATGGTCCAACGTGGCGTAAATTAAATCAAAGAAGGACATCTCAACCATTTGGCGAATCATTAAGTATTCCATTAGTGCGTCTTTTGAGCTAATTAGGTTTTGTGTCGTGAAGGTTTTGGATCGTTAGCTGTCTTTACAATGCTGTACGTGGCTCTTCTCATGGGACATTGATAGCCAGGCCTTCTCCCTCCCTTCCACGTCTATACCCCGAGCGGCCTGGAAACTGCTGGTAGAAGCTACTCAATATCAGAACTGGAATCGAAACATGAATTAGACACTATTCGGTTAGAAAAATGAGCATATCGTGATAAGTTTCTTTACCTGCAAATATCAAAGATAATTTTGAGCACAACGCTCTTCAACTGGCAAATAAAAAGGAAAACCCTATCAAGTTAACAAGGATATTATATACATAACGATTATTTACATGAACAAAATATAGCTAATATAAATTTAACATGTCTCATTTGCACGTTTGAAATTGTTTTTTTTATGAGAAGGTAATTATAAATAAAATATTTCTTCGATATGAGAATAAGATATCATTTGAACTTAGAGAATACAATGGGTTAATATTTCAACACAATAATCAAAGGGACATTAATATAACACAGGTAAGCATAGATGAAACTCTGGGATTATTGGTTTCAATCAATGAATTGCATCAACGGGGTCCCTGATTCTTGCGCGAAAATTCTATTACTCCAGTAAATGTAAGTAAAAGAATATTAAGCTCTGATATCTTGTAGAAGAAAATGTATAACAGCTTCTCTATGTACCCACATATAGAAAAATAGGCCACTTAGAGTGTAAACACACACAGATTCGGAAATTCTTTATCCATCACGATTAATATGACCAGTACCATGTTTACTTGAGATAAATACAATGGGTTCGAGTAGTGCTGCGCGAGTGTGAATCAAACAAAACCTTTCAAGACCAATTTGGCTCCAGGAAAAGATAGATGTATTGCCAATAAGAATAAAAATTATTTACTACACTCCTTATACAAATAAATGTCTGTTTAAAAATAATTTATTATAAAATATTCCATGTTTAAAATGTATATTTATAAAAATATTATTTACATTCTTATATTGGCTACATTTTCCAAGATATGATCCTCAGAAAATCCTTAATATCAAATAAATTTTAAAATAAAGGGCAATCAGAAATCAAATGGTTCAACAAAGGGTCCATTGAGATAAATTGAAAATCATTTTAAAACTTATTTTCAATATTTTTATATCAAAATTGAAATGACTATAGGAATTGATGTAGGCAAAATATTATTTGTTTATTAAATATCTCAAGGTAATATTTTCAGGATTTTTTTTTAAAGGTATGAAAGGCGACAGGAAAGAAATTTACTTCCAAGGCGGGTGTCAGCAGCCCTGAGGTAGTTTTGCAAAGTTAAACAGATTTGTTCTTCGACAACAGACACAAAAACTATCCCTTCTTTATCTATGAAATATTTACCCATTCCTAGCGCCTCCAGGAAACACATCTTATTAGACCTCAGCCACACACAATAACTCCCTTTCAGCGATATTTAGTGACTTAACGAGTAGTGTCTAATGTTTTTTTTTAATAGAGTAGGCTTTTCAAGTTTAGATTTATTATATTTTATTTCAATCAAAATTTAAATAACTAGTTTTATTGGTAATAGAGTTCTATGAGTAAACTTGAGTACATTTTATTTTCTCTACAAGTTTAGAAAGCTCGCAATGAATTATTTTTTCAAAAGCTTACGGTTAGTTATCTAGAATTAAGAATCTCGTCGCCGTTAAGTTTTATTCTTTTTTCGACATCTATTTAATTCTTAACCGACATTTTTGATATTTCAAATTGAAAATATACTTAGGTTATTTCATCAAATAATGATAAAGTTTATCTGATCAGCAATTAATCCTCCTAGAGTTTCGCTATCAATCTGACCGCCTGATTTATGATAATATTGCCGAACATAATACACAGTTTAACACCCTCAATAAGCTATCCAGGGCCAGGTCTCTTTCGACTATTTTTTATTTCTTAAGATTTCTGTCCAATATGCCCTTCAACAGAAGATTGCATATTGATGTTGGAAGTCTGAATGCTTGAGAAATAAAAAAGAGTTAAAAAAGACCTGGCCCTGGATTGCTTATCGATGTCTTAAATTGTAAAGCAAGGATGAATATGTATGATACACAGTAGAATCTCCAATGTAAGACAGGCTGAGACATGATTACTTCTGATTTCTTCAGTAGGTGGTCTTAATATATACAAAGCTGGTCAGTCATAAGATGCGGCGCTTTATATAGCCGTAATGTCATCTACTACTCTATTCACTAGGATATATTTCTCTAAAAAAAAAGGAAAAACCTGTTTAGTTCTATCAATAATGGTATGAAATATGTTTCTTCTCCAGCGATCTTTAAAGACAAAACTATAATTGCCAGTGGGAAAAAATCAATAAAAAACATTGGACAAAAAATTTAAAAAAAAACGTTGATTATTAGAATTTTTTATTCAGCGATTCAATTTGTGCATTAATTAGAGAGAAGAGCCCATCTTCCGTAAGTATTCTTGATAACGTAAATTAAATCTTCCTTCCAGGAATTAGTAACAAATTGGGCTAATTAGATACATGGCCATTCTCTGTATCTTATTTAATGAATATTTTAATAATACTTAATATCCGAATTGCATATGTAGTAGAATTAATCGATTTGAGAATACTGGTTTTAAAACTAGATAGAATTTAAGGACAAGATTATCGGATTCCTAATTCCATAACCAATCTGATTATCAGACCTATGGAATTGAAGACTAAGATATTCAAGTTCAAATATCAGCTGAATATTTAAATTGATAGTAATAAAGACCAGAATGATAGACCTCAACTCGTATATTTGCGTAAACAACATTATAAATATTCAAATACTTATTGTTATCCAATATTAGATATAACGCAAAGTTGTGGAGAAGGATAGTATTCATGTGCCAAAATCAGAAACTCTCTTTATAAACATGCCTTGAACCAATGGATCAACTCATCCAGTAAACTAGGTGTAGAATAAACAGGCAGAAATAAAGAACTTCAAACAAAAGCCAACTTGTATACCATACTTGTATACCAATATGGGGGCAATTCCGATTTCATATGATCCTAATAGACAAATTTTGAAATCGAAAACTAGCGATATCCTTAAGCCTTGTAATATAGGTTGAATTTTATCTGAATATGTCAGAACTGGTGTTGTGGATTATTCTTTATTTCTACCTGTTCATTATTCACAGGGGTTATAAACAACATGTATTTGTTCAATACAATTCTACAGGAAGAGGCGCCACTTGTGGTGCATGGATATTGGCTATATAGAACAATTCAGACCATTTTTCCATCCCTGACGAGAGTTGGTGAGAATTGGAATCGCTGATGATCAACTTTTAAATCGAGGATTATACCATCTCACAATTTTAAATATCTATACATGTATCAACTTTAATTTGTATTTAAGACCTTTATTCTGACACAGGTTTCAAAGTAAGGATTCAACTATATATAAAGAAGGGAATTAAAATTACAATAATAAATATTATTATAGGTAAATGGAATATAACGATGTGTGGCTACTGAAATAAGAACATCAAAAACAAATAAATCAGAAGAATAGAAATTTTTCTCTATAAATTTGATATATATTGTGTATATATTTACTACATTAAAATATATAATTTGAACATAATGCATAAACTTCTCACATTTTAATGGGAACTTAATAAATATAATTGAATTTTTTGCTAATGGCATAAATCAACAACTAACCTTTAAAAATGAGAGATTTTAAAAAGCTTTGTGCCTATTTTTTAAAGTCTTACATGGTATATTTTTTGTATTCCTATTAAAATTTCCAGGTTAAAGTAAATATTAAATTAAATTTTGAGTGTTTTTCAATATGAGAATTTAATTAGAAGTTTTTGAGTGAATTTCCCAAAGGACGTATTTGCTTTCTAGACAAATTATAAACTTGGGTAAAAAAAGTAATGATGTTATTGAGAAACACATTTCTTTTCAAAAACCAAGAAAAATATTAAACCAATTATTTGAATTCAAAAACAAGTTAATTCCTAAAGTACATTAATAAATTTCTCAAACCTAAAATACTTAGAAATATTAAAATAAAACCAGTTTAGCCTTTTAATTTCGATTAAAATAATTTCCAACTAACTTTGTTGCAATGGGAAAGTATTGGCAAGGCTGCTTCATCAGTGTGGAATTCTTAAAATTGTTTGGCCAGCTTAATATACTCTTAAATAAAAGTCGCACCTGTCCTGGTAAGGCTATACCACGATAAACAGGTTGGATTTTGCCTGAATTGACAAAGCTAGTGTTTTACCATATTCCATATTACTATCATTACGCTTTCTATGGGGATGATTAAACAATATATTCTTTCAGTGCAATTTGAAGAGGGAAGTGCCTCTTTTGATATATATATCATAACATCAAAAGTAGAAATGCTAATAAAAGTAGCTAGTCAGAAAAAAGTCGACCATATCTTCTGCTTTCTAGAATGTGAGCATAGCGTTGACTCTGTTAATGGTTTTGAGAAAACCTACTTGGGCCAAAAGGTTTGGGATAATTGGTAAAGCCAGGGAAACTGTTATACGGCTCATGTGAATTCCATGAAAAATACTTTGAATCCTAGGCCAACTTATGCTAGACGTTTCGATTAAGATTTGGTAATGCTAACTGTGACTAAGAATGAGGTTATTTCAGTTTCTAGGGGCCTTTCCGTGTTGAAGCTAGTCTCCGATGTCAACCTGAAAGTACAAGGGATCAATATGCACGATGAAAAGGTTGTACATGTCGATAGGATGAAAGCGTTTAGAGACAGAAGTTAAGAAGAGTTTTTAGCTCCTGGAATTAATTGAAACGTTTGGAATCCTCCGAGTAGGATAGTCCAGTTGCTCCTCTAGATTTTGCAGCGTCATCGAGCAATGCTCTTCCGCCATAAGGACAAGGCCAGTTAGGCATAAATTAATATAGGGCAATAACGCGCCATCTATATATAGCAAATGCAAACATTTAGACGCGAATGTTTCTTTCACACATAATAACAAACTTCTACTTGCGGAAGAGAATTGCTCGATGCAAATTTTATATGAAATTCTACTGTCTTAAAAAGCTTATGACCATAGTTTACTCAAATACCATTTCTATGATTCCACCCTTCAGTATAGCACATATGAGCAGAATGATCCAATAGAGAATTAGAGCTCTAAAGAAGAGGTCCGGTAGATTAAATTGGCGAAAACCGCTGGGAAGGTTCACCAATGGTGAGCCAAGCCCTCCCAATATATTTTTGATCGCAGAATGGACAGTAGAAATTTGATAGATGTATGAAAGAAATATTCGTATCTAAATGTTTTCATTTGCTATATTTATCAGGTTGTCCCGTTAATAATGGCCGTTTTTGGAAACACATTTTTGAAATAATAATTATTTACATAAATAATTTGGCAACACATGCGAATTATTGATTGTTCTAAAGCTTATAGCACGCGCATTCACGTGCAGTCATTATTTCGAAAATACCACGATTGTTAAAAAATCTAATATTAAAAATATTGAGCAATGGAACCTAGGAATTTGCGCATTATTTTGCTTCGTGAATTTAAATTTTGACGTTCGGCCTCCCAGGCAACCAAAATAATTATTGAGGTCTGGGTAGAAGATTCTTCTTCCGAAAGAACCACAAGAAGATGGTTTCAAAAATTTAAAGTTGGCGATTTCAGACTTGAAGTTCAAGATGGTCGTGGTCATCGGTCAACCTTCAAAAATGAATATCTAAAGTCTCATATTGAATACAATAATATTCAGACAGTGCGTGAGGTAGGTGCAGAGCTTAATGCTTCAAAAAAAAACTATTTTTAGACATCTTCGCCGAATTAGCAAAACAAAAAAAAAAATGCCAAAATGGTTTCCGTGCGATATGAGTGATGTTCAACGTCAGCGACGTCTGTAAATTTTCAGTTTTTTGTTGGCTCGCAGCAATTTGACTTCTTTTTTTAAAACGAATTGTTATGTGTGATGAAAAGTGGGTTCTTTTTCACAAAACAGGAAGAGATCAAGGCAGTGGTTAGACAGATATGAGGACCCAAAACCCTTTCCAAAACCAAGCTTGCATACAAAACGGATAATGCTCATTGTTTGGGGGTCATATTCTGGATTATTGCATTACATATTTTTGGATAGTGGCGAAACGATAAATTCAGAAGTGTATTGTCAGGATTTGCAAGCCATGCATCTGAAATTGTCAGAAAAAATGCCCAGTTTGGTCAATAGGAAAGGCGTTATTCTGCTTCACGATAACGCACGGCCACACTCTTCATTTACGACCCAACAAAAAAATTCTCAAATAGGTTATGAAGTTCTAGCTCACCCTCCTTATTCATCTGATCTGTCTCCTATCGATTTCTATTTTCTCAAGCATTTGAATAATTTTTTTAATGGAAAACGGCTGATCGACCGGTGAGATGTGGAAAACGACTTTTTGGATTTTTTGGCCTCGTGACAACCAGACTTTTATGAAAATAAAACACACACAGCAAATATAACTTCTTTTAACTCTCTCTCTCTCTCTTACGTTCATTTTAAAATTTAATATTAGAATAATTATTTTGACAAATTTCAAAACATTTTTTTTTGTACTACTAGAAATATTAATATATTTTTTGAGTTTTTAATCTCCCTTTTACATTTTATTTGAAAATATTAAACTAAAACTCATCATTTAATATGTAAACTTATTTATATATTTATATTTAAAATATTTCTTCACATTGTTCACACTCATTTAAGATGATTGGAAAAACGCAAAATCTAACAGTTTTAAAAATATTTTTAACAACACTATACATATTTCTTTTATGGGCATAGGGCATTTTTCAATCTTTTTTATTAATAAAAAAATTCATTGATTTCTTTTTATTTTCGCACGAGTCAACCATACAATGTAATTATGTATTAATTTTTACATCTCTCCTAAATTTATAATTATATCATTATACACTACACAATTATTTTATTATAACCTTAACCAACTCCCAACTATTCTTTATTTTTCTTTATAAAATCCTAATTTTTATTTTTAAATTCCAACTATCATTCTGATTTTTAAAACTTTATATCATCTTTCAAATCACCTTTTACAAATTTGAAACTTTTCTAACCTCATAATTTATATATATATATATCAAACATACTTCACTTAAATAATTAAATAATATAAATAAAATATATAATTAAAAGGGAATAATTATTATTTAAGAAATAATAAACAATTTATCAGACATCATGACACAAATCCTTCATGCTTACGATTCAATGTTCTTGTTCAATAAAATCATGTTTTCTTTTCTACAAGCGTCACAATTTTTCTAATCTTTCACCCTCACTAAAACACGTCTTCTCATTCTTTATCTTTGATTTTTCTTGCACCAGCGTACCATTTTTATCATTCAACGGCTCTCTTTTGTGCGTATGCGTTCTTTTCCATAAAAAAAATAATAATATATCTTTGCTAGATCTCTCAGTATTGCTCTAGTGTAACCATTTCCTATATTATTGAACTCTAAAATTTGAAAGGTAATACATTCTTCTTTTATTTTCGACCTCAAAAGTGTCATTTTTTAATCAATCGCGAAGGTCCATTTTTTCTCGCTCGATATCAAAGATGTCTTTTTCGCGCACGCGCATGTTCATTATTTTTTCCATTTTATTTTTCGCCTCAATGACCGGTCATAGGTTGACTTGCCTAACCAATCTCATCCTTTCTGAAGTGTCTCTGTAAAAAATCTCAATACGTATTATGTGAACGATTTGTTCACAAATGCTATAGATATTATCTAACTCGTAAGGTGGAATCCTCTGGTGTATAATTAGCAGCAACACATAAAATTCCGAGGATAAGTTTCTTTTATTTCAAAAATAATATCTTGAGCTTATTTTTTAAATAAAAGAAACTTATCCTCGGAATTTTATGTGTTGCTGCTAGATATTATCTAAATTGCACCTTTCTTCAGACACTTTATAATATTCAAATACTTTGTTTCCAATGCCGAATGAAACGGATATAAAAATGTGTAAAATAGACCAATATTAAAATATATATGTATTTCGTTTAAAAAAATAAATGTATCTATAGAGTGAAATTGTTAAATATTTTAAAAAATTAAAAATACAATTTAAAAATCAAATTATTGTTATTAAAGTGTCAAATCATCAATTAAAAAGGCATATATTGAATCAAAATATCATTTATTTTACCAAGATTTCAGTTGGCTGAACGCCAACCTTTTTCAAGTCAAGGTATTATAACATTATATTATAGCATATGTTATAATACCTTGAAAAAGGTTGGCGTTCAGCCACAACCGGAATATTGGTAAGAATAAATTATATTTTGATTCAATATATGCCTATTTAAAAAAAGTATTAAATGTTTTCATTAAAGTTCACCTAATTAAAAGTGCAAACCCTAAATGAATGGTGTTAGAGGGGGCGACATCTACTTAGGACAATTCATAAATAATAAATTGGACTATTTTATAAAAGATATAGAAACCTTATTAAAAGAGAATTTATCAAAAATGGGTATATAAGCCATAAGGTGAAAATAAATTCTAATTTATTGCCTTGAAAATATCTTCAAATAATAAATTCGATTACAACTTCCTCAATTCTATTTTCTTTTCTTAATTAAATTTTAAAATACACACTATTTATAATTTAAAACTTAATTGAAAAAATATTTTATTAAATATCTCTGGTTTTATTTATATTTTTTTAATTCTATAATTTTATTATCGCAAAATAAATTAAATTAAAGACTTTTTTAAATTTTATATTTTTAACTGGTATCTATTCTTCTTATCTTTTGGAAAGGTAAATATTCTCATATATTTCTAGAATAATCCTACTTATTATTATATATGAAGAATAATTGTAAAATTAATAATAAAGGTAAAATTGAAACATATCTGGTTCGTTACCCCAGTTGTTATTTTGGACAAGTTCATGACGTGTCAAAGCCGATTTAAATGCTTGGTTCCGTTGTTAGATCTTGCTCTTAACAATTTAAATATTTATATTGATACTTTAATTATATTCATCTCAAAAATAATAATATAAACTTATCTTACTCATTATATTTCTCTTTTTTCACGTTATTTTTAGTTATATATTTAGTTATATATAAGAATATAAAAGAAAAAAATGTATAATTGATAATAAGGATAGTTTAAAAAAGGTTTAAATAATATTAAAATAGAGATGTATATCATATTATATTTAACAGAGAAAAAGAATGCTTACTATGATTTGATATAAGAAAAAAATAATGAAGAGTAAAAAACATAATTAGTAAGATAAGTAATATTATTACTTTTGTGATAAACCTCAAACCAAAAACAAAATAAATATATAGTAAAGCTAAAATTCGGTTTTCTCAAACAGTAAAGAAATTCTAAAATAGATTTTAAAAAATATTGAAATTTACATGGATGTCTTTGCTATATGAAAATTCGCAAATATATTCGATGGGAAAAATATTTAATTCTGTTATTATGAAAGATTAGGGCATTCTGACAATAAATGTGTTGAGTCTTGGTTTTAATATCCACATAAACAGCAAGTATCATCCGTTGTCCTGATATTAACTATTGCTCTGAAGTAAAAGCTGTACATAGAGAGTTAGGGACGACGAGAACTAGTATGACATCCCGAAGGTTCTAATAAACAGCATCGATCCTTATTTTTAAAATACCCACTGCTAATATTTAGGTTCCACTCGGGTTATGGCCTATAATTTGTGATTTATGACACATTTTACTTGGTCCACTAATTCCATGCACTTTACTGCTCTAAAATAAGATCATCAAAATAATTTTACGACTTTGTTCTCTCTCATATTTAGAACATCAAATTGGAAATTCAATCTATTCTATATTTAAAATTATCATTAATTGATCATAAAACTGTAAATACAGTGTAGTTAGAAGGGATATTCTATAGGTACATGCAAAATAAGAACAAAAGAAAGAGTGTACCAATTTAGAGTGGTAAAATTAGGAAGAATCTGTTTATCATTCAACTGAATGATTAATAAGAAATTGCATTGAAAATTCAAATAAATATCGATAAACTTCAATTTATTTTAAGGTCAACTCACAAATTATTAATTAGAGGAATTTCAGCAAGTTTTTATAATATAAATTGACGATTCTTTAAGAATTATCTCATTATAATATTTGTCAAACATTTGGATTTATGATGAAATACGCTTGAAAAAGCTTGTCATTAAAATTAATATGACGAAAGTTACTTAAAGTGGGCTTAGGTAAAAAATAAAAATAGCGAAAAGTAGACTAAAATACCAAAACAAGTATAAAGAGAAATAACAATAAAAAGGAAGACGTAAATGAAAAACACGATAGGTTATACAGAAATTCAGTATTTATCTTTTATTCCAGCGTTGAGAAGACCTACCTGGCTGGCTACACAGGTATGTAAGAGATTACAGACAGTAACAAGCACAGAGAAGGCTTTTAAAGTCACGTGTCATGTTTTTATACAAAGAAATAACGCGCCATCCATATATAACAAATGAAAACATTAAGACGCGAGTGCTTCTTTCACAAATATATTCAAATTCTACTATTTTTTGCTGCAATGAGAAAATATTGGGAGGGCTTGGCTCATCAGTGGTGAACCCCTACTGCGGTTTAGACAATTTAATCTACCAGAACGGTTCTTTAGAGCTCTAATACTGTATTGGATCATTCTGCTTATATATCCTACTGAAGGGTGGAATCTTAGAAATTATATTTAAGCAAATTATGAACATAAGCTTTTAGGACAGTAGAATTATACATAATATTTACATCGAGCAATTTTCTAAGATTCCAGCCTTCAGTTTAGGAAGACAGTGTAGAAAACTGCTAGGAGGGTTAACCACTGATGAGCCAATACCTCCCAAAATATTTTCATCGCAGCAAGGACAGTAGAAGTTATATTTATTTGTAAAAGAAACACTCGCGTCTTTATGTTTTTATGTTCAAATAAAAATAGAAAAAAATTGTATATCAGTATAAATATACTCATACACAGTTACTATAAACATATGTTATATAATACTCTACTCGTATATACATTTATAATGGCATTAGCAGCAGTAGTTCAAGTGTCCCAAGGGAGACATAGCGCTCTAAGTCCAAATAGAATAAAATAATAGCATATACTCAAAGAATATTCTTCGAAATATTTTGTCAGAATTAGGTAAATAAAAGGCACAAGAGAGTTTAGTTATCATCAGGTTGTGATACAAAAATCGAATATAATCTGAATATTTTTCACGAAAAAAAGTATTGATAAATATTTTACCAACCACATAATTATAAATAATGGTTTTTTATTGAAAAAAACTAGAAATAACATAAAATTTCGGTAAAATGTATTTTTTCATAATACATATCAAAATAAATTCTTTCTCTCCTTATTGGCAAATTACCTCAGCCCCAATTTTCTTTTATCAATTTCCAATATTGGTCAACATCTTGAGTTCTCGAGCCACCTGCTCCATCTTATTCTCTCTATGAAAACTTCATTTATTGCCTTAATTAAGATGTCAACGTCTAGAACGTGGGGAGCGCCTGCTGATTCTACTGCAACAAGCTAGGTACAGATGGTGAGAGCTGTATTATGTGTGGAATAAATATACATCTCATTCATCAATATAAATTATATATACAAAGCAATAACGTGCCATATATATAACGAATGAAGAGGCGAATGTTTATTTTTACAAATAAAACGAACTTCTACTGTTTTTACTGCGATTTAAAATATTGGGAGAGCTGGGCTCATCAGTGGTAACCTTACCTGCGGTATCGCCAATATATATATATAATCTACCAGACCGCTTCTTTAGAGATATAATACTGTATTGGATAATTCTGCTTTTTAAATACTACACTGAAGGGTAGAATATTTAATATTATTGGTATTTAATGGTATTATTTAATGGTATTAATAGTATTTAATCAAACTATGGACATAAGCGTTTAGAAAAATTAAATTCCATTTCTAAGATTCTATCCTTCAGGATATCATATAAAAGCAGAATGATCCAATACAGTATTAGAGATCTAAAAAGGTGGTCTGTTAGATTTAATAGGCGAAACCGCTGGGAGGGTTCACCACTGATGAGCCAAGCCTTCTTTATATTTTTTCATCGCAGTAAGAACAGTAGAATTTTGATTTATTGTGAAAAGAAACGTTTGCGTCTTAATGTATTCATTCGTTATATAAAATATATGCATCATTTATTAACTAAAGAATATTTAAAGGCATCTGTGATTGGAACGAAGCAACATACACATTTTGTAGAAATTGTTAATCTTAAAACAAAATAATACAGACTTCCTACTGTCGTTACGGCGATAATAAGTTTAGCTATTTTTAAAACTTAACACACATATTAACATTCCCATCATGTGGGAAATAAGCATTTATGGCGACTTCAAAAAAAGATTAATATGTATACATGCAAACAGCGCGTTTATACGCATACCTATAAATGTGCCACTATACCAGATATTGGTAAATTCAGGCAAAGCTGGATACAGCCTGAATACTGCCGACATAATCAGTAGAGGGACTTCCCTTCCGTCCTACGAGATACTTCAAGAAATGGGACGAAAGTGACCTAAAGCGTTAAGCTGTTGAAGAGGTATCTCAGACCTAAATACATAGAACATGTGAGGGATCAAAATGATATCGTTTCCGTTTCAAAATGCCTCAACCTTAATAATTTTTATCGCCTTTTTGAACAGATGAGTTACCACTTTCTCTTAGGACCATATATTACTACCGAGAAATATTAAATGTTTAAAATATTGAAACAGATACTTCTCCATTAAAAAATATTAAGACAGGTTCTTTTGAAATTCAAAATACCATGCCTTAGTCTGTTTCAAAATTCTATAATACAAGTAAGTAATTTTAGGTATATACAAGGTATGTCCCATAAGTTCCCGGACTGGGTCCATAAAAAAATAAATGAATGAAAAATGTAAATAAATTTGACAGTTTATTATAGAAAAAATATCTGGCAACACGGTGGTACCAATATCGAGGCGGTACGTGCGCGTGCGCCAAAGTTATTCTAATTTATTTAAAGGTTACACCTTGCGCTGCGGCGATTTTACGATGGAACAAAAATTGAAGCAGATGATTTGCATAGAATTTTGTGTGAAACTTCAAATATCAACAACCGAAACTTTTGAAATGCTTAATAAAGCATTCCCCAACTGTTTTTAAATGGCATTCTAGATTTAAAGCTGGAAGAATTTCCATTGAAGATGATCCTCCTCAAGGACGCCCATAATTTCAAAGCACTGATGTAAATGTGCAAAAAATCACCGATTTGATAAAAGAAAATCCTCGAACCATTTTGCTGGAGCTAGAGCAAGAGACAGGCATCTCTAAAACAACGATTGGAAGGATCGTAACCAAAGATTTGAAGCTCAAAAAGACTCCTGCAAAATTCATCCCAAGATTCCTCACTAATGAGCAAAAACTGTGTCGGCTTGCAACCTGTGAGAACATTAAAAAGAAACTCACCACGCTATATTTTCATTTTCTTTTTTAACTTTTAAAACGTGGCTAAAGTATGCCTGTGAGAACATGTTGGAAATGACAAGAACGGATCCGGAATGGAAAGACAAGATAATCACAGGCGACGAGACATGGGTCTATGACTATGACCCTGAAACCAAGCGTCAATATGCCGAGTGGAGAGGTCAGGGTGAGCCTAGACCAAAAAAATCCAGGATATTGAAATCCAGAAACAAGGTGTTGCTGGTCGCTTTTTTGGATAACAAGGGCATTGTTCATCACGAGTATCTTCCTGCAGGCCAAACGGGTATTAAGGAAATGTATTTGGACATTCTTCGCCATCTAAGGGAAGCGATTCGAAAAAAAATTCCAGAAAAATGGCCTAATGGTGACTGGATCCTACACCATAACAATGCCCGCCCTCACACAGAGCACTTGGTGAATAGGTTTTTTTGGCTAAAAACGGGACAGAAATCCTACCTCAACCACCCTATTCCCCAGACATCGCACCAAATGACTTTTTTCCTGTTCCTCAAAATTAAAGCAGTTCTAAAAGGAAGACATTTTGACACCAGGGATGACATAATAGAAAAATAGCTGTTGGTATTGAAGAGCATTCCAAAAGAGCTCTATAAAAACTGTTTCGACAATTCGGGGAAACGATGGCGCTGGTGCGTTGAAGCAAGGGGGGATTACTTTAAAAAGTTTTAATAATTTTTTTTTAAAAATATCTTAACTTTTTTTTTATGGACCCAGTCCGGGAACTTATGGGACACACCTTGTATAATTTGGAATGAATAGATATAAATTCTGAATAATTATACTCAATATAAAATATATATTTTATTAAATTAAATTTTTTAATTAAAATATATAATTCGCCGTTATGTATAATGTCTTTATATAATGTATAAAGTAATTGTATTTTCTATTAAAATAGGTATTCCCCCTAATAATATTATTCGCCAAGTAATAAGAAACACAACGTTTGAAGAAAAACTCGAACTTTTGGGACAAACTTATATATTAAATCTATAAAATACCAAACACGTCTGCAATACAATGAAAAACAATAATGTAAACAATTACATTCTAACAATTTGATAAATTAAATGAAACGTGGAGGTCACTACATTCCCTAGCAAAGATGCCCGGAAAAAAAGAAAGAATAACATTATCATACTGACCATGATATTTTACATTTGAGCACATAACCCACAGAATTTATCCTCAGTACCTAACAGGACAACAAACATTTGATCAACAATATCATTTATCTTATTGTAACATCGCATATAGCTTCCTCCGCTTCACACAAATCAGTAAAATACACAATGATAATAATCAATTATCAATCAATCCTTAGATATTGCCTAAGATTTTCACCTTGAGTCGATAAAATCTCAATCTTTTATACGATCAAATTTATTTTGCAGAGGCACTTTTACAAAATGTATTATATAGAAAACTTAATGTTTTTCTCGAAAAAAATTGTTAGATATCAGAGCAAAATTCCAGCATCATATAATTTGAATTTAATAATTTATATTCCATATATTCTTCAGAGAGAACGATAAATATTACACTCGCCACTCATTAACGTACACTGGGGTTGTTTATTTATTGAGTAAAGCGCAACTAATTGTCGCGTAATATCCTCCTCATTAAGCGTATTATTATGGAATATCTTTGTATAGATAAAGTGAATGTGATAATATCTATGTTTGACAGATTGAACATATCAAAAGATAAACTTAGCTGATGATTCCCTTTAAATTAATATAGAGAATTATAATTTATCGGAAATGTTTGTAACTTCTATCCGTCACGCTCAAAACTACTAAACAAATCATTAAGAAATTACACATAAAGTATGCTGAATAAATATTTTAATATATGAGCTTTTGGAAAAAACTGAATTTATTTAATCGAAAGACAATATTTCCGTTCTGATTTTTACCTCTAGGTGGCAGCACAGGCGGGCTATAGTGAGAAAATTTGATAAATCGCTATTTTATTTTAAATCACAAACATTAAACAATAAATAACTAATTATGAGCCCTAGCAAAACGTAGTTGAAATGTATTTGGTCAACCCAATTTCAGGGAACAGGTTATATCAATGAATAGTTGATTTCTGTTCCACAAAAAAAAATGGCGCTCTGCCTTCTGAAAAGCACATGTGCTCCTGGTCAGGATATGCTTGCTGTATGCTTCAAATGTTTGTTGTCCTGTTAGGTACTAAGGATAAATTCTGTGGGTTATGTGCTCAAATGTAAAATATCATGGTCAGTATGATATAATGTTATTCTTTCTTTTTTTCCGGGTATCTTTACTAGGGAATGTAGTGACCTCCACGTTTCATTTAATTTATCATATTATCAATATATTCAATCAATAATTGATATTAACATTTTTTCTGAATTTAATTCATATATGTTATAAAGGTCCATGATGATTATTCAATTTATATGAGGGTATAAATTCTATTTTCATAAAAGTATTCTAATTATGTAAATATATACATATATATATATATGTAATATTGTTGTAGATGTCGACTTATGGATAAGCTGGCAGTCGTGTACGTGAGGCGAGTGTTGATGTTCTTCCCACACGCGGACAACAAGAAGCAGAGGCAGGGCTAGATGTTAGCACCGAGAGTGATCGGGTACAGGCCACGGGACAGAGGTAGAGGCCATGACACAAACTTGGATGCTAATCACCGAGACATGGAGAGAGAGAGTGTGTGTTTGTGTTATACAGAAGCCGTCTGCAGAGAGATACCTCCTAGAACCATCTGCTGAACCCCTGCCAAAACCTGTCCTGTTTTCAGGGATCGTCTATAAAGAGTCCCTGAGGGCCCCACATGGGCTTTGGCATTTTTCCTCCTCTCTGTCCCTGCCACCAGCTGACCGCTCTCTCTTTGGATCTTTATTTTGACGTCACCATTTTTAGTTTAACATATAAATAGGGGGTTTAAATACAGATAGTTTATATACAAAATATGGGGTGGTAGTAAATAGAAATAGTGTACATTTCAATAGAAGGGTAGGATATTTTAAGGTATCGGCTTTAACTAATTGGAAGATATGTGACATATACTAAAAGTGTCATACAGTTTAAAATAAACTATATATATTAATATTATTCTCTAGTTTCTTGTCTAGTAGCCTGTTGAAGGACGTCATAGTCCGTGCCAAGATTATAACGCACAAATAGAAACACTCGTCGCCGTTAATTTGATTCCTTCTTTGGAATGATGTCTGGCGATTCCTTCTCTTGTAATTTTATTTTATCTAACTATTTTAAAGAGTTTTGTTTGTGAAATTCCTCGACTAAAATCTGTAAAATATTGAAAAATAAAAACCTATACAAGGTAGAGAAATAATAAAACACACTCTAAATAGTGATAATAACTTTATATAGAAGTATAAATACGTATCAATAAAGTTGTACAGTGCCCTTATAGCTATTACATTTACATTATTTATAGAGGTTTATATATTTACAAAAAATTGTCAAAAAATGTACCAAAGGCATCTCCTTATCGTAAATCATTTATCGGAATAAATATAAACCATTCGTTAATTTTTAAATTTTCCATTAATTTCCAAATAATTAGAAACAAACGAAAAGTGTTTATATTTATTCCGATAGATGGCGCAAACCATCAGCAATTTTCAGTTGAACGATAAGGAGATGACTTTTTTCTTTTCTTAATTTATGAACCTTATCTCACTACAATCTAAAATTTGTACTATTTTTTCATATAAATAAAAGCTAATAGATTTAACCGGGTAAATAAACCGATAAGGTTGGCAATAAGCATCAAGAATTACACCTGAATTGACCTGGATAATACGTCAATGTTAGAAATGTATGTGTGTGTTGTCACTCCTGTCAAACACACTGGCAAGATGGACACCGCCCGCGACATGTCGTCCATCCAAACCTAAGTCCTAGAAACAAGCTGGCAGGCCAACAGCAGCCGTCTCAAATTGTTCTCCTAGCTATTACCCGACCATTTGTGATAGTGGTGCAGGCTACTTAACTTCTAAGATTAAACTTTATTCAAATTCTCTATTTTGAACTTTTGTCTTTCTATTGAATATATATATTTATTTATACCCCTATTATAGAGAAATATATAGAATGGAAATCCCCCGTCTAATACATGTTAAAGTTTTTATATAGTAAAACTATCAATTTGTGAGAGAGAGAACACTTCTTGGCTAGGTTTCAATCTAAGTTTCCAACGAAAGAATATATTAAAATGATCATTTTATATATGACACAAGTATATACTACTGCTGAAAATACTGTTTACTTTAAATACTTAGTGAAAACAAAAGTACCGTAGAAAGTCCCGAGTGAAGTATATTTTATCTCTTTGATCTTATTACCCATCTTAGGCTTCATTCAGATATCGATTGAGGTGTTGTTAATCCGTTTGAGATTGGCTGACCAGGCTCTCTTGTTACACCTCTGGAGATAACAATGGTGACACATTATCAGCTTGATTAGAGTTTCTTTTTCAAATAGTTGGTGTAAATTTTCCAAAGTGCTTGTATGTAACTCAGGAAAATAGGTGTTGTTTATTACATTATAAAATAAAATGTAACAATTATTTATATCTTTATAGATTATTTTTATATCGTTTATAGTTTTATGTGTATGGTTCTATGTATCCTATTTTGTAGAATGATAGGAACGATATCGATTATTGAAAAACACGTAGCTCTTTATAAAAACATTTTTTTAATGGCATATTATTTTATATGAATATTTGAATATTCAATGCAAATTACATTATCAAAGGTTAGTGTTTAGGTCCCTTTTTATAAAAAGGAGAAATTCTATTTATCTTATACATATATGTTGTGGAAAATTTGTGGAACCGACATCGTCGCAGCGGGCTCCTTATCCAACATGTAGTCACGGGCCAGAGCGCACTAGCCTGAAGATAAATGAAGACCACATGCATAGGAACATGGTTACCTCGGTGTAGAGGGGGCAGCACCCGGGGAGATGGACTATGAGATTCCTGGGATTACTAGTTAATCCGGCAGCATGGCGACCTGGCTGTTGTCTATACTGTGTCTGTGGGCTCAGAAGGAACCCAGATTATATGCCAATGGTGACGTCAGATAGGGCGGAATATTTGACCAATCAAAGTCTGGCCTGCTCGATTTGTATTTGCTCTTAGTTTATAGGACAATGTCAATGGCCTATTATTCGATTTTGCTGAGTGGTAGATTTTATTAAACGCCATTTTGATGTTACATCAGGCTTGGTATATCCATGAGGAACATCACAATTTTCCAAAGCTAGGGTTGTAGCTTGGTAATTAAACGATTCTGTCAGATTGCATAGACGGCCAACAAATGGCGCATTCGGTTTGTATCTTTTTATACGGGTCCACTCAAAATTATAACAAAATTCTCACGATATAGAAATAATAACTAAACTTTTTAATATACAAAATTATTTTGAAAATAGAGCAATCCATAAATAAATCTTTAATTAAAAAGGAATAATTTGATCCAATATATGCCTTTTTAATTAAATATAAAATTATATATATATGAAATAATATCATTTACAAAATATATTATATGAGGTATATACAACCTTGATATCCATTGTTTTATATACAGAGTAATAAAAGAAAGAAACGTAAAATAAAAAGTAAATAAATATATAACTATTTGCCCGGGTGCGGATATACAAGAAAGGAAAGAAAGGAATAATACATTTCTAAATTATAGAAAATACATAGTGTGATCCATAATTTCCAGGAATACTAAATATTTAAAGAAATACAAAAGCATAATAAAGTTGTATTTAAAATTTCTCAAAATAATCACCGTCACTATCTATACACTTGTTCCATATTTTTTTTCCAGATATCAAAACACCTCTGGAAATCCTCATCTTTCAGGCTTTTCTAAATATTCTTCGTATACTCCTTTATTTCAAGGTATTGAGTCAAATCGACGTCCTTTTAAGAACTTTTTACTTTTAGGGTAAAGAAAAAAGTCACTGGGAGCTAGGACAGGAGAATAGGGTGGCTGCGGTAGTAAATCAATTCCGTGTTTATCCAAATAGAGTTGTACAGTGACGGCCGTATGTTGCCGTGCGTTGTCATGATGCAAGAACCAATTTTTCTGATGCCATTTTTTCGGGTCATTTCTGATGCACAGCCTCCCTTAAACGTCGCAATACATCAATATAGTAATGTCTATTAATGAACTGACCCACGGGCACGAATTCATAGTGTACCAATCCCTTTACATCAAATAAAGTGATAAGAAGACACTTAAGCTTCGATTTGATCATCCTTGCTTTCTTGAATTTTGATTCTCCAGCTTCTAGTCACTGGCTTGATTGCTTCTTAGTCTCGGGATCATATCCGTACATCCATGTTTCATCTCCTATGATAACATTTTTGAGTCAATGGGGATCAGAATTAAATATTTCGACCGTGTTTTTGCACGTTTCTTTGCGATGCTCTTTCTGCTCATTCGTTAAGAGATGTAGCACAAATTTAGCCAGGGTTCGTTTAAGAGGCAGATCATGCTTTCTGATGGTTTGGCATGTTCCAAAAGAGATATCCAAGTCTTCTGATAGCTCTCTGATAGTTATTCTTGGGTTTTCTTTGATCGATGACTTGATTTTGAGTGCATTTTCGGGGTTTCTTATCGATAAAGGTCTGCCAGTGTGTAGATCATCCTTGACGCTTGTTCGAGCAGCTTTAAATCGTGCAAACCATTCAAATGTCCTCGATTGTGATAAGGAATCTTCTTTAAAAGCCTGCTTCAACATTTGAAACGATTAGGAAGCTGTTTTCCCTAATTTAAAGCAAAACTCTATGCAGACTTGCTGTTTTTCAATAAAGTTCAAACTGAAGTTAGAAAATGTTCATCAAATGACGTGAGTATAAGGTCCTTATAGAATTATTTCATTATTTCGAATATTTTACGTGATCCAGTCTCATTCCTGGAAATTATTGATCACACGTTGTATAAATATTTTTTAATAATAAAAAAAAAAAAAAAAATTATAATAAATTCTATATTTATATTAATGGATATTATTTTCACAGTTGAAATACTCTACTCGGAAATATTTCGATAGTATTTCTTTTCTTTTTTCAGAAATCCCAAAGAAAGAATGCATGTTAGAAATACTTATAAAACATATATCAAATGTAAAATAGAAAACTAGATTTATTTCTAACTTTAGATTCGTGCTGTTGAATGAAAAGAAATAAAAATGGGATTTCCGCTATTCACTTATTGATATCTCCAGGAGAGAGCGAGACGAGGATTCGAGTGACGAATACTCAACAAGAACAGATGGATCAATGGCCCATGGATTTCCAAACTGGAGCTTTTTGCAAGGAGCTGGACTACTGGACCCTCTAGTGGAGTCGCCAGCTCTTTTATAATTTAGTAGAGCTAGTACTTGGAAATATACTTGTAGAAATTTACAAAAATATTAGTAAAACCCTATATAATAAAAGAAAAAATAACTAAAACCTCTTATATGTAACTTCAAAAATATGCGAAATATTTCGGAATATGAATATTATATATATAAAATGTTGGAGAGGTTGGTGAAGGACTGGTGTAAACCATATTATTTCGACAGCCAACACGCGGGATCGAACCCCGCACTAGGCACCTTTTAATGTAGGAAAAATTCTTAAATGTCCCCTCTCATAATGTAATTTCTAATGTTGACCTCTATTCTATATGTTTAAACAAGAGGTGCAGCAATACCGAGATATGCTATTAACACGACAGACGTTAGCCTTGCGAAATACTGCCCTTTTTAGCTCTAAATAAACCTCTTGATTTAAATCTAGAATACACTTTATTTTTACTGGTCATTTTTAAAAATATAATTACAAACCACATGACCTAATTCTACCTACTCGTAGTATATCTTAATATACAGAAGTATATATTTTATATAATAAGTATATATATACTAGAGAATGTTCCCGGCTTCGCCCGGGTATTACTCTAGTGAAAGTTGGCCTAACAGATATTTGATAAAAAATATATTCAGAGGAAAAATCCTCTCTCTACTGATTCAATTTTTATGAAGACATATATATCATTGATTCCGCCGCTCTCGAAGTCCTGGCCCTTTCTCGATTAATCCTAAGACGATGCTCACGTTGCACAGCAGTCTCAGCACTTCGCAGATTTATTTTTTTACTCACTTCTGGTAGGACTTTTCCAATAGGTTTGCGTTTCTTGGGAGGCATCTCAGATCTCTAAAAGCTAAACAAAAGAAAAGACATAAAACAGTATTAAAAATAGGCAAAGTAGAATGCGAAAAAAGCAATTTTGAATCTGCATACCTAAAAAAAAATTTGTATTTCAACGAAAATATAAATTAAAAATATATATTTGAATGAATTAGAGCAGTTATTCTAAACGGCGAATTTTAAATAAAATAAAACTTGTAATACTTTGCTTCAATATTTAAAAAAAAGTGTTTAGGTGCTTGAAATGTAAAATGTGCTTTAAATAGCATTACATCAAAGCCTACATTACAGACATATTTAAAAAGAAAATAACCCAGGCTCAGTTTCTGGCCTTACATTTTTTCTAACGACCTTTTTGAAAAGGGTTTTTAAATATATATATACTAGACGAAAGGCCCGGGCAACGCCCGGGGTTTACCCGAGTGCGAATATATTTTAAAAACGTTGTCTTGGGTGGCCGCTATAGACAGGGTGGTCTGTATAGACAGGTGTATGTATCACACTGATGATAACAGGGTTGCCTAAAGTGACCGCTATAGACAGGGTGGTCTGTATAGACAGGTGAATGTAACACACTGATGATAACAGGGTTGTCTAGAGTGGCCGCTATAGACAGGTGTATGTATCACACAGCTGATAACAGGGTTTTCTAGAATGGCCGCTATATACAGGTGGTCTGTATAGACAGGTGGATGCATCACACAGCTGATAACAGGGTTGTCTAGAGTGGTCGCTATAGACAGGGTGGTCTGTATAGACAGGTGAATGTAACACACTGATGATAACAGGGTTGCCTAAAGTGACCGCTGTAGACAGGGTGGTCTGTATAGACAGGTGGATGTATCACACAGCTGATAACAGGGTTGTCTAGGGTGGTCGCTATAGACAGGGTGGCCTGTATAGACAGGTGAATGTAACACACTGATGATAACAGGGTTGCCTAGAGTGACCGCTATAGACAGGGTGGTCTGTATAGACAGCTGGATGTATCACACAGCTGATAACAGGGTTGTCTAGAGTGGCCGCTATAGACAGGTGTATGTATCACACAGCTGATAACAGGGTTTTCTAGAATGGCCGCTATATACAGGTGGTCTGTATAGACAGGTGGATGTATCACACAGCTGATAACAGGGTTGTCTAGAGTGGTCGCTATAGACAGGGTGGTCTGTATAGACAGGTGGATGTATCACACAGCTGATAACAGGGTTGCCTAAAGTGACCGCTATAGACAGAATGGTCTGTATAGACAGGTGGATGTAACACACTGCTGATAACAGGGTTGTCTAGAATGGCCGCTATAGACAGGTGTATGTATCACACAGCTGATACCAGGGTTGTCTAGAGGGGGGCGGGCAGGGAGGTCACGTGTTTGCTGGCAGCCAATGGGCGCGCATTCTATCCGTGAGGTTCAGACAAACAGACAGAATAAGGCAAATATATAAGTAGACTAGCGGATGTACACGGCTTCGCCCGGGGTTTTACCCGAGTAAAGGTTTGTCTAACGAACATTTGTTAAAACAATTCTCTATAAACTTACAAAAAAAAGATATATTTTGATAATTTGAAACTCGTAAATTTGAATCTCTCGATAAAGTGAACATTTTTTCCGGTCCCTGTGTGCCGTGTCATCCTGAATTTTGTCTTTCCTAATTTTCTACATTACAAAATCATCGTTTTATCTAGTGAACATTTTTTCCCGGTCCCTTGACAAATACTCGATAAGTTGAATAAAAAATCAATATTAATTGGTTCCCTCGGTAATTGGAAGTTAAAGGAATAGTATCTTCGCCTTGGAATTGTATCATTATTCTTGTCTCAAATAAATTGCCGTGTCATCCTGAGATTATCTTACTTTTGATAAATAATATTTAAGATAATAAACTTAGTGATAATAAAACTTATAGATAAAAAAAACTTGTTACATCGTCGCAATGGGGGCGCTGCTTGCGAGTTAAATATACAAATCTGCAAATAACACTAAGGATATTCAAGAAATTATATTTCAAAAACCTTCCCGGGGATATACCTAATAATATCCCAAAATTTCACGGCGATTGAATGTATGGTTTTTGAATCTATAGAGTACAGACATTCAATTTTATATATATGTTATATTAAAATATTTCATTTAAAATTATGTTATATTAAAGTATTATTTTATTTTAAAATTATATTTCATAGATAAAATACTCTTCTAAAATCGACCGCCAGAGGTCACTCTTCCCGTATAAAAACTCATTGTTGTTGTTCCCCGTAGGCCGACCCCAAACTTTTGTAAATTATGTAAATACGCTTTTCATTTCTTTTATTCTTACGCCTTAAGCCAGGCATTACTTTTTATCAAATTATGTTTATCCTAAAACTCAATTAAAACAATATCTGATCAAGACTTTTTTTATTATTATCTTTTCAAGATTTCCACCACGACTGCACCACCATAGCATAATCATCAATATGATCCAAAACAACAGAAATAATATCTTTTTTTTTTATTAATATAATATATATATAGATTTGAAACATCGAAATAAAAATAGATTGAACACAAATAAAACATACCAAATATTTCAAATTAGAGCAGTTATTATAAACGGCGAATTTGAAAATATATAAATCTTCAAATCGAGCGAGCGTCTATAAATATTTCGATTTAGATCGAGTATTCTAATTATTAAGCGAACTATTATTAATAAAATTTTGAGAAGATTTCGATTTTAAACTGTTTATAACCTTGAAAGAGGGCGCTGTTCGTGAGCTAAGTAGAATAATTTGAATATATAGTTTTAATATTTAATTTATATATAATTCAATATAGCCAATCGTGTCCTCGTATTTTTTACCTATGTATGGAAATTTTGGTACTGTAATAAAAGACTTTGCTTCAATAATATAAAAAGAACACCCAGGCTAAGTTTCGAACCAAGGTTGTGGAAATACGAAGCCGTACACGTAACCATTAAGCTACGCTTGGCATCATAAAAATTCGCATGTAAAGCTATTTCAGGCCTTACATATTTCTAACGACCTTTTTGAAATAGGTTTTTGAAACATGGAAATTATAATACTTCAAATAAATAGAAATAGAGTGAACACAAATAAAGCATACCAAATATTTCGAATTAGAGCAGTTATTTTAAACGGCGAATTAGATCAGTTATATCTAAAAATGAAAATATATAAATCTTCAAATCGAGCGGGCGTCTATAAATATTTCGATTTGGATCAAGTATTCTAAACGTATGTGTTATTAAGCGAACTATTATTAATAAAATATTGAGAATATTTAGATTTTAAACGTATTTATAACCTTTTAGTACTTGATAGAGGGCGCTGTTCGTGAGCTAAGTAGAATAATTTAATATATAGTTTTAATAATTGATTTATACATTTTTTTTAAATAGCCTATCGTCTTCCCCGTATTTTTTACCTATGTATGGAAATTTTGGTTTGAATTAGTGAACTACTGCGAATTTGTATACCGGACATACAAACAAACAAACAAACATACAAACATTGATTTTTATATATAGAAATATAGTATAAATATAGCCAACTGAAATATTGGTAAAATCAATTATATTTTGATCCAATATATGCCTTTTTAATAAAAGAATTATTTATGGATTCCTCTATTTTTAAAACAAAGTTTATATATAACGGAACTTGAGGTCTAATTTAAAATATAAGAATGTCAAAGAATTAATAACGACAATAAGAGGCTTATGTGTATAGAATTATTATATTCCTTGACGAATATTTTCACATAAAAACTGGTCTACATCTATAAGCCATGAATACCAAGGCTAGCGGCCTGCAAATTGAAATTTCAAATTTATTGTAGTTTCACGAATTAAAAACCTGTCGAATCTTGTAATATAGTTTTTTTTTTTCAGAGAGAGAGAGGTAAGGTCAATACCTGGCTATGCTTGGTACGGGCAAATAACAAACATTAATTTGACGTCTGCATTCGATCTAGAAAATCATTCATATGAGAAGATGTTGGAATTCAAGAACGCATTTCTCTTGAGAAAGAATACAGTGAGTTACAAAAATTCGTTGAATAAAGTAATTTTGTGCAATTTTATTCTTTTTTATAAAAAAAAAAACAGTTATCCGCAGAAATACACAGAAAATATGTTAGAGATATTTTATTCACTCTATACATGTCTTCATAGAATGAAGTAAGTGTATATAGCTTCCTATATATTTAGCTATCCATCTGAAAAAAAAAGACGGTAATGAAATAAATACGCATAATTACATTTCAATCGGACGCAAGAGATTATTCCATTAAAGATGACTGAATTAATGAGAGGTTTACTGTATTGATTTCAATTTATTCAAGAGATATACAACAACAACAACAAAAGCCTTTATTGAGGACCTCTCGTCCTATAACGGATTCGCCAGTTTACAGAGTAATTGGAGAGAAGAGAACTAAGAATACAGAGAGAAACCTATATGTAGTAGGTATAGTATAGTGTTTTCTACACTGTGACTATATACAACAGCAGCAACAAGCCTTTTACTGGAATCAAAGTCCCATACAGGATTCGTCATTCTAGTCATGACAAATATTATTTACATATAATTATTTACATCAATTAGATTATGTGTATAGCTTCCCCTTCTCTTCAGCCGTCTTCCAAAATTTGAACAACGCAAACGCTCCAGCTCTGTTTCTCACCACCTCATTCAACAGGAGCTCCAAAGAGAGTCCCTCAAGGCCTATTTCAATGAGGAGCACTTCTCGTTCGTCTTTCAGCCCCATAGATGAGAGTATATGGTGATGTAGCCCCGGATCCATTCTTGTCCCGCAAATCTCGCATGTCAATCTGTCTGTTTCAAATATTCTGGGGCGATCATCAGTAAAGAGCATCGAGAGGATTCTCAGTCCGGCAATACACCGTTTGACCCGGAGCGGGAAATCGCTGGACAGATAGTGCTCCGGTAACTGAGTTGAGCAGATGTTATTCAAGAGATATGTGGGGCGAGGATACCTTTCTTCTCATTATAATTCCAAAAAATATGTTTTTCATCATTTCAATACATTTCTAGCAAAATATATATATTTTTAGAAAAGACTCTTTCTGCTTCATAAAGAGTAGGTTTAAAAAGGTTACTCTGTCCTTTTTAATCAATCTATAGAAAAACATTGATTAAACACAGTAGAATGAAGTATAAACTTGAAATATTCTGCCACAAGCACCAATTAATCTATTGGTTAAAATATCAAAAGTCTCAAATTGGAACAAAAACAGGTGTTATAGCTCATTTATTGATCTGAGTCTCGGACCTTCTTCGAGAAAAGTTGATAAATGCATTGTTCTAGTGCATATGAAATAAGTAATAGCTTCGTAAGTTTATTAGCAGGAAGAAACACCTTTTTTACAAATGAATTCAATCACACCGAACATATTAACGAGATTTTTATTGAGCACTCCAACACATTCATAGAGAAATATATATATGAAATGTTAAGGTACATATAAATAATGGCAGCAGTATTTGTCATGAATATTGTAAACCAGTAGTTCCCCAAACTGAGAATTATTCAACAGGCCCATTACTTGTCTGTCTCTTGCGTGCAACCTGGGCTCGTTTTCAAAACATTTTTTTTTCTTTTATTATGGCCTTGAGTGCCGATAATTTCAAAATGGGATGGATAACTGTGTGTTTTTATGGTGCTCATGGATCCTCTATACTAAGAACTAATCATCCCCTATATTCTCATTTATGTTGATTTCATGGAAGAGTGTGTGACTATGAAAACCTTTAATATACTTACTTTTAATTTCGGGATTTTAAAACCTAACCTCTAAGCTTATTAATCGTTGTTATTGCTTATTCTTATAATTTAATATGAAGATAATATGACAATTCCAAAGGTTGTTGATATCTTAGAGGCTTAAAGATCATTCCAGAAATGTTCCAAAGGTTGTTGCACGAATACAATCAAGAATAATCATTATTAATCGAATTATCAGGTGGATTGATGAATTTGATTTCCTCAGTGTTTATATTTCAATACAAGGGAATAAATTTTAGTTGAAGAAATAGAGAAGGTATGAGGATATATGAAGAACAAAATATCGATTAAGCTGCTAAGCACTCATTCCTTTTTAAAAATACCTTGTCAAAATTCAATTGATATATATATATATTCCTTCTACATATAGCAATATTTTTCATAAAGCCAACTATAGCCATATAATTGGAAAAAAATAATTTATTATTTTTTTAAATTTTATTTTATTTTTTTCAATTTAAAGCGCTATGTTCCCCTAGGGACACCTGCGCTGTCATTCACGTATACCTTTATATTTGTCTATACATATATATATACAATAATATCAGGTCGTTAATAGAATAATCAAATGATGTTAACAATGATAAAAAAAGGGAAAAAAGCGAGAAAAATAACTGTGTTTTATTGTTTAAGGTTTTGAATCCGCGTTGGATATGGCCCTAATATCGAGATATTTTAACGATTCTTTTCGTGAGGTATTATCGTAGAATTAAATTCGAGATGTCATTAAAATAACTCAAGTTAACCTTTATAAAGTACAAGTAAGATTTCTCCAAAATGTCCGAAATCTGATAACCTGGAAATCTGATAAGCTGGTAATCTGGATCTCATCATGTTAGACTTTCTCCTATATTAATAATAAATATTGAAATTTTGCGTATCTTAATGTTTCATATCAATTTTCCCTATGCATAAATATAGAAGTGCACTACCCGGGTAATTAAATGTATTTTATTAAAATTATTTCTTTGCAACTATTAGATTTAGGACCTCAACTTTATAATATTCAAAAAAAGTATTTATTATTTTATTAACAGAATATCGTTTTTATATGTTTATATTTTGTAACTCTTTAAACTTCCCTCATTGCTTATTTTCTTTTAATCATTCATAATTTTGTATTCGCCTTAAATAAATTGCTGCATCATCCTTAATTTTGTCTTCTCTAATATTACACGTGACAATATAGATTACACCCTTAATGAAATATATGTATAACAGATATATTGTTGTGGTAAGATGGTATTCATGAACTAAAAGTAGCACCTCCCTTTAAAAAGCACTAAAACAATTCATTTAATTAATTAAACCTAATATAAAACTAACGATGGCGATAAAGAATGAACCTAAAAACGGGTTTGGAAAACTCAGGCAAAATATCAACCTGTATACCGTAATTTTGTCTTTGGTTCAATCAGTACAGGGGCGGCTTCGATTTCGGCTTTTGGCCAATTCGATCAATGTGATAACTCTTCTTCTAGGAGGTTAAGAAATCGAAGCCGCCACTTTGCTGATGAGGGCCGAAGACTGAAACCCTGGAATACAGGTTGTTTATCGTTCTTAGTAGCCACAACTAGTGTTGTAGCACATTCTTTATCAACACCATTTGATTATTTATTGGATATATGTACCAATAGAGGCACGTACATATTGATTATGCATTAAAACAATGCATCATGTTTAGCAAACAAGTAAAAACTTGAAGGTGAGGATAAATAATGAACCACATCACCGGATTATATAATCTTTATATTAATTAAAATTCATTCCTTATATCAACACTAGCCAACATTTAATTAACCCAAGTATTTATTAGGAGTCAAACCTGACAAATCTATATTAATGATCTTTTCCTAGAACACGCTAGAAAATGAATCCAATTAATTCCTCAATAACATTTAGTTCTACGTGTGGAGGCTTGAGAGAAGATTGTGATATCATATGTCTGGATAATTAATTATATATATATAAATATCACTACCAATTATAATTAGAAGTACAAAATGACTCTAAAAGTACATTATACAGGCCTATCTCACTTTGACATCTAATTTATATAATGAACCAATTAAATTGTGTCCCCATTAAACAATCTATACCAAGATATACGTTTTACAGTTGAAATAGAGACCAATAATACTTTAGCTTTCTTAGATATACTTATCACAAAAATAGATAATAGATACACCACAAGCGTTTATTACAAACCGTCATTTTTTCCATCATACATACATTTTTCTTCGTACTGCCCAATTAGCCATAAAATTAATACAGTCAAAACATTAACTAAACGCATATTCACTCATTGTACCACATAAATATCAAAACAGCAGGAAACAAATACCATATTATCACATTTATTATCATTGGGCTACCCAAAAAACTTCATTTTGAGACACTTTCATAACCCTTTACAAACAGCCGTTAATCATAGTTATAAATCTATTTGCACTATTCCTTTTTCCCCTCAGAGCCTCAACATATCCAATTATCTAAAAAACTTTGGTATCCGCACCTTCTACTCCAATACTCCTAATTTAGGCATATTACTTAGAAACCCTATCACCAAAAACAGTTTCCCCCTAAAACCCATACACTTCAATAATGCAGTCTACTCTTTAAAATGTAATAATTGCTCTAGCCTATACATAGGAGAAACTGGTAGACACATAAAAGACAGAATTGATGAACATATCCGAAATATCAGAAATAATGACCCTAGATCCCTCATAGCCCAACACATTTCAAACACAGGACATACTTTTAATACAATAGAACCCCGTTCGCATTTTTCTAACATTCAGCATAAATATAAAAGATTGGTTGTCGAGGCGCTGCTATCTCTGAAATATAATAGCATCAATAGGCACATTGAGATTCCGGAACTTTATAATGAAATATTTACATAAGCTGTTCACACAACAACCTATAGATTCTTTAACTAGCAGATTAAACCATATATTAGCATAATCACATTTCTCCTATTACCTGATTTGTATATCACACATAAAACTTAAATTTTATCTCTCTAAAAACTAATAGTTTTCTTGTTTATGCTAATCACCTGTATATATATAGACGTATCTTGATTCTCTGAGTAGTTTTATTCCTGTTGAAGGGCGACATTGTGCCCGAAAGCTCGAACGCATGTTCATAAAAAGAAACTTATCCTCTTTGTCTTTGAATGTTCTCTCTTTACCATACTATTCATATCTTGGAATTCTAATTGCTTGAAATCGCTAACAATCCAGTTGTTTAACATGTTTTTCCAACAAACGTAATAGAAATAACACATATACATGAATATATCATATACATTTCTATTCATGATTCAGGTTAAAATGTGAAAGATGTTTAGAATTATAAAGATTTTTTATAACAAAGAATTTCCTTTTTAAAATTATTATTATTATTGCTAACTTTATCTCAATTGAAAATCTCTTTTAAGCAGGCTCAAAAAACATCGATTATTCTAACAAAGAATGTTATGTAAGTGTACACCGGTAGTGTAAATATTTAATGGTTGATGTTTTTTATTTAAGCCTGATGCGCGAAGAGCGCGATTTTCGTTTAAAATATAGAATTTCTAATATAAAAAAAAACAATGTGTGTAAATTTAATTTTTATATGTGTATGTCATAATTTGTATATAATTGTATGCCCCCCGACCCACTATGTATGTACCATGTATGATTTTCAAAGATTTAATAAAGAATAAGGTAACTGGAGGAAAGAAAGTAACAAAAAGACATAGGAAGTAGATCTAGAAGAGAACATAATTATTAATAACGTCACAGTTAACCTTCTGACCCCGGGAACCCTGAGAGCTAAGTTTAAACCAATACTTCCTGGCAAAGACAGGACGTATCTAGTGACCGCAGAAGTTATAAATGTTAAGCTAACACCCAATATTTCCGGCAAAGACAGGACGTATCTAATATCCGCCGAAGTTATAAGCGTCGAGCTACCCAACACTTCCTGACGAAATCGGATATATCTTCCAGCAAAAGCAACACCAAAGGAAACCGCCGGCCAATCAGAAGACAGCACCTAAATAGATCGACCAATAGGAAAAGATCATGTGATCATCTATCGACCAATCAGAAAGAAACTGAGTCTTGGTGTTAAATCGAAAAGCAAGAATTGTCAGTTGCTCCTTCGCTTCCAACAAGGTAACATCTACTCTCGAGACCTCTCTCGCCGCTCATTTCATCTAAATCCAATCATCGCCATGTGATCAACTAATTAATCATCAAAAACCGCTCTGCCTTTCTCAAAAGCTTTCTTTCCTCCAACCCGTTGCCTTATATTTTCAACCATCAAGTGTCCCGGCTTATTTCCCCTGTGTGTAATCCTTTCACTCAGCCACCACGACTGCATCATCCACCACGACTGCATCATTCACCACGACTGCGTCACCACTTCAACAACCTTCAACACCAAGAGTAAGGTTTCCCAACATAGTAGAATACCACAGCTATTCCTAAAGTAGACAGGATTCTACAACAGTGTAATACATCAAATATTGCAGTGTAATAACTTTGGATCATATTACATAGAGCCGACAGGATAAAGATGGAAATTAGCCCAGGCGCCAGCAAAACAAAAGGCAATGACAAACCAAGAGAGAAGAAACTGGCAACGAGCGGAAAGAAACTGACAACGAACGAAGCGACAAGACATACCCTGGCGACGGTAATTTTAGAACTGGCCGCCGCGCTACAAGGGGCAAGATCCACGCAACTGGAAACGGTCTTCCGGAGCGCCACCCCCGGGGCAACCGACGCCCGCGCCGCCGGTACGTGTCCGAACAACCTGACGCCCACCGAGGAGTCGCCACCCGCCATGCCGTACCCGTGCACCCGGAAGCAATCCACGCGACACGGGCCCAGTGTACCGACAACGCGGTCCACTCGAATGGAAGCAGTACAAATGACTAGATTTCCCTTTCAATTGCGCGGACAGTGCAAACGGTCCCGATCCGGCCCAACAGACATTCCAAGCCAGCCATCCCAAGCCGAAGACGCCACAGTGGAGACCTTTCGAGACTGAGGTAGGCAATCCACCCAATGACACCATCAAATTGACTTTGGACTTGTATCTGACCCAGGACCTACCATGTACCTTTCTAATTGAACCAGACGCAGGTTCGAACATATTGCCGTATCATTTATACAATAGATTAAAAGCACAACTTCCCAACTTAAGTATTAAAAATCCTTCCCTTGATCTATCCACCCTAAATAGTTTTACGAAAATAATAGGACATTTAACTCTCCCTCTGACAATAGGCCAAATAACCCGTAGAGAGAACTTCCACGTGGTAAATGCATCCTTGCCATTTGGAGTTCTTACCTTAAAAACCCTTTATCAGTATAAATTAAAATTAAATTATAATCACGGCACTATTTTCCAACTTGGCGTCCCGTTATCTAATACTATCTACCACTTTAAACATGTATCAAATGAATGCAAGCACGGGCTAGGCCAAAACCTGTCCCAAAGGACTCGCACAGCACCCAAAGCTTTCACACATGGAAACCCTTGCCTGCATTCATTGCCCAAACCCCAAATATTTACATGCCACCATTCTAATCTCACACCACGCAACTTTTCACTCAATCCAATTGCCAATACTTTATGCCCACAACACATAAAACCACAGGACGGTTTTCACACTCACAACACACGCACCCATACGTCGTCACACAACGGTAACACACACAACCAGCCCAACAAGCGCGACACTCACACCAAAAGGCGACACCAACCAGTAAACACATGCACAATCGTTAAGAATAATACAATCATCCCGTCTACACAAAACATAGAAATAATTCACGCCACCAAACAACCACACAATCGAAAAACATTACGATCTTTCCTAAAAGCTGTGAACGCCTTTAAAGAGTTCATTCCAGACCACGCCCGCTTGCGGACGCCACTTGTCAACCTTCTAAAAAAGGATGTCATGTGGGTCTGGGATGACGAATGCCAGAAAGCGTTCACTAACCTGAAAGAAAACCTTACCACACACCCCACATTACACCTTTACCAGGAAGGTCTGCCATGCCAGGTGTACTGTAACACCTCAACATTCAGCATTACAAGCGTTCTTAAACAAGTCTACCCTGATGGGAAGACATACACCGTTCAACATTTCAGCCGATCTCTGCGTAGTCACGAGCGAAATTATTCAGACTTGGAACTACAATGCCTAGCCATTGTGGAAAGTGTGGATAATTTCCGCACCTGTCTAATGGGCAGAAAGTTTACAATATTTTCTGACCATCCCGCATTGCAGTGGGTGAAAGAGATCAAAGCCCCGTCAGGCAGATTGTTTCGATGGAGGTTAAGATTGTCAAGATACGAATATGAGGTCCGTAGCATAAATGGAGTACAACAATATGAAACGGGCGTTGGAACTCGTATCCCATTTTGTGGCTTTCTAGATGCGCCACTCATACAGAGCCAACAGTCTTCTCCACCGAGAAAATCTCGCGTGACTATGGATCACAATAAACTGCGCACCGTATCCCGAAAAGGAGTACTTAAAACTATAGTCCCAAGTTCACTTACAACCAGACTTCTTAAATCCGTACACACTCAACACCACCATCCAAACATCTCCAAGATGACGAGACTCATCTCGTCACAATATTATTGGCAGAACATGACACAAGACATCGCAAAACAGGTAAAAACCTGCCCCACCTGCCGATTCGCTAGAAGAATCGATGAATACAACCAACCTTCACGTAAAAATACCGACACAGGCACCAAAACAAAACAAAATTCGTACATAAAGCACAGCGTACACACAACACAAACAATGCCAAAATTACCACATCCACGTCAGAGAAACGATCACACATCTCAACCTAAACCAATTACCGCCGACATATCTCTAATAAAACCATTGACGATCAAACAGGAGAACTGTAAACCTGACAACCAGTTCAATCATATCACACCACTCCCTAAAGATATCAAACAGGAGAACTGCGAACCTACCAATCATTTAAATTCTACAATTAATAAGGTCCAGGCAAATATTTCAGAGTCCCCATTTACAAAAATCTGGAAGAACATGGGGCAATATCCTATCTTTCATCTGATTTTTATCCTTTGTTTGTTAGTTCTACCATACCACTGTATCCCAATTTTATTCATTAATTACTTGTTTATCTATACCATGCCCGCTCATAAAATCTTCGAACTACAAGAGGCAGTTTTTAATTATGGACAAGCAGTTTTTAATTTTGGACAAGCAGTTCTTCATTGTGGACAAACATTTATAAAACTTCTCATAATTTTAGGAACCATCTTTGCAGAAAACCTAAATAAACTCCGAAGAGATAGAAGTAACTGAAAGATGACCAACTAATGTCGGAGAAGTCACACTCCAAAAACAAGATCTGAGCCGCACCCAAAAATAAATAAACGGAAGGAAGAGAGAATTTTGAGACACCGCGACAGGAAGTGTAATCCGCGGCGATAAATTCGGCCTATGCAAACAAAGCGGAGCGCCTCGTCCGATCTCCAATTACCATTCCCTCTCTTCTGCCAACACGTAAAATTAGGTCACCGCTCCCCGCACAAATTCCTCTCTCTATACCACCAATCTTGGGTTCCAATTCAAGCCTGCGCATCGACTTTTACAAATCGACTGTCATTCGAAAACCAAACAAGGTACACGACACACATCTAAATGAGTTCCCATCCCTATTATAACAAATCAATTACTTTACAGACTTCTAACATTTTTCACAACACACACAAAGATAAAAAAAATATAGGGCATAATTGAGCAATTAAAACATTTAGATCAGGGCATGTAGATACAAAAGGGTTCAAAACAATACGCCTTATTGTTCATATTAATCATTTTCATTATTTTCTCTCAATTAAAAATGTAAATATTTAATCAATTTATCAATTTATTCAACTTATTATCACTTTTAATCATTAATTATCATTTTTTTTTCCAATTAGTTTATATTATCATTTTTATTTATCAATTATCATTCTATTTACCACTTAGCTTATATTGCCACAACTTCAATTATCAACGAAAACTCATTGATTTTCGGTTACACTAAAAACATTAAATCATCCTATTTTTGAAACCTTTTTATTTTTCATATTTCCTTTTTTTTTTCATTCAACCAAGCACTCAACTTTGATTTCGCTCAACCACTTTTTATTTTTATTTGATTTCAAAATACCTTATGAAATTTTATTTTTATTTTTATTTTGATTTCTCAAAAGCCCTAATAAAATTCCCTCGGTTTCCATTCCCAATTTCGAGCTAGAATATGGTTAGGCATTTTTCCTTTTTTTTTCTCACCATGCACCAAGCATTCACTTTGATTTCTTCCAACTTTTTATTTTACTTTGATTTCTCAAAAGACCTTATTAAATTTCCTCGAATTCTTTTCCAAAATTCGAGCAAAAAAGTAACTAGGCATTTTCCCTTATCCCTTTTTCCCTTATTTTCCCTTATATTCAATTTTGATTTCATTCAACTATTCTTATTTTATTTTGTTTTGATTTCAAAGCGCCTTATGAAATTTCCTCGATTTCTTTTCTCAAAATTCGAGCAAAAAAGTAACTAAGCATTTGTCTTTGTCACCATGCAACAAAATATCTTTCTTTTTCAACCAAACATTCAATTTTGATTTCATTCAACTATTTTTATATTATTTTTATTTTGATTTCAAAAGCCTTAATAGAACTCCCTCGATTTTTTTCCAATTTCAAGTAGAAATTAGTTAGGCGCATTTTCTTTTCTTTTTAAATCCACTATGTACCATAGCATTCATTTTGATTTCTTACAATTAAAAAATTTTTTGATTTCTATTAATTATACTCAACCTATATCATCAACACCATTCTATTTTACTTATTATATCGCCACCAATGCTTGTATATAGACTCAATACCCACAACTAATTTTCCCACAAAATTATTTTTCACCTTACAGAATTCTCTCAGGCTAACCCCTTCTTGAATTCTTCACATGTAGGGGGCGCATCTGTCATAATTTGTATATAATTGTATGCCCCCCGACCCACTATGTATGTACCATGTATGATTTTCAAAGATTTAATAAAGAATAAGGTAACTGGAGGAAAGAAAGTAACAAAAAGACATAGGAAGTAGATCTAGAAGAGAACATAATTATTAATAACGTCACAGTTAACCTTCTGACCCCGGGAACCCTGCGAGCTAAGTTTAAACCAATACTTCCTGGCAAAGACAGGACGTATCTAGTGACCGCAGAAGTTATAAATGTTAAGCTAACACCCAATATTTCCGGCAAAGACAGGACGTATCTAATATCCGCCGAAGTTATAAGCGTCGAGCTACCCAACACTTCCTGACGAAATCGGATATATCTTCCAGCAAAAGCAACACCAAAGGAAACCGCCGGCCAATCAGAAGACAGCACCTAAATAGATCGACCAATAGGAAAAGATCATGTGATCATCTCTCGACCAATCAGAAAGAAACTGAGTCTTGGTGTTAAATCGAAAAGCAAGAATTGTCAGTTGCTCCTTCGCTTCCAACAAGGTAACATCTACTCTCGAGACCTCTCTCGACGCTCATTTCATCTAAATCCAATCATCGCCATGTGATCAACTAATTAATCATCAAAAACCGCTCTGCCTTTCTCAAAAGCTTTCTTTCCTCCAACCCGTTGCCTTATATTTTCAACCATCAAGTGTCCCGGCTTATTTCCCCTGTGTGTAATCCTTTCACTCAGCCACCACGACTGCATCATCCACCACGACTGCATCATTCACCACGACTGCGTCACCACTTCAACAACCTTCAACACCAAGAGTAAGGTTTCCCAACATAGTAGAATACCACAGCTATTCCTAAAGTAGACAGGATTCTACAACAGTGTAATACATCAAATATTGCAGTGTAATAACTTTGGATCATATTACATGTATGTATATAAAGTTCAGAAAAATGTTAATTAGCATTTCTATCTTTTGAAACATCGTTATTTGGCAATTCTTACCGAAAAGCTTACCGACAAAATATTACTCAATTTTTAATAAAGAAGCTTTCTCGTTTTCAGCAATGGCCGCAGCCTTCCATAAAATTAGCATATACCCAGAGCAGCAGCTTTACACACCCAAGATAGAAGACATTGCGAATGTTGTGATAGAGATGCATGGAGACATCTGAGACTCTTCATTGGACACGACAACAACAAAGAAGCTCATTACAATCCATCTTTTTACTTTTTTCCCAATTGAAAGTAAATTTAGATCAAGTAATTACCTTGTTCAAAGAAATTGATAAACATAATTTCAAACATTATTATGGAATTTTAAGTTTATAGAAAATAATTATTTTCAAATTTCAGAGTAGGAAAGCAATAGGATTCTCCTACTCAGCCATATAGCGGTCCATCTAGGATGGACCCAGATTGCCTCATAGCAGCGGGAAGGCCCTACATTAGAGCTTTAAGGACAAAATGTCGCCCCTTATACAACGATATCACAAATGATCTTCATTACAGATCTTCGCTATAATATCATATATTTACTTTTAGAATGAAGAACGAATGGATTTAAAGCTTCTAAGAAAAAAATAGAGAAAGTATTCTATTATGGTTGAAAAATAAAATAAAAACGGTTTTTATTTCTTAAACGCTATCGCTTATTCAGACCTCTAATAAGAATTGTTTTTCAATATTATCTTCGGAAAATTTATTTTCTATGTTCAAATATGAGCTCTACTTTAAAAGGAAAGACAAAATATAAATGTTAATGAACGCTAAGATTGATTTTCAGGGGTTAAAATAAGATATTTAGGTACTGGTATACGATATATGGTATAATATGGAGAGAAAATATACCCATTAAGTTAATTGGAAGCATTTGCTTCGATTATAAAAGACAACACAACATTTAGAGATAATTAATCCCTTTAAAATATTTGCTTTGGAAAGTGTAAGTATAAAATGTATGTTAAAACAAAAAATAATAAATATCAAAAGACTAATTTATCATGATATCACACAATATAAGGCTCGATATGATACAAATGCTAATTCTTCATTTTGCCTATATATATATTTCAAATAACCTATTATTATAAAAATACTGGATATTTTAAACTGCAGTATGTTGTTATATTTTCTCTCTCTCTGTATCAGAACGTATATATTTTAAAATTAAATCGAGCAGTAGTCTTTCTCACTACAATTGTGCTGCAAAAGTTCTAGCAATGTAATTATAAATCCATTGAATAATCCCTTTTTACAATTATAAGGTGAAAACATCAAGATTTCAGGGATATATTTCTTTTTAAAATTATTATTTCACATCTCTAGTTTTCTGGCATATGATAGTCCTTATACAGGAGAAACATAATATAATTCTCCTGTAGAAGGGATATCATATGCCCGAAAGCTAGAGATTTGAAATAATATTTTAAATGAAACCTATCCCTGGAGAAGCTTGATGTTTTCACCTTAATAATGTAATTATACCTGTCGAAGGGCTGTTACACCCGAAAGCTTGTATTATCGTGATTAAAAAGAAACTCTTCCTTCGGAGAATAGTTTTTTATTTTGAATATATTACATCATGATTTCAACACATGTCTAAACATGTCCGGCCTTTTCACTTATAAAGTGTCAACGCCAAGTTTGGCTACCTGCTCTCCGACAGTACTTGCACACGAATATTGAAGCAGAGATCAATTTTAATGATGAAGAACGTGAATATTTTAGAAAAAATCTTATTTTAGAAATTAATTGTGAAAAAAATAAAATATAAAGAGATTAAATAGGCCAACCTGTGCTGAGAGGGTTAACCATTGATGACCTAAGCCTTCCAGGTCTGTAGAAGAAGAGAGAGAGAAGGAAGGTGTCAATTAGAAAAGAAGAAATGCGTTAATCCATAGAGTTTCAACTTGAATATATATACATATAGCTTTCACATTTTATAAGAAATTGAAGAATGTTGTGATAAAACAAATAGAGCTTCCTGGGCTGAGTTTCTTGTACAAAGATAGTTGTATTTGCCTTTTATAGATTAAATAAATTTGGAATAGTACACAAACACCTAATATGATTAAGCAATTATTAGGGGGAAGAGAGAGATAAGAATTAGAAAAACATATAAAAATATTAAATAAATTTGATTATCCTGCTTCCATTATTAGATATAAGATTTAGCACACTTATTGAAATTTATTTCTATTAAATAATCTTATGATTACTTTCTGTGCTAAAATGATAAAGCAAAAAAAATCAGCGTAAGAACATGGACAAAGCTAAAAAGGAAATATTGACGAAGTACTCAATGAAAGCGGAAGTTCAATTAGAAAATGGTGGAAGATGACAAAATCTAAAAAGGTTTTATTCAAAAGAGATGAAGCATAAATGCGGATATTTGAATGAACGCCCGCTAATGCTAAAGTTGCCAAAGACCCAGATGTTATTTATAAGAAAACATTGAGTGTTGGAGTAATGTGAAGAAACTCAATGACGACTGTACATGCATGTATAGTGTAAGATATTTCAATAATGAGGCCTCCAAAGAAAAATATAGACTTCGTTAAAAATTATGAGAAGTTAAACGGATGAAAACTGAATTCACGTTCTGCTATTAAATCATCTAAAATTGTGTAATACAAGCACTATGTAAAATATATATATGATTATAAATTTTCAAAATAATAGCAATTGTTGTTTCCACACACAATGCAACAACTGATTAAACACATTCAATATCCGAGAAAGTGACATGAGAGAGGAATCAAAAATAGCCTGGATTCCTGGAGCGTCAAACGTCAAAGTGATGGCTGAATTTTGTTGACTACAAAGCCTATGCCATGAAAGCACTAGTCGTTGAAGACGCACATCCATAAAAATACTTACTGAATGATAAGAGCGGTGCAGCCTTGCAAATTCGGTCGAGGAATATATTCGTTACAATGATAACCAGAGAAATGATCGATTCAGTTTTGTGCTCTAAATACCGGATTTCTTAGAAACCGAAGGTTGAGAAGAATGTTGAAGACTTTATCGGCGCCACGGCTACAGGTCCTGGCCGCTAGAGGCCAAGCATTTCGCAGATTACCCAAGAAATTATATGTCTATCTCCAATTTTTGTATGAACTGGTTGTTGAATCAGAGGCAAGACGTTGAAAAGATGTCTAAAGGATTGATCAGGTCGGCATCATGGCCACAAAATAAGGCCGTTGATCTAAATACCTATGTTTTTCAAAAAAAGGTTCATAAAATTATAAGAGTGGCGTGTGTGTCAAAACTATAAAATATGGCCGTCGATTAGATATCGGACGTTGCGAAGAATAATCAAGGGGTTGCAAGATATGGCCGTTGACTTAGAAGTCACGTATAGCAAAGATGCCGCAAGGATTCATAAGAACGCCACCGCCAAGACTGCAAGGTCTGGCAATTGTTGGGCATAGTGACCGCATTTTGCGAAGATTGTTGAGGAAATAAATAGGGCGGCGCTTAGATCAGAACGTTCGCTTAGAGGCCGCAAGTTGCGATGATGCCTCAAGGAATTGAAAAGTAGGTACCTAGGTTACAAGATATGGATTTTGGCTTAGAGGCCACAGCTTGCAAAGAGAGCTCAATGGATGATCAATGTGACACCAAGATTGCATGATCTGTCCGTTAGTTTACAAGTCACACATTTCGAAGTTGAATCAAGGAATGAAATGAGAGACACCAATGAAACTAGATCTATATATTATCTTAGAGACCACGCCCTTTTCAAAAATGACTGAAAGAATTATCAGAGAACGGTAGCTTTACTTTAGGACCTAACCGTTGTTTTATAGGATGCAAATTGCGAAGTTGATTCGTTAGATTATCAGGGTGGTACCATTTATCCATAATATTGATGTTCATTAGAGTAGTATTATTACTGATATTAGAAAATCACCTCATGATATATTGTCATAACTATTTTTAACCCAATTAGGTGTAATATCTTTTCATCAGTGTGTGTACATATAACACCATTAGGGGCTATAACATCCTAGAAGCAAATGGCCTCCCAGATCTTTTGGGGAATGTTACTCCCCCAGAATTAAATATTATAATTATTCATTTTTCTTCATATATATCCTACCTTTATACACCTATATTCAACAATAGCAACAAAGGACGCTGTCCCGCTACTGTTACTTAATGATAAAGAGATAGAAGAAAATATCTATATTATATTTATAAATGTACAAACATAAATACAGGAATTTAAATCATGCTTAAAATAGGTTATTTTATATATAAGCATACTAATTCAATTTACACTTAAATGAGAATAGTAAAAAATAAATATAGCATATATTTTTTATATTCAATTAAACTTAACACAATTAAGATTATTTTAAAATTCATATATGAATTTACAAAATATATTGAATTTAATGTAAGACACTTTTCTAGATATTAGCCCACATGTATATTTAAATCAGGTCTTTTACCAAATATATATATAAATATATTAAAAATGGCATATCCTGACCAGGAGCACATGTGCTTTACAGAAGGCAGAGCGCCATCTGGTGGAACAGAAATCAACTAAACATTGATTTAGCCTGTTCCCTGATATTTGGCCAACCCAATTTCTTGATAAATCAAGAAAAGCCATCCACGAACGCGTTTCGCGCTTTTGGCGCTCGTCAGTGTGGAGTAGGCTGAACCATTGCGACCAAAAAATATTTTTTTTTGATCCCAATGGCTTCCTGAAAAACCAAGAAATGGGTATTTAAGGCCCAATTTGCGTAAATACGCTTTTATTTGTTTTTATTTTATTTTTTCTTTCGTTTTTTAAATATATTTATATGTTATATAAAAATGTTATTTTTTTTTTAAATTATAATTTCTAGAAAGGGCTACTTTGTAAAGTCGACCACCAAATGTCACGGCTTCCCGTTGTTGTTTTACTTTGGCCGGCTGAAAAAAATTTGTAAATATGTAAATACGACTTTTGTTTTCTTTATTCTACTCACCTTAACTCAGGTAGTACTCTTACTCGAATTATGTAATATATATTTCTTAAGCTCAAGTAAAGCCAATTATGATCAACCCAACTTCTATAACGTTCAATTTTTTACTGGACATGGTGACTTCAACACATATTTGTTTAGAATTGGCAAAATTGGTTCACCTGCATGCACTTGTGGAAACGAACAACAAACCCCTGAACACCTTCTGATAAACTGTCCATTAACTTCTGATCTAAGGGAAGAAAACCGGCTTTACCTGACTAATACAAAACAAGCTGCTTGCAATAAAGACCAATACATCAAGTGTAATAGATTCTGCAGGATGTATATTTTGAGGCGAAAGTGTTGACTGTACATATTTCAAGCTACTACTTATAATTGCTATATGTAAAATTTGACATCGAACGTTTAATTTTAATGATTTCCAATGTTCAATTGTATTAATTGTATATAATTTAAAATATACACGCAATTATCCAAATTGTGGATATGGCGTGTCTCTCCCAACTGTTAAATAAATAAAATCTGAACTATTTTATTATTATTTGACACGACTGCAAGCAATACCATTAAATACTCAGGTACTCGAAAGAACCAGCTAATAATTATTATCTAGCATTTCTCAATATTTCTTTTCATAATTTACTTTCCAAAGCACATCAATAATGTTTGGTCATAGATATAGATAAATATGCTATAAAATTAATCGTTATATTGATAAAAATATTTGTCACTTTTATTTTTCCTTTGGAAATATCGTATTCAACATTTTTTTAAACACATATATTTTAAATCTATTTCTACACCAATTATACTGCAACGATTAAATTTTGAAGAGGGTAGGCATGGCTCATCAGTGGTAGATCTTTACAGCGGTTTCGCCATTTTTCTCTCGACCGCTTCAATATTGTAATAGACTGGATTGGTATATACCCTGCATTTGCTAATAAGTACAGTAAATTGTCAATTTGAAAAACATATTAATATATATACTTCTACTATTCATTTGTTAAATTTATAAATTTCAAAATTCGTAGTCTCATATGCTCTATATGTTAAACAAAGGCAATTTCGATGCACACTTTATAAATTTGCATATAGGAACATATTTTATAGCTATATATAATATATATTTATAAATTTATTTAAGTACGACCTTTGTCAAAACTTATGTTTTTGAAAATAAAAAGGCATTTCACTATCGTTCAACTGATATTTGCTGTAGGCTTGCGCCATAATTCAGAAAAAAATATCAGCTATTCGTTGGTTTTAATTATCCCAGTATTGGCCAAATACCCATTTTTGATTAATCAGGAGAAGCTAGTCACGTACTCGTTTCGGGCTGTTGGCCCTCGTCAGCGTGATGCAAGCTGTACTTCAATGATTTATATGTTAAACAAACAAATGTTACTACTGTACTAAATGTACAAACAAATGTACTTCAATGACAAAAAAACTGGTTATTGAGGCATCCTGAAAAATCATGAAACGGGTAGTTAAGGCCAGATTTGAGTGAGAACACGCATCAAAGTGAAAAAATGTTGTAATTGTGATATTGTACTTGAATAAGGTTCATAAATTAAAAAAGAAAAATTGGCATTTCCTTATCGAGTAACTGAAAGTTGCTGATGGCTTGCGCCATCTATCAGAATAAATATCAACTATTCGTTAATTTATATAATTCCAGAATTGGCCAAATACCCATTCTTGATTAATCAAGAAAAGCTAACCACGCACGCGTTCCGGGCTGTTTTTAAATTATGAACCTTATCCCAGCACAATATCACATTTGTACTATTTTTTCGTATCCTTTTGAGTTTATATTTTTATTTCGTCTTTCTGTTTTGACAATTCATTGGGAAAAAATTGACAATTCGTGTTATTTAAATTATTCAAATATATATATATCTTCCTCGATTTCATTTTCCTTCTTTCAACTTACTAAATCATTATAAAGTAGTCAGAACCCTTTTATTTTCAATTTTGGCACACAGTATGTTCCCTTTTGTATAGCCTCCTTTTTATTAATATCATGGTTATAAATATGAAGAGTAATACGAAAGATGAAGATAGTTTTATCATAAATATATATAAATGATAGAACTCTTCCTCTTTAGATAATCAAATAAAGTAAAACGTGAAGGAAGATGAGTTTCTTTTTTAATAAACGCGAGTGAGCTTTCGGGCCACACGCCCTTCTACTGGCTAAATGGCTAAGATATTCCAAAAGATACAAGGTTATTTATACTATGGTAGGCTAAATTTTTGCATATTCACATTTTTTCTTATAGACGGAGAAACAAAATACAACTATGATTACAATTAAGATATGCAAAAAAATGCGAAAAATATAGGGAAGAGACAATGAGGTAAATTCTAACACATTAGGGGAGACCGGGATATCACTATGAAGGGAGGACAGTAAAACATCAGGATAAGAATACTTTATAAATATCTGGTATGTCTATTTTCCTATTAAAACTATTCAGCTTGGCAAAGGTTATAGCTTCCAACACCAATCTTTGGTGTTGGTTTGGAACGTGATGGTAGTGGAAGGTCGGCTGGCTGAGGTTGAATGTGTGGCCTGTGGAAGACATGTGTTGGTAGATTAATGAGCGGGGGTCACTGTTTTTAATATTCCTTGTGTGTTCTGACATTTTAAGAGAGCCACGTTTCTAACTGTCTCACCCACATATGTGGCAGCACATTGCGCGCATGAGACAGAGTAGACCGCGCTGGTACTATGGAGGAGATCAGGGGGCGGGTCTGATCTGGTTATAAAAAGCCATTGAAAAGTACATGTCTTCGTGGTTAGGATATGCTTTCTTTGTTTTTATTATATAAATATTTTTTCATTCTTACGATGAAACTTGGAAATAAAAGCTTCAATGAAAACTCGCTTTATTAAAATAATCCTGAACCTTACCATGTTTTAGGAAGAGTCTTATAACGGTTGATTAAAGTTTCTATGGTAGTTTATCGGTATATGGCTAAAGAAACGACTAAATAGAGAAAGAGAGACCTAGCGACAAATATATCTATCATATGTATGTGTAAAATTTATCATATACAATACCAATAACTAGAAATATATAGATGCAATATATGAATCACTATAATCTATTATGGTTTTGAAAGACATATTTTTACATGAAATTAGTTTAAATATAATATACATTATAGATTTACACTTATTGTACATTTTCTATTGAAACTCATGATTGAATTTATTTAATAATTATATTATTGTAAACCACACACACAAACAAGTATATTTATATATGAAAATATTAATTTGTTATTTGAATGAACCATTAAAAAATAAAATAGTTAATGATAATTTCTTATAGATTGTTAAAAATAGAATAAATAATTTCAAATTATTTTTTTAATCCTTATAAATGCTTTTAAAACTTTAAAAAAACACATACTTGATAAATCAAAACAATTTATTCCAAAATATTTTCTAACAAATGACATTTATGATTAGTTTTTCTCCAATTAAATGCCATTATCAAACAGAGGGATGGCAAAAAGCAATAGAGAACAAATTGAGAAATAATTTTGTTTTTTCTTTTGAGCAATAATTGCAATATCGATAATTTGAACTCGAGGTCTTGAAGGAACTTTCCTGTTCTAAATCTTCCTAAACACATCATTCCCAACTTCCACCAGTCATTCATTAAGAATATGTAAGTATAGACAGATCAATATTATCCCACATCTATGTTTGACAACAATATGTAAGATGGTAAAAAGTAATGTTGCCATTTCAGTACTCGCATTCGTCAAATATGATATGCTGATCGAAATGATTCTAAATTTATAAATATTTCTGCTTGAATAATTAGCCGTTATCAATATATTCTATATGTGATGTGAGAGATATTGAGAACAACTCAAAAATAAACTTTTTATCTTTATTATATTTGTGAAAATTATTATACAGCTGACAGAATATTAGTGTAAAGTAATTTAATTTTCATTTTTCAAGGGAAGTTGCGCTCCAGGAACCTGGGTTATAAATCTCTATTTTTATCTATTGACTACCGCTTCTCAAGTTCGAAGCTTGGGTTCATAGAGTGACACTCTATTAGTTTGATTTATTTCATCGGAAGGTTTTGCAACCATTAACGTTTGAATATAGTAATTTGTTATATATATAGTTTTGTTTTGAATATAGCAATCTGAAAATAAATATTTGATCGAAAGGCGTATATTGAATCAAAGTATAATTTATTTACCAATATTTCAGTTGGCTGAACGCCAACCTTTCCAAAAGTTTTACAACATATCAGTGTGAACAAACTTCTCAGCGCCACATAATGTCAACAAAACTTCTCAGCGCCACATAATGTCATTAGAATAAAGTTTTTTCAACTTATTTCTATTGACGTTATGTGGCGTTGAGTTTGTTGTTGGCATTAATATGTTGTAAAACCTTGAAAAGGGTTGGCGTTCAGCCAACTGAAATATTGGTAAATAAATTATAATTTGATGAAAAATATGCCTTTTAATTAATATATATATATATATAGTTATAAACATTTTTATGCTACACTTATAGCTCCCTCTCGCCTACCCCACATGTTACTTGTGGCCTGAGTCATCAAGTAAAGATAGGAATACAGTGTACTCCGCTTATAACGAAGTCGCATTATCCATGACAATCACTTTGTTATATCCGAAGTTTGTTATATCCGCAGTTGGAAAAAAAAATGTTTTGTACCAATAATTTTATTTACTATTCAACTCAAAAGAGCAACACAAAGATCAATAACAACCTCATCAGGTGTTTTTGGAGAAGTAGTTTGTGATTTTCTTTTGACATTTAGAAGTCAGTAACAAGTGCTGAACACTCTTTTCGATGTTGTCCAAGTCTGACAGATGCCTATGAAGAGACTTGGACTCATCCTGACATTGAAGAAACAATCGCAGAGTTTGAATGCTCTCCAAGACCTCTTTTGGATGCGGAATGTGGACAATTGGGTCTACTTCTTCATCAACTTGGTCCGTTTCTTCTTCTTCTTTTGCTTGAAGAATGCTCTCGACAATTTATACATCGGATAACATGGCATTTGTAACGACGTCATTGTCAGCGTCAGCATAAGAATCGAAATCCATCTCTAACGGTATTTTTAAAACTTCTTTCATGCGATCGAAGAGGCTTTGTTGCTCTTGAGTTTCTTGTTTGTTTTCGTTCTCCTGCCATGGTAAACGTTAATAAAATATAAGCGTTTATTAAACAATTTAATTTTGTTGAAATAATGTAAAAAAATACTTATAATATGTTTGCCCTTTTTATAATTGTATATTATTAACTTATTTGTTGTGTATCATTAAATTTGTGTCATTCACACGTTGTAATTTGATATATATTATGCATAATATATTAGTCAATTATAATGGTAAATGAGAAAACTTCGTTATAAACGGATAAAATAAAAATTTATACATGCAAATCACTTCGTTATAAGCGAAAATTCTTTATATCCGACTTCGCAATATCCAGAGTTCTTTTAATGGTTTAAGCCCTTCTTTTCTTTCGTGCAGACAATTTCATTCGCTATATGCGGAATTTCGCTATAACCGACTTTGTTATAAGCGGAGTACACTGTACTTGGAATAACCTTAGATATTGTCGGTCAGAAAGTAGCAACATACACTATTTGTTTTTATTTATTCAATTGCAATCTTTACATGAACAAATTCTGATTCATTTGAAAACGTTTACAAGATGTGGAAACTAAAGGTACAAGAAGTATCCAAGATGTATATAAGAAATTCAGGTGAAGCGCGGAGTAACATGCCACATTTTCTACCTTCAAATTTAGTGTGTAAAAAAGTAGCAGGGTAATATAAGAGATTTCTTATATTATATCAATGGACATATTTCCCTTGAGAGGGACGTTTTTAAAAAACCTAATATGAAATTTTCATTTTAAAATTTATATAAAATCAATGGTTTATTTCTCTCTCATATTTTCTCAATGTTTTATGAAATATTAAAATAGTATTCAATATATATATATATATCAATATCAGATACCAGTCCGCTACAAACCTAAGAAACCTTCTCCATCATCCTATAACCAAACGAAACCCAAAACAAGAAACCCGATCCAATATCATATACCGCATACCATGTCAATCTTGTACATCACCCTACATTGGAGAAACTGGCAAAACCTTAATAGAGAGAATCAATCAACACAGGACAGCCTTCAAAACCCATAGTTCTTTATCGTTACTTGTAGACCGTGTAGTTAGGAAAGGACATATGCCATATTTTGATAAGGCAATAATTTTATACAGCAATGTACAGGATAAACACTCAAGATTATTTTTGGAGAGCTGGGCATCTACAGATGATAAAAATAGCATCAATAGAAAAATAGAAATACCACAATCATACCCACTTATGCTATAGAAAACAACACTTCTCGTGCGCGCATCACGCGGATAATAAGCTTAGAATGTTTTTGAATTTCTCCGAGAAGAAGATAGGCGAACAGCCTCGTCGAAATATTGAATTTTTAATAAATTTATTGATCCAAAATATGCTTTTATTTTAAATATATATATATATATATGTCATAATATATGCTCTTACAGGAATAATAAAGTAAATCTGCAGTCGACCAGAGAGAGAGAGGCGTAGTCGATAGAAGACAACTAAGTTACGGCCATTTTGAATCACTGACCACATTCCAAAGGGGCGGAAAAAGGGGGGCGCCCGTCAACACCTGGTGGCCACACAGGCGGTCGTTCAGCGGACAGCCCTCTCGCTACTTCTCTCTCTCGGATAGCTTCCAGATTCCTATTCCAACTCGTCGTGTGATTATTTCTCCCATCACCACATTATTACCACTATATTCCCACATTGAAAGTCGACAGGATAAGACCTGACCGGGAAACAAATCCCTCATATACCAAAGTATGAAGAAAACAAGAAGCAATACCACGATGATCGAACAAACCCTCAACCAATTTCCACAAGAACCAACGACCGACTCTACTGTAGCCGCTTCCCTTCGAACTCTCACCCTCTGTCTCGACCAACTTTTAAACCGTGAGTCTGAAGAAGCAATCACCTACGACGGAGATGAACCTGCCGCACACTTCTTCTCACAACTTGAGTCTCAGCCGAACTTCCACAACTTAGAGCCAAGCTCGAAAGGCTCTATCATCACTCAGAGGCGAACCTCGCAAAATTGCACAAGACTTAGCTCTACTCAATAAGACTTATGAAGAGGTCAAGGAGTCACTCTGCGCCGTCTATCCCCGACGCCCTAGCTTCACTCTTCAAGAGTTCTATGAACTTAAATGCACATCGATGGCCGAGATCGAGACCTACTACAAGAACAAGGTCCGAATAGGATTGGCAATCAACCTCCCTGAGAGTGCCATCGTGCAAGCACTATCCAACGGTGTGCCACGTAACTATGGCAACCTTTTAAAGATGGCACAACCCTCGGGACCAGAAGAATGGTTGTGCTTAGCCCAACAGCTGACCTACGAAGGGGATAACACCAGCACTAAAGCTGCCCAACAACGATCACCGCGCCAGAGCAGAGCACCTTCCACCACCGTGGACAAGACCCCACCATATCCTTGCCGTTACTGTGGCGGACAACACTGGCACGCACAGTGTTAGCAGCGAGGGCCCTACCAGCGGACCTTTCGGACCTTTACACCTGCGGTCCACAGTGTCGAGCAACCCCAAAGATCGACTGGGCCTGCAGGTGTCTACGAGACCGCAGCAACGACGAGCTCGGGAGAAACCAAGTAATGTCAGCTTCGGCAGCAGAACTCCTCCTAAGCTCAATGAACCTACCTGCACCCTAAACCAGCATACGCCTGTAAGTGCACACACAATTATTTTAACCCCTATAATTCATTCTTTAAAGATGCCATTCCTAATTGACTCTAGAGCCAATGTTTCCATAATTAGTTTGAACCAATTTGAATATATTAAAAGCGTTAATAGTTTCATTTGTTCCACCCCTATTAACAATGATGTTATTATCCGTACTATATCTAGTCATGCCAAACCAATCGGATTAGTTACCTTACCAATACAATTTAATAATTTTAATTTTAATGAAACATTTTATATTTTAAATTCACCCCTTGAACATGGTATCATATCTATTCATGTTATGCAATTCTTAAGATTAACAATAGATTTTCATAATCAATTGATACTTCAAAATAGTGTTCCATTACCTAAGCATTTGTACCATTTTGTATGTGACCTTCCAACTTGTAAGCACGGCTCGCGAATAATAACTTCTAACCCTAAACGGCCCATAATTCACTCGGTTAACTTAGGCGTTGACGATTTTCAACCTCCACGAGAGCCTAACTAACAAACAACCCTTAGTAATATTTATCAACCTTCCCCTGAAAGCCCCTCTCACCCTTACAACCTTAATAGACTTCCTACCAGCCCATGCGCCTCTAGAGAATTAATGATTAAAGAATTTATCGAACAATGCCCAGAACTGACTATCCCTTATCAGCAATTATTGTATTCTTTTAAAGATATTTTCCCTATCAATAAATTAAATGTATTACCTCTCAACATAACCCCTGTAAAACTCAAAATTATTTCCGATAAGGTTATTTCCCTCCGACCATACCGAACTCCCTATGCCTACCAGAAGGAAATTCAGGACCAGATATCTCAACTTCTAAAACATGACATAATCACCCCCTCCTCTAGCCCATATTCCTCTCCTGTGACACTCGTTCGCAAACGCGATAAAACCATGCGTCTCTGCATTGACATAAGCACCGGTTGCACCGTTGACATAAGCAATGCATACTATCAAATCCCCATCGCGGAGGAGAGTCAACCACTACTATCTTTTGTGACTCAACAAGGGCAATATAATTTCAAACGCTTACCCTTTGGATTCAAATCAGCACCCCAAATTTTCGAACGTGTGATTACCCAGTTGATCCACAAACACCACCTCTCTTTCATAGCCCATTATTATGACGACTTCGTTATTTTTTCTGACTCCTCAGAACAACACCTTACGCACCTTCGACTTTTCTTTAAATTCTGTTTAGAGAAAAATCTCCAACTTAACCTTAAAAAATGTAATTTTTTATCAAAATGAAATAGATTTTCTCGGCTACCACATCACCGCAGGGACTTACACACCTAATATTAAAAATACCGAAATCATCAACGCTATTAGAACTCCTATCAATGTTAAAACCCTACAATCATTTTTAGGAGCCGTCAACGTATATCATAAATTCATCCCAGAAGATGCTAGACTTCGCCACCCCTTAAATCAATTACTAAAAAAGAACGCCAAATGGCTTTGGAGCCCGAATTGTCAACAAGCCTTTGATAAATTGAAGCAACACCTCGCAACACAACCTGTGTTACATCTATTTCAAGAAGGGCTCCCATGCCAGGTCTATTGCGACGCTTCCACGCAGGGCATCGCAGGTGTACTCAAACAAGTACATCCTGACGGTAACATCTACCCTGTACAATATTACAGTCGCGCGTTGCGTTCCTATGAGCGTAATTACACTATATCTGAACTGGAGTGCTTAGCCATTGTAGAGTGCGTTGACAAATTCCGAGTGTACCTCCTAGGTACAAGGTTTGTCATCTACTCGGATCATCACGCCTTACAATGGCTAAAGACCATAAAAGACCCCACCGGACGCCTCTTTCGTTGGAGCCTTCGACTCTCAGCTTACGACTATGAGGTCAAATACCTCAAGGGCTCGCGTCAGTACGAGGCGGACCTACTCTCCCGTAACCTTTTCTGCGGATTCCTATCCACAGGTCAAATAAAAGATCATCAGGGCGAATTACGGAGGGACACAAGGTATATCCTCAATGACAAGGACCTTATGACCATCACACGACGGGGTGTCACTAAAATAATTGTTCCACCATCACTCCGTGGCACCCTACTACAACGAGCCCATCGCGATTTCAATCACCCCGTCATTTCGCAGATGACCAGACTGATCGCAGCCCAATACTATTGGGACGGCATGACAAATGACATCAGGACACATGTAAGAACCTGTTCAGTATGCCAATTAGTCAAACCACCAAAATGACCTATCTACGGAGAATTGGGACAACTCCCCCCAGCGGTCCTGCCGTACGAACTAGTGTCACTAGATACTATTTCTGGATTCGCGAAATATGGAAATTCTCAGACCTTCTTACATGTCGTAGTGGACCATGCCACACGGTACGCGTGGGCATTTCCATCGCGGTCCACCAGCATTCTCACCTATACCTAAGTGATTAAAAAGGTGATGCAGTTTGGTTCTCCTAAACGACTTTTGACGGATAGAGCTCCTGCCTTCACCTCTCCGAAATTTCGTAGATTTTTGATTAGACATAACATTGGCCAACTTCTCACGACAAGCAACAACCCTCAGGCCAACGGATTAAGTGAACTACTAAACGCCACGATTACTGGCAAACTTAAACTGTTGCGCCTCCAACAACCTAAGACGGCCTGGACCAAACTACTACCTCAGGTCCTTCAGGCTTATAATCATCCCCCACATTCTGTGACCGGGTTTCCACCGTCATACCTCTTGTTAGGTAGTTTCCCGCTACAACTATCCGAGCATGTACAAAACTACCCAAAAATCGACGACGCCAGGGAATTGGCCGTTCAAAGGACACACGAACGACACTTACGCGACAAAGCGAGATTCGACCAAACACATTGAGCTTCCGATTTTGAAGTAGGCGATCTCGTTTTGGCAAAAACATACCACCATCCAGATACCGGTAAACTGGCACCTTTCTTCTCAGGACCTTATGAAATACTATAGATAATTTCCCCTTAAATCGTACGGATCAACCGCTCCAACCGACCTCTAAGTCGTGAGACAGATACAATTCATGTGAACAAATTAAAACACTATATACGGAAAACGAACAATTCATTTCACCGCCCGTAAATGATCGAGACCAACCTAAAAATACCTTCAATTTCCCATATAAACATTTCAATCACACTCTAATCCATACTAAAACGGCTATTAACTCACGAAAGCAACATGACTACACTTACAATCAAGATGATCAAAGATATTTGAACCGCTTATCCCCTGAAATCTTTACCAATTACTAACCTGACAACGAGACTTTACGAACCCAGTTGTATCTAAATAATTAAGGTAGAAAGGCCCAGGGTGAGTTTCCCCTCGCCCTGTCCACCTATATTCTACCTTTGCATCTATAACTATTTCATCTTCGAAAATTAAAAATAAGTCCATTCGACTTCCTCACCTACACACGGGACTTTTCCCTCGGACTCGCTACACAAGTAACTGCATAGATAAGGTAGAATGGCCCAGGGCAAGTTTCCCCTCGCCCTGTTCGCCAAGGTTCTAACATTGTATGTAGTTCTATATTTACCTCAGTCCTGAGCTCACACAATTGCCAACCTCAACCTCATTTCTCATACTCTACACCTATAGCATAGAAAGCCCATGCCAAGTTTCTCCTTGCCATGTCCGCCTGAAAAATATCTTAAAGTGTAGAGTTCCCCAGTCTTAATGATCTTCAGAATTCCATCATATGTATGTGACTCTTCTTCCCCTTGTTCACACTCCTCAATAACATTTCCCTTATAGTACATTAGATTTTGTTGTATATAGCCTTTTATAACCTTGATATTTTCAAAGAAATCCTTAAATGTCAAACTCTCCGGTGTTGTAAAACTGCTTGTAAATAATATTTACTTGTGTACTATACAATATTTTATTTACATAAAACTATGTCACCATTACCTTAACTAATTTTAACTGTAAAATTATTTTCTCTATTCCTGGCTTCTCCAGCTTTAAATATACTTAAACCATGTTCAGCCTTCTTCAACGGGGGCCATATGTCATAATATATGCTCTTACAGGAATAATAAAGTAAATCTGCAGTCGACCAGAGAGATAGAGACGTAGTCGATAGAAGGCAACTAAGTTACGGCCATTTTGAATCACTGACCACATTCCAAAGGGGCGGAAAAAGGGGGGCGCCCGTCAACACCTGGTGGCCACACAGGCGGTCGTTCAGCGGACAGCCCTCTCGCTACTTCTCTCTCTCGGATGGCTTCCAGATTCCTCTTCCAACTCGTCGTGTGATTATTTCTCCCATCACCACATTATTACCACTCTATTCCCACATATATATATAAGTTAATAAATATTCTCTAATAACAATAAATACATATATTCTTCTATATATATATATAATGAATTTGAACTGTCTACTATGGTTTTAAGATGGACCTGCATGATGTGTTGTGTGTAGTGAACATTGCAAGGAGGCAAGTATCAACCCACCGTGGGTGTCCCGCAGCAGCAGCAAGGTCCGTGCCCCTTCCGTACACAGGGCCCGGTAGAGCGACTGCTGACCCGTGTTCTCAGGCAGCGCGGTGTCGTACAGGGCCACCACGGCATGCAGCAGGTCGGTGGCACTCGACTGGGAACACGCCACACTCTAGTTACACGGTGGATATCTACTTTGGTGTAGGTAAACCAAACTTTGATAGGAAAACATCCAATATTATATCATCAGAGTCTGTAGTTTCTATTTTAGTTTGAAGCAAATATATGTGTTCATACTGAGAGATGAAACTGTTTGGTGCGAACAACCCAATTATAAGTTTAACACCACTCAATATCACTGTAATCTAGCATGAAAATGACACGAGTCTTCCACCATGTAGAGTACCCGCCAAAAGTTATTAACATTTGGGAAGGCCACATTGTAGCCATACGGAGGTCTCTCATCACCGTCTCAAGGCTGACGCAATAGGGCCAACATTTCGTGTGACAGGGAAGTTCACATTAATTAGCACGTCCAGCAAACCCTGGTACTTATAACGTACACGTGTTTTCACCGTATCCCGAGAATTCTTCTCTAAGCCAACTTCTATTAGAATTTAGAAAATCTCGTCGGGCATTATTACACTATTAAATATAATTTTACTGTCCTAAAAGCTTATTCCCATAATTTGCTTAAATACCATTTATAAGATTCCACCCTTAAGTGCAGCACATAAAAGTACAATGATCCAATACAGTCTTGGAGCTCTAAAGAAGCGGCCTGGAAGATTAAATTGGCGAAACCGTTGGGAGAGTTCACCACTGATGAGCTAAGCCCTTCCGATTTTGTTTCAACGCAGTAAGGGCATTAGAATTTTGATTTATTTGTGAAAATAACATTCGCGTCTTAATGTCTTCATTCGTTATAGTATACTATGTATTTACATTTGGTTAAACGTCGAGTAGATGTACAAGTTTTGGGAGAATTTATAAAAGTGTTTATTAGATTAAAGATGATGAGAAATATAATAGATCATTTAAGAGTTTTAGACAAAAAGGATTAGTATTTGGAACGGCTATATTTTGAATAAACGGAGAACTCACTCTAGCTCACATCAAATTATTGTAATTGGGCAAGCCCAAATGTACCAATATCCAGTGAACAGTCTATCCATTTATCCGCCTAACCAAAACAACAACAATGAAAATAATTGACAAATAACAAAACCAACTCCAGAAGAGTTATGTATGTGTAATATGTCAGCAGCTACACTATCTTTATCTCTTTCCTTGAATATCTTAGCCAAGAGTTCCTCTAAATAGCAGGTCCTATAGGAAGAAGAGCCAAAAAATAACAAATCAGTCTGGAAGATTAAACTGACGAGCTTGCTAGAAGTTTTCACTATTTGTGAACTAGGACCACTCTTATTTAAAATATTTTATATTTATGTAGTTTGGACTATACAATATAATTTATTTCGATATGAAACAAGAACCGAACTAGAGTTTGGATTCTTACTTCTGAAATCAAAACTTCATATTCGTACATACATCGGCACAACGATGCTAACGATGTTAAAAAAATAAAATATATATCAGTATTTTTATAAATATATATTAATGGATTTTGACACTACATATCATTAGTGAAGAGAGCTAAGTTTCATGATAAGACAAACACTTTGAAATATGTGATTATTATTTTCATCTATGTGCGCCTCTTATAATATACATTATCGAATATTATATATACTAATACTACAATTATTTTTAAAAAATCAGATGAAAGAGCTTTGCTCATCAATGTTCAACCCTCTCTTCGTCGAATTAATATCCAATTTTTATATGAAAAGGCTTGACTCATCAATGGCCAATTTTTCAGAGGTTTGTCTTTATTTATTAGATGAAATTTGTCTAATTTGGAAAGTTTGAAGAAACAGCTGACAGGGTTGAACACTGTTGAGCCAAACTCTCTTATATCAAAATATTTATCATTGAAGTAAGGTCTGTAGAAATGATATTTTATAACGTACACACACACACATCACAAGAAACATATACATTTTAATTTTGCTTCAGAAAATCTGTATTTCAGAAACAATTAAATGAAATATTAAAGAACTAATGTATTTAATCTTATATTTATTTTTCAGATTTGTGTATATGAAATGTTTGCCTCTCTCTTTATTATTTCATCATAATAATATTTTTCAACAAATAATTGTAATTAGAATACATAATTTAGTTACTCTTCTTATAAAATAATTATTGATTATATCAGTAGAATAAAACAATTAATTAATTCTTATTAAAACCATTTAATACATTACTAATTATCCCTATATTAGAAATTCTCCGCCTAAACATCGAAATAAACGGCCGGAAAAAATCAACAATTTCTAATACCGGATGTCAATTATAGTTCCAGGAAAAGGCAAGAGAGCAATCCCGTGACTCATATTTTGGCAATCGACAATCGTTGATGGGAAGCCGAAAAATAACCAAAGCCAAACTTTCCGAGTCTTCTATGTCAGCCTTATTCTCATTTTGGGTTTGTCATATAACTAAATCGGCTTCAGATACTTTAAATGTAATTCTACTGTCCTAAAATATTATTTCCCTAGTTTGCCAAAATACCATTTCTAAGATTCTACCCTTCAGTAAAGCATATATAAGCACAATGCTCCAATACAATATTAGAGCTCTGAAAAGGCGGACTGGTTGATTAAATTGGCGAAACCGCTGTAAGGTTGCTGGTAATCAGGGCAAATAATACCTTGGATTCAGATAATTATTTGTTTCTGGCAGCTAGAATCAACAAATATATTGTCCATAAACTTTCATGTGATCTCTTTGTCATAACTAGCCACATATATATATTTTACGATTCCCGAGAGATCTTGGTTGTCTCAATAATCTAGCTCCTATTATACTTCAGACAATCTCTCCAATCATCAATGGTAGACCTAGACTGACCACCATATAGAACTATACGGTCGGACAGTGCAGAAGAATAGTATGATGTTTGAAAACGGTGAGAATATATCTGTGTTCAAATGAAAGCAATTAGAGTATAAATATATTTTTTCATAGAAAATACGTGTTGATACGTAGATGAAGTAACAATTTGTCTATTAAAATTTATAGTTCGAAATTATGTGCAATGAAGTTGAATTGATTTCTTATAGAGTGAAAATGAATACAAGTTGTAGTGTGTTTACGAATTTAAATATACCTCGAGAGATAGGGAGAGATAGGGAGAGAAAGTAAATTTAAAACATATAATAAAATAGAGAGAGATTTTCGTGTTCCAGTCCAAGTAAGTTTATGCGTAGAGAGATAATTTCTGAAGACCTATTTTTTATGTGTTCAAAATATATAAAGGCGAAGTGAAAAAATTATAAAATAAAAAGTAATTATATTTTGGAAAAAAAAAAACTTGTGAATAATGCATCATATAACGTTTAATAATTAACAAGCTTTATATGGGTAACTTGAACAAAGGTATGCATTTTTAAAAGCATAGAAAATAAGTATTTGAGATATATAAAATAAAAGGATTTAAAAGCGCGAATGTTTCTTTTATACATAAAACGAACTTCTACTGTCCTTACTGCGATGAAAAAATATATTGGGAGGGCTTGGATCATCAGTGGTGAACCCCCCAGCGGTTTCGCCAATTTAATCCACCAGACCGCTTCTCAGAGCTCTAATATTGTATTGGATCATTCTGCTTTTATATGCTACACTGAAGGATGGAATCTTAGAAATGGTTTTCAAGTAAACTATGGACATAAGCTTATACGACAGTAGAATTATATTCAAATATTTGCTTCGAGCAATGCTATTCAGCAAACTATAAAGACAAGGTCATTTGGAATAAATTAACACAAAGCAATAACGCGCCATCTATACATATAAAATAAAAGGATTTAAAAGCGCGAATGTTTCTTTTATACATAAAACGAACTTCTACTGTCCTTACTGCGATGATAAAATATATTGAGAGAGCTTGGCTCATCAGTGGTGAACCCTCCCAGCGGTTTCGCCAATTTAATCCACCAGACCGTTTCTCAGAGCTCTAATACTGTATTGGATCATTCTGCTTTTATATGCTACACTGAAGGAAGGAATCCTATAAATGGTTTTCAAGTAAACTATGAACATAAGCTTATTGGACAGTAGAATTACATTCAAATATTTGCTTCGAGCAATGCTCTTCAGCAAACTATAAAGACAAGGCCAGTTAGGAATAAATTAACACAAAGCAATAACGCGCCATCTATACATATAATATAAAAGGATTTAAAAGCGCGAATGTTTCTTTTATACATAAAACGAACTTCTACTGTCCTTACTGCGATGAGAAAATATATTGGGAGGGCTTGGCTCATCAGTGGTGAACATTTGAGATATATGTTAGAAGCAATATGAGATATAAGTGGCGATTTTTGCCTATTATAATTGATAAATTGTGCAATATTTGTAAAATAAAATTCTTATGGTGTGCATTTTAAAACATTTAAATTATTCTAATAGGAAAATTATTTCAAATCGTTAGTTTGATTCTTTATTGTCAATTGTTGGCGAATGGAGTTGGAAGAGTTATTATAGATAGAACTTCGTATAGAGATTTCTCTCTCTCTCATCGTAGAACAGAAATGCGTGGCATCGCTGGAGACCCGCTGGCAATCTTCCACCAAGCTCTGCAGCGGTGGCTGAGGTGGCATGTACATAGTCATTGTGCATAGTATATATATTCTAATTATTTTCGTATTATAATAATCATCTTCATTATTGTTAATTTCTCATATGCCCCTGACTGAGCACTTTGAACTATATTGACAATATGTCAATAAAAGTAGTATGTCAATTGTCTCTATATCTCTTCATAAAAGGGTAATTGTTTTAAAACGATTGCGAAATGTACGAAAATTGTTCAACAAAATGTATGTAAGTAGTACCCTTTGTTCAAAAATAAGTCAATTTATATTTAAATTCAAGAGTAAACATTGGAGGAGTCGAGACCTGATTTGTTGATAGTTGGGCACTTGATTTCAATTTCAAATAGAAAGGGAGGAGTGAGGCCTGAAATAAGGAACTTGTGTGATGGAAATTTATGTGAGTGAATTATGAATATATATAGGATCCAATTGTTACATTTAAGTAAAGCTGACATATTGTCCAGTTGCTCAAGATAGTTTGATACGTGACGTCATGTTTTGAAAATTAGGCGACAGTTTGTATGACAGGATAATTGTTAGGAAGGAAGTGAATTTGTGAAGATTAGAGGCTGTGGCATTTTTGTGTTAGATTTAGAATGTAGAGATTTGTTGTGTCGTTGATTTGAAGCCTTTTCTAAATTAGATATTTCGGGTAACATATTGTAACGTGGTTAATGTACACTGCGTGACATTGAAAATGGAACACCAAGAAATAGTGGCCAGAAAATTATGCAAATTTCAGGGTAGACGCGCCTAACCGAGTTATGCAAATGATGTAAAATGCGCAGCTCTCGTGCGCACATGGAGTAAGATATGAGGGAAGGAACTTGCAGAAAGGACAGTATTCGTGTCGTTATTTCTTCAAGGAAAATCATTGTAGAAATTTTGTTCTTGTGTCAAAAGACACGTGTAATAACAGAGAATGCCAGGTCATCGTAAACGGAGGCAGTTCAAGCAGACAGACGCTTTTACGAGGGGCATGGTGATCGGACTGAAAAGGGCAGGTTGGTCCATACGTCAAATCGCAGCTGATACACACCTTGGTGCGTCCACGTTGCACCGACTGTGGAGAAGATGGTTGGAACAAGGAAATGTGGCAATTTTTAGGAATGTCGGTGCAACCAGAGTGACGTCAGCACGTGTGGATCGGCGTATCCTTCGACAAGCAGTGGCGGCCCCACAAGCCACTTGTACCGCCATCCTGCAACATGTGCAAGACACCCTAGATCATTCCATCTCGACCAGAACCATTTCCCGTCGATTGGTTGCTAATGGCTTGCACTCATGCCGTCCGCTAAGGAACTGCCATTGACCCCACCGAATAGGCGCCAACGTTTGGAATGGTGCCGGGCTAGATCGACGTGGATGACGGAATGGCACAGGGTCGTGTTCTCAGATGAGTCGCGTTTCTGCTTGTCCAGTGATAGTCGCCGTGTACGCGTGTGGCGTCGACGTGGAGAAAGGTCCAATCCGGCAGCAATTGTGAAACGCCTCACCGTGCGACACCGTGAAATCCCCTACCTTCAGGGGGTACCCAATGCCCTTTATCAGCAGGATAACGCCCGACCGCACACTGCTCTGCAAGATGTACAGATGCTTCCCTGGCCACCGTACTCTCCTGATCTCTGACCAATCGAGCACGTCTGGGACATAATTGGACGCCGTTTGCATGCCTTGCCACAGCCGCGTTCAGAAGACGAACTGTGGCAAATGGTTGAGAGGGAATGGAGAGCCATCCCTCAGGACGCCATCCGTACTCTGATTGACTCTCTACCTAGACGTGTTGCTGCGTGCATCTCCGTCCGCGGTGATCCTACTTGCTACTAAGACGACGCCGTTCTCGCTCTGTATTGTGACTATCATTTTGAAATAAAGATCACTTATTGTTCGTCCCTGTCTCTCTCTGTCTGCCGAGTTTCATCACTTTCTGGCCACTATTTCTTGGTGTTCCATTTTCAATGTCACGCAGTGTATTTACATAATTTAGATTGTATTGATTTACATAAGTTTTTAAATGTGTCATACCTAAAAAAATGCACGTAGATAAACTTTTAAGGCAGACCATTTATGGCTTCGCGTTTATTTTGCAACGCGACAAGTGGTGGAGATCCCGGAGACCGATACTTATATAAGAAGCCTTCGCTTACAAGGCCTGGAGCGCCTTTGTCTCTATGAGTAAAATAATTAATTTCGTCGGGTCTGGATGAAAAAATTACTAGAGGGCTCTTCAAGCATGCGAGCTGTGGCCGCCGACGGGAGCTTTGCGATTTCTGTTGGTTGGACCAGGCTGAATTGAAACTGTCGTCTGCAGATGGGACTGTCTTCTGGGGAGGTGACCCGTCTTCTGTGGAGTTGAGACTGTCTGCAGATATTGCCTTCGAAAGAAATTGCTGTCTGCAGAAACCGCCGCCTGCAGAAATTGCCGCTTGCAAGATTTGCCGTCTGCAGAGAATCGCCGTCTGCAGAGATGAGATCGCGGTCTGCGGAGATGGAAACGCCGTCTGCAGAGATGGGATCGCTGCCTTCGGAGATGGGAACGCCGTCTGCAGAGATGGGATCGCTGCCTGAGGAAAATTGCCGTCTGCGGAGTTGGGATCGCCGTCTGCAAACCCGGACAAACAGAACCGACCCGATGTTAAGCTTACGTCTGACAGCGAAGACGCTGTCCTTTTGGGAGAGGGAGCAATGTAACGTGGCTGATTTATTCACATAATTTTAGATTGTATCGATTTACATAAGTTTTTAATTGTGTCTACCTATATAAATGCACGTAGATACACTTTTTAAGGCAGACCGTTAAGTCCTCGCGTCTATTTTGCAACGCGACAAGGTGGTGTAGATCCCGGAGACCGATACCTATATAAGAAGCCTTCGCTTACAAGGCCTGGAGCGCCTTTGTCTCTATGAAGAAAATAATTAGTTTCGCCGGGTATGGATGAGAGAATTACCAGAGGGCTCTTCGAGCATGCGAGCTGTGGCCGCCAGACGGGAGATTTGCGATTTCTTCTGGTTGGACCAGGCTGAATTGAGACCGTCGTCTGCAGATAGGACCGTCTTCTGGGGAGGTGACCCGTCTTCTGCGGAGTTGAAACTGTCTTCTGCAGAAACCGCCGCCTGCAGAAATTGTCGTCTGCAGAAACCGCCGCCTGCAGAAATTGCCGCTGGCAGAAATTGCCGTCTATAGAGAAGCGCCGTCTGAAGATATGAGATCGCGGTCTGCAGAAATTGTCGTCTGCAGAGAATCGCCGTCTGCAGAGATGGGATCGCCGTCTGCAGACCCGGACAAACAGGACCGACCCGATGATAAGTTTACGTCTGACAGCGGTGACGCTGTCCTTTTGGGAGAGGGCGCAATGCAACGTGGTTAATTTATTTAAATAATTTTAGATTGTATTGATTTACATAAGTTTTAATTGTGTCATACCTATATAAATTCACATAGATACACTTTGAAGGCAGACCGTTATGTGCTCGCGTCTATTTTGCAACGCGACAATATATTAAATTTAAACAGTAGAAGTCTTGATTGTGTGGCGTCTTAATGATAATGGTATATTTATTTGAAAATCTGCCTATTTTATAAATAGGTATGAGCGACCTTGAGTGGGACACTACGCCCTACTGTAGAGACTGCTGGAAGTATATCTTGACTTCTGTAGATAAACCTAAACTGCTTTATATGAATGTTGCCTTATTGAACTCATTCAGAGTAGGCTACATACAATATATGGTATTACTAGAGCAGGAATCGCCGAATATCATTTCTAAAAAGGAATAAAAGCTTACGGTGACGAGATTCTTTATTGAGGCGATATAAAATTGGCAAGCTTTCGGACTATGACGTCTTTCAACAGGCTGTTACGCGATTACAAGTTGCCTGTTGAAGGACGTCTTAGTCCGAAAGCTCACCAAGATTATATCGCTTTAATGAAGAATCTCGTCTCCCTAAGATAATATACCAGGTCTATTAGTATGAAACGCGAAAATTTTCAGTGAATTCAAAAGTTCACCAATTCCATACAACAAAAGATTTTTTATTCAAAGTAACTGCCCTGATTAGCTATACACTCGGACCACATTTCAGGCAATTTTCGAATTCCTTGTCTGAAAATTTCTATTCCTTTTGAGTCGAATCAGTCAACAAGTCATTTTCGGAGTATGTCTGAGTTAAAAAATTCCTGTTTTTTTAGGGCGTGTCCTAAAGATGTGAAAAGGTGGTAGTTCGACGGCGCTAAGTCTGGTGAGTACGGCGGGTGGGGTTAGAGTCCCCAGCCCAAGTCTTTTATGGTGTTTTTGACCACTGTAGCGTTGTGGGCTAGAGCGTTGTCATGCTACAGTATCAGCTTGTTGTGCCTTTCACCCCCTTCCGGTCTTTTTTCATTCAACGCCTCTCTCAAACTGTGAATTTGTTGTTCGTAGCGACTAGTATTGACCGTTTCGCCAGGTTTCAGGAGCTCGAAATATACTACGCCGGTCTGGTCCCACTATACGCAAAGCATTACCTTTTTTCCGAAGCAATTGGGCCTAGGCGTCTGTTTTGAAAATTGGCCGGGCAGGCCCCACGACTTTTGGCACGTAGGATTGCTGAAGTGGATCCATTTCTCATCAGAAGTTACGATTCGGTGCAAAAATGAGTTCTTTTCATGCCTGGCGAGCAGCCCTTTGCAGGTTACCAGACGCCGTTATTGCTGTCTTTCGCTCAACTCGTGGGGGACCCATCTGGAAAGCTTTTGGGTCATTCCGAGGCTATTTGACGGTAGAGAAACAGCACCTTGAGACACCTGGAGCTGTTTCGCGAGTTTCTCCTGCATTTGGGTACTGTCTTAATCCAACAAAGCTTGCAGTTCAGCGTCCTCGAACTTTTGGGGCGGTTTTCCATGTGGTTCATTATCAAGTTCAAAATCGCCCTTTGGAATTTTTTAAACCACCTGTAACACTGCGATTTGCTCAGAGCGTGGTCGCTGTAAACTTCCTCGAGCATTCGGTGGGCTTCAGTGGCACTTTTCTTCCAGTTGAAGGTGAACAACAAAACTTCCCGGAAATGGGCACTTTTTGGCTCGGAAATCGCCATTTTACACGGTCTCCAGAAATTTTTCACGATTTGAATTTTTCTAAAACTGCACGCATGCTGATGCCACGTGAGTCAAAGAACAAAACGCCTACAACAGCGCCACCATCGGCTCAAATAAAGTTGCACAGCGTCCTCTGGCGCCCATTTTCGCGTTTCATACTAATAGACCTGGTAGATGGTTAGGATCTGACATCATACAGCCACGTTGTAAGATTCAAAAGGAAAAACAGGGTAACGTGGTAAGATTCTTTAATGGAACATGACGAGCTTTCAGGCAGCAACTGCCCTTCTTCAGGTCTTATACAAGTGTAGACAGAGAAGTGCCATATTTATAAGCAAAAATATTTACATTGTATACGCACAAGGAAATAAGGAATTTTAAATACTGAAGATTGGGGAGGGGATTTGCATAGTTACAAATAAAACGAACTCTGTGTGAGAAATAGAGGCAAAAAACGGAGATAAAAATTAAACATAAAGGCAAAACATGGAGATAAAAATTGAAACCGAAAAATAAAAATGAAACCCAGAAACATATCAGCGAGTGAGGCCGTAAAGTATTGTATATTGCGGTGGGAGATCAATCTTCCGGTTAAAACTGGGAGTACAGTTCGATACCAGTGCCTCCAGAACCAAGCGTTGGTACTTGTTTCCAATATCTCTGTATACAGAAATCGTATCATCTAAATTAAAGGAATGGTCAAAATCTGCGATGTGTTGAAAAATGAGAGATTTTCTATCTTTGGAACGTATATTACGATTATGTTCGCGGATTCTAGTAGCGATGGTTCGACCAGTTTCACCAATGTAAATTTCCATTAAATAATCTTACCACATTACCCTGTTTTTCCTTTTGAATATAGATGGTGTAGGCGTTTTTCGCTTGTTGATTTGTTTTCCACTGCTTCCCTGCGCCTCGTAGATAACGATTGCGTAGTTTATTTACTCTCAATGGTCCCGCAAATTTTCCTGCAGACACCCCTTACGGCAAATTGTTCTATATTTTGTGATTGGTCGGTAGCTCGTATTCATGATCTCACTGTTAAAGTGTTGTAAACAAAAATTGATTTTTCAAAGAATGTCGCAAAGGTTTTTAATCATTTTTTTTCAAATTTCAAAAAACAAATATGTTGTACACATTCTCTGTTCTCGTGTATTTTCTCTCTTTCTTCTTGTTAATATCATATGACTATTCTTCACGGCCTAAACATATTGTAAATATATATATATATATATATATAGTAATTTAAGTCAACAATCCCATATTGTATATAACTTGAACAAGATTTTAACGTTGTATAATGGAAACACATTTAAATGATTATACGCATGATTGACATGTGTCATTACATCATCATACGTAATATACTTTGTACAAACTGAGGATAAATAAATAAAACTCTGTAATAGATTAAGAGCTGAGCTAAAGAGATAGAAGTCAAAAACTTCTAAATTCGAGATATATGGAAGTCATAAAACAACATATAAAGATAGATTGGAAACTGTCAGGACGGCGCCAGTTTAGAATTTCACCAGACGATCCACACTCTTCACATCTGGTGAAATGCAATACTCCCTTTCTCAGAAAAGGTATATAAAGCCTCCGTCCTAGCCAAAGATACAGTCACTTGACAGTCACTTCACGATCTGCGTGAGCCCTCGTCGGTTGTCACCTAGGTCCACCTCATCCACCATGTAGACCAGTAAGAACTCTTTTATCTCCATCTTTTGCTCCTAGCTCAACTTTTATCTGTTCACGGAACTTTCTTAGTGCAACTGTGTCTTCGTTTTTTGTGTGGACATTCCCAAGCTTTCCACTCTGCCTCGACCACGACTGCCTGTACTCTGTGAAAACTGTTAAAGGTCTACCAAGGTGCAGAGAGGTACTGGAAAACTCCACATCATGACTGTTCCTCTCGGTCAACACAGTATAGCGAGAGTTACAGGGACTCACACCATAGATTAATTCGACTGGATACCTCACCATGCCACAGAGGCTACAGGACTTCATCACATATATTTATAGACAATTGTAAAGGCATACATGTATGGCAGCGCAAATGTCCTTAGAAGTACATAGCGCTTTAAATTGAAATGAATATATAAAAAAATTAAATTATTTTCCATTTTAAAAAAATAATTGTTTTATAAATTATAGTGTCTCTGAGACTAGGTACGTGAATATGAAAATAGACAATCTTAATTACCCACTATATAATAAAGCAAGTGAGTATTTAAAAAAAGGGAGAATGCTTATATTCATAGAATAAACACTCACAGGGTAAAAAGACATTTTGAACTCCCGAGGTAAAAAGAGCTCTACCCGTGGCTGTACGGTAGGGAGCCATCATCCATCATCCAGCAAATTGGTCTTATCGCGGCGACAGGCAGATCTGTCCCACTCACCTTATATACCACGATATTACAACAAACTGAGCATCTAACCTCTCCTTGCTGTATGATTTCTGACATTTATTTTATATTTTATTTATTTATTTATTTATATTTAACTTTTCACCCAAGTAAAAGTGTTAAAACCATTCTAGCAAACATCCAATCCCTACTGAAGCTAAACTTAGTACAAAATAATATATATTCATTTGAAACTCGTTAATTTGAATCTGTCGATATTTTAATTTTTTTCCCGGTCCCTTGAAAAATACTCGATGTGTTGAATAATACTAATATTAATTCTGATACCCTCGGTAATTTCAAGTTGAAGGAATAGTATCTTGCCACAAATTAACATTTTTGAATAACTGTGTGTGTACAAATGTTTAAAATAACAAATCACGAATTTTGTGATCAAACTCTTGTTTACTTGATTTTATAAATATGTAAAATACTATCTGAAAATTAAAATATGAGGGAAAATATTGCCAGCGATTTCTCAAGCTAGACCAGCCCACAAACAAACTAAACATAGTTAGAGCTCAAATATCCCACGCGCAACGGGCGGATATGAGAGCTTGGTTAAGTAGATTCGTCAGTGTTGAGAACAAAACGTTCCCGTCGGCGTTTTCATGTTGAAGGATAAAAACAAGTATTTTGCGCGGTCTCTTGGAATTGAAGGATTTGCAGCAAGTGAGGGGCGACTCTAAAAAAAAAAAAATAAAAACAAGGGATATCATATTTCAAAAATCTGTGGAAAGAGCGCCAGCGTGGATATTTCCATTTGTTCCCAATGTATTGACGACCCATATGCAAAGTTGATCAACATAAAATCAGATGAAACTAAGCGAAAAGAAGAGATGATGCAGAATTGTTTATTAATAATTCACCTGATTGAAAATTGATGTCAAACATCTCTATTTCCATTTAAAGCGCTTCTTTCTTATAATTAAAACGCTATTTAATATTTTAGTTGTTTCAAAGTTTTCTTAAATAAATAATATATACAAAATTCGTTGTGTTTGAATTAAAATGAAAAATGTCGAAATTGAAATTAAAAATGCCTTAATTAAAATTGAAAATATCTAAATAAAATAAAAGTATCTAAATTTTACCATGAAAGTTTTCTGATTATAAATATAAAATGTCTAATTAAAAGTTAAAAACCTATTTATAGATTTATAAACGTATATAAATACTAGCGAATGTTCCCGGTTTTTACCCGAGTAAAGGTTTGCCTGACGAACATTTGTTAAAACGCTTCTAGAAAACATCCAATCCACCTATATATAGATTTATAAACGTATATAAATATTGTTATATGCGTTTAAATATTTTTTGAAAACATTCATTAAATATTAAATAAGATATTTTCTTTTAAAATATATTAATATTGAAATGCCATTTTTTTTAAAAACGTCATTGGAATATTATATTACTAAATTCTCAAATTATATATTAAATTTATTATACTTGGAACACATTTATGCATTTTTAGAATTTATAAATGTAATTTCACCAGATACCGCGAGAGGCGCTGCTTGCGAGTTAAAGTAGAAAATTTGCAAATAGAATTGCAACGAATATTTATTTCAAATTAAAATCAAACCAGCCTCTTCCCAGTAGTATAGTAAATAACTTCCTAAAGTTTCACGGCGATTGGATATTCTTACCTTTTAAAAACACTCATCGTGTAAACAAACTAGCATTCATCATGTAAACAAACTACGTGTAAAATTATTGACCAATCGAATTCATTAATTGTCGCGACCAGTGCTGCGCCAAGCGATAAAAGGCTGGAACTAACGCTTTTTGTTTTACATTTAAAAAAAACACATTGACATTTTTAGTTTTTTTATTAGCCTATATGTTAATCGAAATCTTCAGCTACATAAATGCGAAATTTCATAATGATTGATTCTGTAGATATTGAGCAACGCGATGACAATCATCGATTCTGGATTTCATTTTTTATAGACATAAAGGATTGTTATAAACGTTCAAATATATTTTTGAAACACATTTAATTTTTTGAAAGCATTTATTGAATTTTAAATAAACTATAATATATATATATATGTGTTTTCTTATAATATATAATAAAATTAAAATGTCAAGTTTTTACAATATCATTTGAAAATTGCATTACAAAATCCTCAAAAATATTTACAATTGAATATTATTTTTTTATACTTAGAAAAAAAATTGCATTTTTACAATTTATAAATATAATTTCACCCGAGACCGCGAAAGGCGCTGCTTGCGAGTGATATTAGAAAATTTGCGAATAAAATTGCAGCAAATACTTATTTTAAATCAAATTCAAACTAGAAACTTTCCCGGTGGTAAAGTAAACAATTTTGCAAAGTTCACAGCGATTGGATGTATGGGGTTCGAATCTCTCGAGTACAGACAGACACACATTCATTTATATATATATAGAAGTTTAACACATTATCAAGCAATTATCAGGAATTACCATCAAGGAATATTTATTTCAAATTTGACATGTTGTGGGTGTTATGCTTTGCCCTCATACACCTATATATTTAATTTGTTTTATAATTTTTTGGCTTTTTGTATGATATTTTTCAAATAAAGAAAAATATCACAATGGTACTTTCCTACTAATATCTTTTAGTTATCCTCCAAACAGGTAGAGAAAAGAAGAAAATAATGTTTTAGAAAAGCTTTTATATTTGAATTATACAAGGTCACTCTAAAAGTTTACGCAATTACTTACTTTTATTAAAACTTTCAAATTTTCTGAATTTCCCAAAGTATTCACCCTTAGCACCTATGCAAAATTTCATCCGTGAAAACCAAGTAACCCATGTAATCATAATTGGATTTTTTTTAAATACATGTGTTAATTTATGTATATGTGATGAGGCATCCTGTCAACTTGGTTGTGATAAGAGAGATCCTGTCGACTCTCGATATAGCTGTGGTAACCGAGGGTCAAACCTGTAGTAACCGAGAGGGACAGTCAGGGCGTGGAGAGTTTTCCAGTACCTCTCTGCACTTTGGAAGACCTTTAACAGTTTTCACAGAGTACAGGCAGTCGTGGTCGAGGCAGAGTGGAAAGCTTGGGAATGCCCACACACACAAAAACGAAGAGACACAGTTGTAGTAGGAAAGTCCCATGAACAGATAGGAGTCGAGCTAAGAGCAAGATGGAGTTAGAAGAATCTTACTGTTTTACATGATCGATGAGGTGGACCTGGCTAAGACCGACAAGGGCTCACGCCAACGGTGAAGTGACTGACTATATAAGGCTAAAACCGAGGTTTTTATATACCATTCCCGAGGAGGGGGGGGGGGGGGGGGGGAGATGTCTAAGAATTTGGACTTTGGACGTCTGCGGCATTCTGCACCCTTAGACCTTAATGGCGACGGGGTGCCACATTCCTTTAGGGTTGTTGGATTTCTCTCTCGATTTTAGACGTTTTTCAACTTCTCAATCTTGCTTTAACTCACCTCTTAATCTATTACATAGTTTTATTTATTCATCCACAGTTTGTACAAAGTACATTACATATGGTGATGCAATGACACATGTCAATCATGCGTATAATTATTTATAGATGTGGTTCTATATACAACATGACAATCTTGTTATAAGTAGTATACAATATAGGGTTGTTGGCTTAAATTACCATATATATATATATTTTTTTTTAAATAATGGAGGAATATCCTGACCAAAAGCACATGTGCTGTTTAGATGGCAGAGCGCCATCTAGTGGAGCAAAAATTAACTAAACGTTTATTTAACTTGTTCCGTGATATTTGGACAACCCAATTTATTGATAAATCAATTCCTTTGTATTTTAACACTTAAATTTATTACCTTTAACGTGATTAATATACATGTATATGTTGTTTATGTAATAAATAAATCAATGTGTATATAACACAATTTTCACAAATAAATAAATAATTGAAGTAAATAGAACGTTTAAAAAGTTTTATCGCATATGTTTCTTTTTATAGAACGGAAAATCGTAATATAATATAAATATACATACATTGAAGGTATATATATGTAATAGAGATGAATTGAGGGTAACCTGACAATTTCTAAAATGAAGTCTCTATTCCCTCTCAAAACTAAATTGTCCCAACAGGTAAACATAAATTTTAATGTCCAATTCCATTCTCTCGCAAAACATAAATAATGAATGGCGCTCTTTCGTCCAATTCTGCATTTTAATCTAAATTCAAACGGCGCACAATACTTCAGGGAAAGTACTTTCAGAGATCGATTATCGATATCCTGCAGATACCTTTGGTGGTAAATTTAACAAAAGTGTTTAATAGAATACTTTGGGGTCTCTTTTCAACCTCTAAATCTCGATTGGGTGAGACACTTTCTATTGTTGCTTAGAACAGAATGGGGAAAGTAAGTAGATAAATTTAAAATGTATTCCTACATTTGAAATATATATATCAGATATACAAGGTATGTCCCATAAGTTCCCGGACTGGGTCCATAAAAAAATAAATAAATGAAAAATGTAAATGAATTTGACTGTTTATTATAGAAAAAATATTTGGCTACACGGTGGTACCAATATCGAGGCGGTACTTGCGCGCGCGCCAAGGCTATTCTAATTTATTTAAAGGTCGCACCTAGCGCTGCGGCGATTTTACGATGGAACAAAAATTGAAGCAGAGGATTTGCATAGAAATTTGTGTGAAACTTCAAATATCAGCAACCGAAACTTTTGAAATGCTTAATAAAGCATTCCCCAATGACGCCCCAAAGAGAACAACTGTTTTTGAATGGCATTCTAGATTTAAAGCTGGCAGAATTTCCACTGAAGATGATCCTCGTCAAGGACGCCCAAAATTTCAAAGGACTGATGAAAATGTGCAAAAAATCACCGATTTGATAAAAGAAAATCCTCGAACCACTTTTTTGGAGCTAGAGCAAGACACAGGCATCTCTAAAACAACGATTGGAAGGATCGTAACCGAAGATTTGAAGCTCAAAAAGACTCCTGCAAAATTCATCCCAAGATTCCTCACCAATGAGCAAAAACTGTGTCGGCTTGCAACCTGTGAGGACATGATGGAAATGACAAGAACGGATCCAGAATGGAAAGACAAGATAATCACAGGCGACGAGACATGGGTCTATGGCTATGACCCTGAAACCAAACCTCAATCTGCCGAGTGGAGAGGTTAGGGTGAGCCTAGACCCAAAAAATCCAGAAACAAGGTGTTGCTGGTCGCTTTTTCGGATAACAAGGGCATTGTTCATCACGAGTATCTTCCTGCAGGCCAAACAGTTATTAAGGAAATGTATTTGGGCATTCTTCGCCGTCTAAGGGAAGCGATTCGAAAAAAAAAGGCCAGAAAAATGGACTAATGGTGGCTGGATCCTACACCATGACAATGCTCGCCCTCACACAGCGCACTTGATGACTAACTTTTTGGCGAAAAACGGGACACAAATCCTACTTCAACCACCCTATTTCCCAGACATCGCACGAAATGACTTTTTCCTGTTCCCCAAACTTAAAGCAGTTCTAAAAGGAAGACATTTTGACACCAGGGATGACATAATAGAAAAATCGCCGTTAGCATTGAAGAGCATTCCAAAAGAGGCTTATAAAAACTGTTTCGACAATTGGGAGAAACGATGGCGCTGGTGCGTTGAAGCAAGGGGGGATTACTTTGAAAAGTTTTAATAAAAAAATTTAAAAAAAATCTTACCTTTTTTTTTTTATGGACCCAGTCCGGGAACTTATGGGACATACCTTGTATAATAGAATCAATTATTTTTCTTTCTTCTTATCATTAAATATAATTCGTAGAAATCATTTAAATTAATTGTAAATCAGAGAGTATATATAGATACCACTGGTTTTTCTTGGATATGGATTTTCATTGGAGGTTGGGTTGGTTCAATCCAAGTTATTTTAGAAAAGGTGTTTGTTTAGAGAGGATTATTTTGAGTTTTTGTTTCTGAAGTGTGTGTGTGTGTGTGTGTTGTGTGTGTGTGTGTGTGTGTGTGACAATTGACAATTAAAAAATATTTATTGTGATCTTAGACAATATTACATATTTTCAATCATAGGGAGAGAAAAAGAAAATAAGAAGAGAGAAGAGAAGAGAAAATATAAACATATATGAAACAAATTTTACAAGATGGTGATGGGAGATGGAGGAAGAAAACCTCGGCGCAGGAGGGTCCTGGACCAGGCGATGAGCGGGTCTTCCACTGCTTCTCCGAGCCCAACCTGTACAAAGTAGCGATAAATTCGCAACTTTGCCGACGCCAAGATGGAAAGGGCGTCGTCCTCAAGGCCGGACCCGCCGAAGATCCAAGCCTGCAGGTCAGGGGGCCGCCCTATGATGTTGAAGGCCTCTCTGATGAGAGGCCTGATGGACCGGCAGCACCAGTAACGGTGGCCGAGGGAGCGGTCGATGGACCCGCAGGCAGGACAGGAGGGGCCGACCGAGGCAGGATGGGCCGGATGGGGCAGGGCGTGGAGGGCCAACTTGAGGGCCGCGTCGGCCTCGTGGCCCGAGTAGGCGCAGCGCCGCAGCGAGGCCCAGTCGATCCTAGATGGAAGTGGACCGATGGTGGGCGACCATCTCGAGGTGAACCTTGAGATGGGCGTGGCGGCGAGGCGCGGGCGATCCAGGGCCCGTCGGGCCGAGCGGGTCGTGAGGCCGTTGAGGAACGGCGTAGCCGTCCCTCGCAGCACCACGGCCGCAGCTAAAGAGCTAGATGAGGGTGCAGACTCCGCCCCGAAGCCCACGGCGTTCTCGGAGGTCAGCCTCCGACAGAAGGCGCCCAGGGCCGCGGCGTCAGCCAGGGCCGAGCGCGTAGGTCGGGCGGTGAGGTGGCCCTCCGCAAGAAGGTCCCGGACTCGGGCTCCGCGCCAGCGGGCAGGGGCCAGGAGGTCGGGAGGGCGGAGGAACCGGCAGCCGCCGATGATGTTGAGGTCCAGTAGCTGAGCCGTGGGGACCGCCCGATGGTTGAGGCCCAGGATGTTGGAGGCCTCCTCCCACAGCTTCAGCAGCCGGAGACGGCGGGGCTGGAGACGGGTGCCGTCCGGTGGAGGGTGGATCCAGGCCTCACCGCTTTCTACCAGCCAGCTGAAGGCATTTCTGCCCCCGCGGAGCGCGACCTGCACCCCCTTGAGGCAGGCGAGCTGGAGCTGGGTCGCGAGGTCGAGGAGGCCGAGGCCTCCGATGGCAACTGGCCTCGCCATGACATCGGCGGGAAGCCACGCCGTGTGGTCCTGTCCCCAGACGAATCTCGCCAGTCGGGCCTGCAGCTTGGCGATGGTTGGGGGTGATGGTAGGTAGCCATGCAGGTGGTGCTGGATGACAGAGCCCACCAGCGTGTTCGCCGCTCTTGCTCGCCCGACGAGGGAGAGGCCGCGGGTGAAGGGCGTCCATTTGCGGCATGCATTCTCCAGGAGGGCCAGGAGATGCTGCTCCCGGTGGGCGACGGTGCTCCTGGGGGCGATGTCGAGCCCGAGGACCCTGATGGAGGTGGTCGACCAGGAGGCGCCGCACCAGAGGCCAGCGCTCTTCCGGAGGTTCACGCCAACTCCGGAGGCCTGCTTGTATTCTTCGAAGACGGTCGCCACCCGTTCGAAGTCTCCGTCGCGATGAAATAGGAGGACGATGTCGTCGGCGTAAGCGATGACATTGCCCACGCCGAGGGTCAACTCCAGGCGACGTAGCAGCGGCCCCGTGGCGATGCTAAAGAGCGCGGCACTCACGGCGCAACCCTGCCTGAGGCCGTTGAGAAGGGGGGAAGGCTGTTGTATGAAAGCCTCCGGCCCGGATGGTGGCGTCCGCCCCGGCGTAGAGGATGTTGATCCAGGCCATGAAGGCCGGCGGGAGGCGGAGGGATGTTAGCAGGGACTCCAGGAAGCCGCGGTCCAATGAGTCAAAGGCGGACTCTAGGTCGACGCCCATGACGGCCAGCGGCGAGCCCAGGGCGGTGGCCTCCTCGATTGCGTCCGTCACCATGGCGATGTTCCATGACGGGGACCTCCCGGGGACGGCGTATGTTTGGCATTCCGGTACCAGGGTCCGCAGGTGGGGCTTGAGGCGCCGGTGAAGGATGGCGGCCAGGACCCTGTAGTCGGCCGAGGGCAGCGCGACAGGCCTGTAGCCATCAAGGCCGCGACCTCCGCGGGCCTTGGGCACGAGGCAGATGGAGCTGCGCCGCGTCGACGGAGGCAGGGCACCTCGGAGCCGTGATGCCGCGAACACCCGGGCCAGAGCAACCCACCCAGCCGGGGGCCTTTCCGCGAGGGAGGTGCTCGATGGCGTTGGCGATCTCGCTGGGGCTGATGTCCGGCCGGTGGAGCGGGTCCTCCTCACTCAGCTCGCGGGTGGTGGTGGGCGCGCTGCTGGCGATGAAGGCAGCTCCCGCAGCTGGATCGCTGGTGGGACGGGCGAAGCGGGGCTGGAAGGTCGCGAACGCCCTCCGCGAAGCTCGGGGCCCTCGATGATGTTGTCCTGCTCGTCCCTGATGACGCTGAACGGGCGTCGGAGGCGGATGGCGCGTGCTAGGTCCGGCAGCGATGGGTAGTCGGCCCGGATGGAGGAGGCCTCGAGCTGCGCCGCGATGTAACGTCTCGCCCTGTAGACGTAGCTGTCGCTGGCAGCGTGGCGCGGGTCGTGCAGGGATCTGGCCTCCGCCAGCAGCCCCGCCTTGATGGAGGTCCACCTATCCCAGAAGGTCCCGTCGTCGTCATCGTGCGCTGTGTCTTCCTCCAACTCCCGGATGTAGCCAGCCAGATGTTCGAGAGCAAGGCCCGAGCGGAGCATCGCGGCCAAGCGAGGCTGGGTGGGGGAGGAGACGGCGGTGGTGGGCGGGCCCACCTGGAGCAGCACGAGGCGGTGGTCCGAGAGGTGGTAGTGGCTGGTCGCGTAGATGGACGCGCGATCCAGGACTCCAGCAGGGACGAGGATCCGGTCCAGGCGGTTCGATTCGACTTGGTCGCCGTGCATGGCGACTCTGGTGGGCAGGTGGGCGGCGTCGAACTGGGTGGCCACGTCGACCAGCGCGGCCAGGTCCAGAAGAGCGGCGAGGGCATCCGATGATGATGATGACGAGGGGCCCCGATCCCTGATGTTAAAATCGCCGATGATCCAGCAGGCTCCCTCCTCCTCCTGTGCCGCTGTCGCCGCCAGGAGCTCCAGTTGCCGGTTTCTCTCCCGGGGTTCATGCGCCAGATGAACGACGATGGCCGTCATCTCCTCGCCGCGGACATCTATGGTTGCCAAGGCGATGTGGCCCGGCCACAGGATGCGTTGATGTAGCACGGCTACGCCTGGTCCGAAGACGCAGGCGAGTCCGGATCCCGAGATGGCTACGGGATGGGCCAACACAACAGCACTGTAGCCGAGGCAGAGGTCTTGGCCGCTGCCCAGATGAAATGCGTTTGTCTCCTGGACAAACGCGATGTCCACGTGATGTTGCCTGAGGAGATGACAAAGGGCAAGGCTCCTCCTCCGAGTGGCGAGCCCTCGCGCGTTGATGGTGGCGACGCGGTAGCTCATTGTTGCCGTCCCTTATGCAGCACCCCCTTGGTCTTCTGGAGGGTCTTGCGGATGGTGTGGTTGGAGTCTGGGATCGAGGCCTTGATGGTTTCGGCCACCTGGTCGAGGGCGGCGACCTGTGCTTTTGACAGCGAGGCCACTCGCTTCTCCATTTTTCCTTTAGAGGTGAGTAGCCGCTGTGCGTCCTCGCGGTCTATACCGGGCAGCCGGTCCCAGTCGATGGAGAGGTTGGGGAACTGCTTGAGGTGCTCCTGCAGCTGGACGAATGCGGGTTTGCCCCGGGGAGACGCGGAGGGAGTTGAGGTCAGCTCCTCCTCCGACATCTCAATGTCGAGCGGAAAGGTCTCAGGCTCGGGGGGCCGCGGGGCAGCCAGAGGAGCAGGGAGGGCGACAGGGGCGGGCTGGGCAAGATCCTTCGGTTCGGCAGGATGGGGCGCCGAGGGGATCGCTGGAGCCTCGGTTGATGTCTTCGCCGGTTGGACAGGGGACGCCGGTGTTGCGGGCGCAGGTGCCGGCTTCCTTGGTTGCTGAGGAGGAGGAGGAGGAGGAGGGGGGCGAGGCCTTGCGTCGGTGTAAGACGCTGCTTGCCTGGGGCTGCCGTTCCCTTGCCTGGCGAGCGCTGGGCAGTTGGCTCTGCGGTGGCCCTGCTTGCCGCACTTGGAACACTTGATGCCAAAGGAGAGGAAGGCTGACAGGGTGTCTCCCTTGGACTTAATGGTCAGACGGGTGGGCAGCGACTCCAGCCTCACGCCCTCGCGGAGCAGGATGAACGCCTCCCGGCGGCCGTCGTTGAAGGTGTATTCCCCCATCTTGATCATGATGGGGGCGATGGAGGTCACGGTGCCGAAGTTGCGCAGGGGCTCCACGATGGCGCTGTCCTCGACGAAGCCGGGCAGATTTGCGATGGTAATGCGTTCTGCCCTTTTTCGGAAGGGGAAGACCTTCAGGTGGGTGCCCTCGATGTCCAGGCCCACCTCCACCAGACGGCTCGCATGGTCTTTGCTCGCGAGGCCCACGACATAGTGGCCGTTCATCCTGTTGAACTGGCTTATTTTCCCTGGCCCTCCGAGCAGGTGGCCAATTGCCCGGAGGTAGGAGTAGTCCGGGATGTCTGGGCACAGCTCCACGAAGACGTAGTTCTCGTGGTTGGTAGAGGTCTGCCTCGCCTTGGCGTCGGCGATGTTGGCGCGTGTCGCCTTGATTTCCTGGGGCGGCATTGACCTCGGCCCTGTTGGCCGCTTCTGCTGCTGGGAGCTGCGCTTCTCAGCAAGCCTGCTTGGCTGTTTAGAGGCGTGGTCAGGTGACGGTGAGACGAGGCGCCTTTTCTTTCTCTTCACGACTGTGTAGCCTTCGTTGGCGTCCACCTCCGCCATATCGCTGTCGGCCCAGTTGAGCGAGGCCGGGCTGGCTGGAGTTACGCTGGTCGTAGCAGCAGTCTTCGGCGCCGTGACGTCACCACGCGCGTCGGCCGGATTTACATGCATGTCGCCTGCCGGCGAATTTGCATACTTTTGGTTTTCAGAAGAAATTTCTTTAGTTTTCTTCATATTTATTTCTTTTGGCGATATTTCCTCGCCTGTTGGTAGCAGGATGCTGGGCCTTCCAGGCACTTTTTCAGCACATCCTGGGCTTTCTGCCAATATCACACTTGCCAGACTAAGCGCCCTTTACACGCACTCAAAAGGCGAAAACGGCGGAGCTCGCGAAAGCGTGGCCGCACGCCCAAGTGTGTGTGTGTGTGTGACAATTGACAATTGAAAATAGTTTATTGTCCTCTAGACAATGTTACATCTCAACCAGGAGGGTGAAAAGGAAATATTTACATTTGACAGTTGTCAGGAATCAAGGCATCGCCGCCTAAGACTGGCCAAATCGGAGCTAACATCGGGATGTTTGCCCCGAGCCGGTTCTATGGCCGCGCTGAGGAACTCAGCGAGGACTCCCCTCATCGCAGGTGTCAGTCTCGCCATGAGGGACTCTCTTTCATCGAAGAAGAGAATGGCATCCTTGAGGTCATTCGGTTGGATCCCTGATTGATATAAGGGCCCTAGGCAGGTTAAGTGCTTCAGTTTCTTGAGGATTTCAATAACCATGCACTCCTCCCTCATGGTCGGCGTCATCTCCTCCTCGTCGGGAGCAGGTGGTATCGGCCCGGCAGGCTGAGGCGCGGGCAGTGGGGGTGTTGGAGGCACTGGGGCTGGCGAGGTCTTGAGCGCCGCCCTAGATGTCGATGTCTCCTCGATGGACATCTCAACGTCCAGTGTAGTGACTGCAGGCCCGTGACTCCCAGGAGCCCGCAGGGACGGAGTAGGGGCGACAGGTGGAGGGGCAGGAGGCGCCATCTCCATAGGTACGGCCGAGGCCACTGGTGTAGATGGCCGAGGTGCTGCAGATGGGGTCACAGCTCGGGCCGCGTGAGAAGCGCCGGGGATCTCCATGGCTGTACTGGAGGGCGCCGGTGCAGGAGGCTGGGCCGCTGACCGCTGAGGTGGGGCAGAGGTGGTCGTTGATGGGACGCCAGCAGGAGAGGTTGGTGGGGCCAATCTGTAGTTGTTGGCTCGCCCTGCAAGCAGGGGGCAGTTGGCCCTGCGATGTCCTTGGCCGTGGCACCTGGAGCACTTGATGCCCGAGGACAAATATGCGGGCCAGGCCTCGCCTTTAATAGGGATCTCAAGGCGGGTGGGGAGCCTCTCAGTTGTCATTCCCTCGCGGAGGACAATGAATGCCTCGCGGCGGCCGTCGTTGTAGGTGTATGGGCCGGCCTTCATCAGTTTGGGCGCAATTGATGTTACGCGCCCATAAGGTTTTAGGGCGCTGATGATGGCGGAGTCCTCCACGAAGAAGGGGAGGTTGCCGACTGTAATCCTCTCCGCTCTTTTGCGGAAAGGAAAGGCCCTGAGGAGTGTGCCCTCAACCTCGAGGCCCTCGTTTATGAGGCGCTCGGCCAGGCCTCTGTTCGCCAGTCCCAGGAGTTGGTGGCCGTTCACCTTGGAGACTTGGATAACTCCGGCGGTTCCCCCGAGCATCCTGTCTAGTGCCCTCAGGTAGTGGAAGGGCTGTAGCTCGGGGCCGTGCTCCAGGTAGATGCAGTGGTCCTCAGAAGAGGATGCCTGCCGCGCCCGGGCCTCTGTGATGTGGGCCCTGGTTGTTCTTACTTCCTGTGCCCGGGGCACAGATCCTGCCGAAGATTGCGGTCGGCGACTGGTTCTTGCACTCCCGATGTTGGAGGAAGGTGCAGCCGCTGTAGGCGAGTTCGCAGATTCGCGGCGCCTCTTTTTGGTCCTCACGACGGTAAAGTCGTCGTCCGCTCCAGGGCCTTGATCTTCAGGGCAGTCCGCCCAGTTTCTCAGGGCACGGGCAGCGCCATTGGATGACGTAACGGCCGGCAAGTCGAGCGTGACGTCACGCGCGGCGGCCAGATTTACATCCTTAACGCCTGCCGGCGGATTTGCATGAATACGATTTTCAGAGTTTTCTCTTAAGATTATTTTCTGAATTTCGTTTTTGTTTGATTTCTTCACACCAGTAGGAGATGGGATGCTGGGCCTTCCAGGCTCTTGTCCAGCAGATCCCGAGGTCCCTGGCGATGCCGAACTCGGCATGCTTAAAAACATTTCATCGCTCGCCAGAGGTGAAATACGCGGAGCTCGCGCGACGCGTGGCCGCACGGCCGAGTGTGTGTGTGTGTGTGTGTTTCACTATATTGCTGGAAACATAGGGATATTCAGAATTTTTGAACTTCATATTTGTGTGGATATAGTAAATGCATTTTTACAATACATTATGGAATTCAATTTAAAAATAATAAAATAATATTTAAAAATATATATATAACTAGCGGATGTGTACTCGGCTTCGCCCGGGTTTTATCCGAGTGAAAGTTTGCCTAACGAATATTATTGATAATAATATTCCGAAACACACATAATATCATGATAATAATATTCGTTACATTATATATTTATATAATATATAAAATATATTTTTCGAGCAAACATATCCACTCTCTCTACTGAATAGATTTTTAAAAAGATATATATAAATATAAAAATATCTAGAGATATACTACATGATCTTAGCCAAAAGGCCGAGAAACGATATTTTATATATAGAGAAGACCTGGCTTCGTGTATCTTCTGCTTGAGTGAATGTTTCGTTGGTAGAATTTTGTTCCTGCCTACTAAAAATTATGTGTGGATCTCATGGAATAAAGTCCGCCCTAGACTGACGAGGGCCATTAGCCCGAACCCATGGTGTCTAGGTGGACGCTTATTAGTTTGCCAAATTTGGTGTTGTGGCTTTGTCACCGACCCGAGGACGCTAGTTGCAGCGACGGTCAATAGATGGCGTCAGCTTCTGACGTTTATTTGACGGGAGAAGCGCCCATTGCTTCCATGGATTGATTTCCTCCCAGCAAATTTTCCATCTATGTTCTAGCCATAGATTTGGCCCAGCCACATTGCCAGCAAAACATCTCTTTGGTAGATTATGAGGTTTCCATTAGATCCCGTGTGTATCTCATGGAATAAAGTGCGCCCTAGAATGACGAGAGCCCTTAGCCCGAAACCATGGTCTCTAGGTGGACGCTTATCAGTTTGCCAAAGTTGGTGTTGTGGCTTTGTCACCGACCTGAGGCCGCTAGTTGCGGCGACGGTCAATTGATGGCGTCAGATTCTGACGTTTATTTGACGGGAGAAGCGCCCATTGCTTTCATATATATATATATGTTATAAATACGAATCAATAGGAGAATTCTGTTGATTTTTGGGATGGTTGAGATTAATGCTATGGTAATGCAGTAGTGGCAAGAATCTTGAAAGTATAATAATAAAAATAGTAAAGGTTGGAAATTGCTTTAATTGAGCTTTTGGAATATAGGAAACATATTTGATAAAAGTACTGCCTGGCTTAAGGCATAGGAATAAAAAATGAAATACCTATTTGCATAATGTACAAAAGGGTTGAGCCGGCCATTGGGATAAAACAAAAACGAGTTATTATAGGGGATAAATGACCTCTGGCGGTCGATTTAGCAGAGTATTTGAATCAATGAAATTATAATTTAAAATAAAATAATATTTTTATATAACATTTCCCCCCTGTGAAGAGAATAATATGGGTTAATTATGAGTAAAGTGATAAAAATATAGCTCCAAAAAAGATAAAATTATTAGATTGAAAGATGAGAGGTGATATTCACTTATCATATTGGTTTTAAATATGGTAACCAATAGACAGGAAAATACAATAGTTAAATGATAAAAATGTGATATTCCATAATCATATTGGTTTGTTGTTAAACAATAGATTGGAAATTAGAAAGTTTGAATTATGATAAAATGTTTGTTGAAGAGTGAAAATGTAAAAAGAGAGAAAAAAGGTGTTCCATAATCGTATTGGCTTATTGTGAACCAATAGATTGGACAATGAGAAAATGACACATATAATAAGAATGAAGAAGGAAAATAAAATGCATGATTATTGAAAAGTAAGAAATAAAAAGGGTGATATTCCTTGATCATATTGGCTTGTTGTGAGCCAATAGATTGGAAAAGGAATGAGAAATTTGGCACATATATGACTTTAAAAATGAGGAAGGGAAAATAAAATGCATGAAAATTACAGAAGTGAAATTAAAAGGTGATTTTCCTTAATCGTATTGGCTTATTGTGAACCAATAGATTGGAAATATATTAAAAAATACACATATAATATTAATGAAGAAGAAAAATAAAATGAATGATTATTAAAAAAGCATAAAATGAAAATATGAAGAACATTGGAAGAGAGAGAGAGAGAGAGAGACGGTTAAACATACTTTATTGACTACTAGTCAATTATGGATGAAAAATAATGATATAATACAGTGAAATTATGATTGAGGAAGGCTCCACCATCTTGCTAGAGTCCTCCTCCAGACGATGAGAGGGTCTTCTTGGACGCCCCGTATCTCCAGGCCCAGGAAGTGCTTGTAGATACGGGTCTTGGCAGACGCTAGGATGGCCAGGGCGTCGTCCTCCAGGTCATGCCCGAAGATCCATCCCTGCAGGTCAGGGGGCCGCTGGATGATAGTGAAGGCCTCCAGGATGACAGGCCTGATCCGCCTACAGGACCAGTAGCGGTGGGCCAGTGACATGTCTTCGGACCCACAGGCGATGCAGGACTCCCGGGCTGAGGCCGGATGCGCTGGATGGGGAAGGGCGTGAAGGGCCAGCCGCACGGCAACGTCGGCATTGTGCCCCGAGAAGGCACCTCGCCGGAGAGAAGGCCAGCTGATGGAGATGGGGATGCTGATGTGGGGAAGCCACCGGGCTAGCAGCTGGGTGATGGGCAGTGCAGCCAGGCGTGGACGTTCTAGCATGCGGCGGGCAGTGCGGGTGGTTAGGCGCTGGAACGCAGTGGCCGTCCCGCGCAGCACGATGCCGTCCTTGATGTTGTCAACCCGGTGGGTGTGGTTCCGGTTCTCTTCCACAATCCGGCTGCAAAAGGTGGTGAGTGCCGCGATGTCAGCGAGGGCGGCGCGGGTGGTGCGCAGAGGGAGAGAGAGATCACCAACGCGCATTCCCGCCCACCGCGATGCGACCAAAAGATCTGGAGGCCGGAGGAACCTGGAGTCCCCGATGATATAGAGCTCCTGAAGCTGATGTGGCGGCAGCACCCGGTGGTTCAGCTCCAATATCTCCGAGACGGCCTCCCAGAGAGAGAGAGAGAGAGCAATATGAAAATAATTACATTAGTAAAGGATAGGTAGCAACATTTGATGATAAGAAAATAAGGCATTTGTGAAAAGCAATAAGTTGAGACAAAGTTTATGTACAAAAGGCAAATGTAAAAACAGGTATGAACATGTAAATATAAATGAAATTAATGGTAAGAATAAAGAATGGGCATTGAAAAAAAGAATCAAGGTGAACAAAAAAACGAAAGTTTATATTTATGTCATAATTTGTACAATTAGATGCCAACCTAATCCAATGTATGTATGAAAATGTATGATTTGTTTCAATAAAAGAACAAGGTAACATTGGAGGACAGAAAGGCCTAGAAGAAAGGCCTAGAAAGAAGGCTTAAGAGTTAGCACAACCATTAGTAAAGTTATGACCAGTTTAATTATCGCGGAACTAATAAAAGTTGAGTTCAACAAACTATCACTTCCTGGTCAAGCTGGAGCATGTCTAAAGACAAAAGAAGTAACGTAGACCAACCAGAGAGTAGCACATTTTGTGGAGAACCAATAGGGAACCTCCACGTCACACCTTTCAACCAATGAGAAGTAAGAAGGGTTCTCGTGTTAAATCGAGAACCAAGAATTGTCAGTTGTTCTTTCGATCCCACCGAGATAGCACCTACAGTCTTCACTTGCATCCCACCGAGTTAAGACCTATAGTCATCGGCTGGACACCATCGAGTAGTTAGCTAGCTCCCACCGAGGTAACACCTGCTCTAGAGACCTTCCCCGTTCATCCTTTTCAGCTAAGTCAATCACCGCCATGTGAATAGATAGACAATAGTCAACCCGCTCCACCTTCTCCAAAGCCTTTCTTCCCTCCGACCAGTTGCCTTATTTCAACAATCAATCGTGTCTCCTGGTTTATTTCCCCTGTTGTGTAAACCTTAGCACTCAGCCACCACGACTGCGCCACCACCTCAACAATCATCAATCTCCAAGAGTAATATTTCCCCGCATAGAATATCACATTTACATATGTTGGTCTCGCCAAATTTACATATTGGCTAGGTACGCTTTCACATATTAACACAGGAAATAAGCAATGGGGGTAAAAATGAAAATTTTTGAAAATAATAACATATTAAGAAATGAAATAAATGAGAAACTGTCAAAATATTAAAGGTTAGGGAATTTAAACCAAGATGGAAGTGTGTGTGAAGCTATAAGGCATAGTGGTCATACGATAAGCAATAGGGAATTCGAAAGATATTGTAAAAGGAAAATATGATAAACATTAAAGTTTAGCTAATTTTCAATAAAGATTAATGATGCGAGAAAAATATATTAATTTGTTATTGTTTTCCTGGCAGACTGTTTTACATATGGTGTTAAAAATGATAGTTGTAAATGGTTTAGTTTATTTTAAAATGTTTTAAAAGTAAAATACGTAATGGTAGATATATTATAGAAACTAATTTAATAAAGAAAAATAAGGTTTAAAAGGATTAAAAGGTGTGATAATATTTAACGGGCAAAAACAACTATGGTAAAATTGATACATAAAAATTTGACAAAAAGGGTTTATTTAAGCAAATAAGCGATTGAAAACTATTTAGAAGCATGGGTGAAAATTACAAGTTAAAGTAGGTAAACTGCGCAAAATGTTTAATACAAAGTACCTTGAAATGGATAATTCCGGCTGGAGTTTATTCTCGGTAGATGGCTGGAGTTGGAAGGGAGAAGGGCTGCTTGAAGCTTCAGGATATGGTGGGGGATGGAGATATCCGGAGCTGGTAGGCGTTGGAGCGGATGATGACTAGAGAGGGCTATGTCTTCTTGAAGTTGGCCATGTTTGGTTGTGGAGAACTATGTTTGTATGGATTGGGCGCTGTTTTCTTGTGGAGAATGCTACGGATTACTTGGAGATGGGTATGTTTAATTGTAGAGGCTATTTTTGATTGTGAATAAGGCTATTTTTATTTGGAAAAAGTTATGTTTGATTAGAGATTGCTATGTTTGATTAGAGAAGGTTATTTTTGCTTGGAGGTAGGCAATGTTCGATTTGCATAATTAAAAATGAGCTATATTTGGTTAAATTGGGATTTTATGATGAAGAAAGCTGTGCTTGTTGATTTCTATTGTTGGATAAGACTTAGTTTGTTGTTTAAGAATTTGCATACTTGATGATAATTTTGATCTTTGTATTTTGAACAAATAAACAGGTAAATATCCTGTGGACTATTGTTATAAATACAAATCAATAGGAGATGTCTGTTGATTTTTGGGATTGTTGAGATCAATGCTATGGTAATGCAGTCGTGGCAAGAATCTTGAAAGTATAATAATAAAAATAGTAAAGATTAGAAATTGCTTTAATTGAGCTTTTGGAATATAGAAAACATATTTGATAAAAGTACTGCCTGGCTTAAGGTGTAAGAATAAAAAATGAAATACTTATTTACATAATGTACAAAAGGGTTGAGCCGGCCATTGGGATAAAACAACAACGGGTTTTTAGAGGGGAAGAGCGACCTCTGGCGGTCGATTTAGCAGAGTATTTGAATCTATTAAATTATAATTTGATATAAAATAATATTTTTATATAACATATATATATATAATCTTACCTTTTAAAAACATCCAGCGTGTAAACAAAATACATGTAAAATTATTAAACAATCAAATTCGTTTATATTTGCGATCAGTGTGCCACCAAGCGGTAAAAGACTGAAACTAACGCTTTTTGTTTTACATTTTAAAAAAGCACATTATTTTTTTTAGTTTTTTGAATAGCCCATATGTTAAACGAAATCTTCAGCTACCTACATGCGAAATTTAATAATGATTTTTCTGTAGATTTTGCGCAACGCGATAACAAACATCGATTTTGGATTTCACTTTTATAGATAAAGGATATATGTGGCAGAAAATGAAAATAGGAAAGAAAAGTAACCAATTTAGCAAGCTATGTCAAAAACAGAATCATCCATTCTGACAAAGCAGTATGTGGTAAAGAACAGCAATCAGAAGATTACGTGGTTTAAAATAAAGAATAAGACGGTACTCTATCTAGCCAAGAAAGGCCAGACCAATGTCCAACTTCGATAACTTCTTGCATATTCCCGCGCGCTAACAACTGCCCTAATAACTATATAAACTCATTTTTAAAAAATTCCTATCTATAAAGCGAGGGAGAAAGGCTTTATAAAACATAGGGCCAGCTAGAAAAAAATATTTATATACCCTAACGCCAATATTTGGCCATGTACTGTTGCCAGAGTTCTTTAAATATTTGGATTAGTGAATTATTATCTCTACACTCTGTCTGTCTGGAAAAATTCATCGTTTCTTTTCTATTTATTATTGGGTCCAAGGACTCTACCCGCTCTTTTTACATTTTTGATCGGTTTTAAAGTTATTGTGTTAGTGTTAATGCAGAAGCACACACATACACACAGAGAGTGATACCCAACTATATATTTTAAAAAATAATAATTTTTATAGAGTAACCGTTTTTTTATCATAGAATAAAATATACCAATTTTTATAAATCTTAGTGATATCGTGCAATTTAGAAAAAAAATTGATAGCGAAAATATAAGTAAATATATATAATAAAACATAGCGTTAAAAAGTGGTAACAATTTTAAGCAAGATAAAGGGGGCGCAAAATGAAAGTAAACTATGAAAATAAACCAAATATGATAAATAAATTGAATATTTAATTTTTTTTTTATTATATTTTAATATGATATTTGGTAATTTAAAAAAAAAATTAGAATTGTTCATGATAGCTTAAACTGATGAAACCGCTGGAAGGATTCATTGTTTATTATATTTTTCATTGCGGTAAGAGAAGTGTTGAAAAATTGTCATAAATAGTTCAAATTTACGTGCTACAGATTATGTGCTAATGCATCTTGTTTAATAATGTAACTTGTTATGGCCCCTATACCCGGCATAACATAATAAATGTTGTGACCTTACTTCTACTGTAAATATATAGTTGTTACAACTCTTCATCAGTCTGCTTTAAGATTAGAACGGTTGAAAATATTTACTTTGCAGAGAAAATAAATAATATTCTGAAACTACAGGTTCTCAATTTCTCTACGTTACAGCGATTATGTACCCATGTACATTCGATATAAAGCCGAACGAATACACAGGTGCAACGATACAATCTGTTATTTTATTTGTCGTTTATAAAGATGGTATTTACAAACTCCAATATAAATAACATTATATTTTCTATATATAATTTTTTTATCATATTCCTAACATTTATAACTAGGAGAATCTTGAAAATTATATTAAAAGTCGTTACTTCCTAGTCTTTAACGGGACATCGCGCTTTGTTGTATAGTTGTATAAAGTTGAATGAGGTTCCATATTTTTTTAGTTTTCTATATGAATATTTTCTCATATTTTAAATATTTATATTTAGGAATCTTAAAATTATATTAAAAGTCGTTACTTCCAAGTCTTCAACGGGACATCGCGCTTTGTTGTATAGTTGTATAAAGTTGAATGAGGTTCCATATTTTTTTAGTTTTCTATATGAATATTTTCTCATATTTTAAATATTTATATTTAGGAATCTTAAAATTATATTAAAAGTCGTTACTTCCAAGTCTTTAGCGGGAAAACGCGATTTGTTTCATAGTTTAATCAAGTTCCACGTTTTCTTTTAGTTAAAAGTAAAATTCAAATTCACAAAAGAACCATATAAAAACAATTCGACAATTATTTTTTATTGGGAATACTGACGGGCGTTTGATAAGCCACACCCTGATAAATATTTAAATTAGTGAGAGGGGTAAAAGATAAAATATTTTATACTAGAAATCTCTATATTACACTAGAGAAAAAAACCTACAGCAGGATCTACAAAATATTATGTGAAATATCCTAGGAGTAGAATATTTATTCCGATACATCGGTCTGTTGTGGAGAGAGAATATTCTGTGACGCGACCTTCTGTTTGAAAATTCAGGCCGAGCTCCCGCTGAAATAGGAATTTTCTTTATTTCGTCGGAC
>CP092867.1:84880696-84970834 GCA_030710605.1 Cordylochernes scorpioides | reverse complement strand
GATGCTTCTCTATTTACACGATAATATTCTGCAACACATTAGATGCCTAGAAAAATCTTTCTGGAGTATTTGCCGAAGGAGATATATGAAACAATTTTATGTAAAGTATATTTATTTTTACCGGGGGAATATAAATAAACTAAATAGAATATAAACAATAAATAGGTTTCATATTTGTATGCATTGTAAAATATCGGTGAAAATAATTTAATTAGTATGTGCCAAATATTCTTTTATACAGAATACTTTGATTTTATAAGATCAGTAAGATAGGGATATTGAATTTTCCGATAATATCTAGAGTTATTTGTCACTCTCTTATAAACGTTCTAAATTGACGTTTAGTTGCTTTTTGTTCCACTAGATGGCGCTATTCTATATAAAAATGCTCATTTAAGCGACCAATATATATATTATTATAATTATAATACAGTTTAAAATATAATATATATATGTAGTATTTTTTAAACTGTATAATTATGATACTTTTAGTATATTTCACATATCTTCCAATTAGTTAGAGCCGATACTTTATAAGATCATACCCTCCTATTAAAATGTATACTACTTCTATTTGCTATCACTCTCATATCAGCCTATATTGTATCAATCAATTTATTAAAGACAAAATTTATATTTCTCCGAAGCTTTTGATCTCTCCTCTTTTAGGATTCAAACGCCTTGTATGCTTTTCATCGTCGTGAATAACCAGAAGTGTATTGTTCATATAAAATTGTGTTTGCGTGACCAAACCATTTGAAATTTATCGTATTTTCTTCAAAAATAAATGTTATATACATCATATTTGACTAGTGTGTTTTGTTTTAGCTATAGGTATGATTGTGGTGTGTCATTTTTTCTATTGATGCTATTTTTATATACCCAGATACCCAGCTCTCCTGAAATAATCTTGTGGGTTAATATTGGGTACGTTTACTGTATAAAACTAATGAATTTTCAAAATCGGGTATATGCCTTTACCTGATTACGTGATCTACCAAGATGTGTGTGATAAAAGGGCAATGATTTTTGAAGGCTGCCTTGTGTTGATTAACTCTCTCGTTAGGGATTTTCCAGTTTTGCCAAGATCTACAAAAATTTCATGGATTACGGTATAAAGAGTTGAGGTTTTTTTGTTGTTGTTGTTTAGTTTTAGAGTGACAGAGATTGTTTCTTAGGTTTGGTGCAGTTTGGTGTCTAATATTAATAGTATATCTTTTGAGAGAGTTCTGGCTATTTTCTTTCAATTCCATGGTTTTAGGGAAGTGTACATGAAAGGTTCTGAACTTGACTATTGTTTGATGGTAGGTTTTTATTTCTATGAATGTCTTTTGAGAGATAAATAGTTAGGAATTTCAGTAGCATTGCAATTATTTAAATAATAGTTTCTTTATTTTTCAAAAATAAATATATATTTTTTAAAACAGTTGGTGAGGATTCATTTATAGGCCTTTTTATAGCGAATATTTTAAGGTTTATAGAGCCAAATGATTTGAAATTGGGGTATTCACCTGGGAGGTATATATATTTTCGGTATAATAGAATAAATTTGGACTTATCTATATAAAACTGAGGAGAATCAACAAGACCTTAGAAACAAATATATGAATATGAAAGAACTAGTTGATCAAAAAAATAATTCAATTATCATTCCATAGCATTCTTAACTCCCTCTGAAATTTGTTAGGAGCGCACAATTTCCCTCTCCCAAAAATAAATTTTCAAAGCCACAAAGGAATAGGTGATTTGTTCAAACTTTTCAATGAGCTAGGCAGTAACAGAGATCCATTAGAACTGCACCCGAGGATTGGGCTAATGGAGCTGACGTCAGCCGTCCCAGAGCCTGGCTACCGGTGGTGTTTGACGTGTCGTGATGCCACTCCTGGATACTGGCCTCGAACTCATCAGAGTTCTAGGATCTTCAATAGGTCTCCAAACCTATTGACATTAGTGTCTTTGACCTTAAATTATTCCACAAATATCCATTCATAAAAAAATGTTTACAAACAAAAATTCATTCATCAAATCCTCACAAGTATTATTTAATTTGAATATTATTTTCTGAATCAGAACAATTTTTAATCTTTATATTCTTTGAAGTAAAAATAATTCAATTCAAAAATAAAATGAAAAATAAGCTTGGAAACTTTAAAACTTTATTTTACATTAGTTTTGATCACAATGATTTTTATATTTTTTTTCAACCAGTCAACTATTTTTAACACAAGATTTACTTTTTACAAAAATGCTAAAATTAAATTGCTAAACGCTCCTTCTTTAAAGTATCTTGATAACGAGATGAGAAAACGAGATGCCATATGAAAAATTGGATCCAGACCTTTATGTAATTAAATATATTATTATTCATGAGAAGTATTTTAAAAAACTGCTCAACTCTGAATTGATAGTCAATCATAGCGTTTTCAAGATCTGAATAGTCTTTGATACTGGAAATCTTTGTCCTTATCAAAACTAGGGCATTAAAACATTTTATCGATTACTTCGAATTTTAAAGCAAGATTTCTTAAATGATCCTAACAATTTTTAAATAAAATGTTGTTCTCTACAAAATAATGAGACTTAAACTTAATGTTCATGGGAATATGGAAAACTTCACAATTCCAAAATTCTTCTCTTTTGGAGAAAAGAAATCCAAAATTTTTATATTTATGTTTGGTCATCTTCGAACAATGCTCCAAAACCCCAAGGTTTATTCACACTTTCTGCCAAATATTACTACCAATCTTCAATATCTAACCTTATCAACAGCAACATAAATGATAAATATGAAAGCCAGTAGTTTCTCTTGTCTACGAACGTAACAATATTTACAAGTTACCTTGCCGAGAGATGAGAACTTTGTATACTTATACTACCAGTTCTATAGTTCAGCAGAAAGTATATAAATACCATTGAAAAAAAAAGTGAAAAAAAAGATGACTAGAAAACACGTAGTAGTTTTTTTGACTCGCTACCAAAAATAAGTACATGTGATTACTCCTACTTATTATTTGATACTTTTACCATTAATACACTGCGTTACATTGAAAATGGACACCAAGAAATAGTGGCCAGAAAGTGATGAAACTCGGCAGACAGAGAGAGACAGGGACGAACAATAAGTGATCTTTATTTCAAAATGATAGTCATAATACAAAGCGAGAACGGCGTCGGCTTAGTAGCAAGTAGGACCACCGCGGACGGCGATGCACGCAGCAACACGTCTAGGTAGAGAGTCAATCAGAGTACGGATGGCGTCCTGAGGGATGGCTCTCCATTCCCTCTCAACCATTTGCCACAGTTCGTCTTCTGAACGCGGCTGTGGCAAGGCATGCAAATGGCGTCCAATGATGTCCCAGACGTGCTCGATTGGTGAGAGATCAGGAGAGTACGGTGGCCAGGGAAGCATCTGTACATCTTGCAGAGCTTGTTGGCTAATGCGAGCAGTGTGCGGTCTGGTGTTATCCTGCTGATAAAGGGCATTGGGTACCCCCTGAAGGTAGGGGAGTGTCACCGGTCGCAGCACATCATCAACGTATCGTTGGGCCGTCATAGTGCCCTGAATACGAAGTAAAGGTGACCTGGAATCATACGCGATTGCGCCCCAAACCATGATTCCACGTTGTCGCACGGTTGGGCGTTCCACAATTGCTGCCGGATTGGACCTTTCCCCACGTCGACGCCACACGCGTACACGGCGACTATCACTGGACAAGCAGAAACGCGACTCATCTGAGAACACGACCCTGTGCCATTCCGTCATCCACGTCGATCTAGCCCGGCACCATTCCAAACGTTGGCGCCTATTCGGTGGGGTCAATGGCAGTCTTCTTAGCGGACGGCATGAGTGCAAGCCATTAGCAACCAATCGACAGGAAATGGTTCTGGTCGAGATGGAATGATCTAGGGTGTCTTGCACATGTTGCAGGATGGCGGTACAAGTGACTTGTGGGGCCGCCACTGCTTGTCGAAGGATACGCCGATCCACACGTGCTAACGTCACTCTGGTTGCACCGACATTCCTATAAATTGCCACATTTCCTTGTTCCAACCATCTTCTCCACAGTCGGTGCACCGTGGACGCACAAGGTGTGTATCAGCTGCGATTTGACGTATGGACCAACCTGCCCTTTTCAGTCCGATCACCATGCCCCTCGTAAAAGCGTCTGTCTGCTTGAACTGCCTCCGTTTACGATGACCTGGCATTCTCTGTTATTACACGTGTCTTTTGACACAAGAACAAAATTTCTACAATGATTTTCCTTGAATAAATAACGACACGAATACTGTCCTTTCTGCAAGTTCCTTCCCTTATATCTTACTCCATGTGCGCACGAGAGCTGCGCATTTTACATCATTTGCATAACTCGGTTAGGCGCGTCTACCTTGAAATTTGCATAATTTTCTGGCCACTATTTCTTGGTGTTCCATTTTCAATGTCACGCAGTGTACAAAGCAATAACGCGCTATCCATATATAACGAATGACGACATTAAGACGCGAATGTTTCTTTTCACAAATAATTCAAACTTCTACTGTCCTTACTGCGATGAAAAAATATATTGGGAGGGTTCACCACTGATGTGCCAAGCCCTCCCAATATTTTTTCATCGCAGTAAGGACAGTAGAAGTTTGAATTATTTGTGAAAAGAAAGATTCGCGTCTTAATGTTTTCATTTGTTATATATGTTTATCATTGCTCTTGTATCCTGGACTCCGGAATTCAAGACAAGAAGTCTAAATTAAAATGTTCCGACATTTTTGCCTGCCTTATCTCACCTATTCCAGCTTTGTGGATTTGAGAGAACATAAGAAAGAAGAAGAAGAAATTTGGTAAGTAATTTCTCAAGTTTTATATATTTATTTTATAATATCACACACAACCTTCAACAAATTCAAAGCCAATGTATGATAAATTGCATATAATATAGTATATTGTATCAATATTTCGTGATCAGCCTATGTATCATAACCCGAAAAATATTTTTGAATAATATTTTATGGATTATTTTACAAAATTAAATTTATTTATGTCTTTTTTATCATAAGAATAGAAATCCCAATATAACTCGATTTATACAAATCCATATTTTAGATAGTTATAAAGGTATAGTATAGGTTAAATATATAAATTATTTTTAAAAAATAACAATTTTAATGAGAAAACTGGAAAAAAAATGTCGTGAAAACTATCCTAAAATGGAATTTCAAAATAGAAATGCATAGAAATTAAATAAATTTGTTTGGTGTCGAGTTGTTTTGTATATTTAGTTACAATAGCGATTAATACGTTTTATTGACATTTCTCAAAATAATATATTATAGATAGCTGATTTTGAACCAAACGCTCTCATATTCATTGTTATTTTGTATATTCAAGAAATTAAGCAATTGGATAAAAAATACCGTCTTATTAAATTTCCATTTCAATATATATATAGTGCGAGCATAATTAAGTGTTCTTAATCTAATACTCTTCTAGTCTCAAAACACAAGGCAAAATGTTCCCATTTTGAATAATTAATACGCAGACTTTCACAATATTCATGAATATTTATTCTCATAAAGTTATTTTCTGACGTTCGGATAATCTCGCGCGATTATTTTTGAACTTAATACAAATATTTTCAAGCATATACAGGTATATACCACGTCTATTAGTATGAAACGCGAACATTTTCAGTGAATTCAAAAGTTCACCAATTCCATACAACAAAAGATTTTTTATTCAAAGTGATTGCCCTGATTAGCTATACACTCGGACCACCTTTCAGGCAATTTTCGAATTCCTTGTCTGAAAAATTCTATTCCTTTTGAGTCGAACCAGTCAACAAGCCATTTTCGGAGTATGTCTGAGTTTGAAAATTATTGGTTTTTCAGGGCGTGTCCTAAAGATGTGTAAAGGTGGTAGTCCGACGGCGCTAAGTCTGGTGAGTACGGCGGGTGGGGTAAGAGTTCCCAGCCCAAGTCTTTTATGGTGTTTTTGACCACCGTAGCGTTGTGGGCTGGAGCGTTGTCATGCTGCAGTATCAGCTTGTTGTGCTTTTCACGCAATTCCGGTCTTATTTCATTCAATGCCTCTCTCAAACTGTGCATTTGTTGTTCGTAGCAACTAGTATTGACCGTTTCGCCAGGTTTCAGGAGCTTGAAATATACTACGCCGGTCTGGTCCCACCATACGCAAAGCATTGCCTTTTTTCCTAAGCAATTGGGCCTAGGCTTCTGTTTTGGAAATTGGCCGAGCAGGCCCCACGACTTTTGGCGCATAGGATTGCTGAAGTGGATCGATTTCTCATCAGAAGTTACGATTCGGTGCAAAAATGAATTCTTTTCAAGCCTGGCGAGCAGCACTTCGCAGGTTACCAGACGCTGTTCTTGCTGCCTTTCGCTCAACTCGTGGGGGACCCATCTGGAAAGCTTTTGGGTCATTCTGAGGCTGTTTAAACGTAGGGAAACAGCACCTTGAGACACCTGGAGCTGTTTCGCGAGTTTCTCCTGCGTTTGGGTACTGTCCTCATCCAACAAAGCTTGCTGATCAGCGTCCTCGAACTTTTGGTGCGGTTTTCCACGTGGTTCATTATCAAGTTCGAAATCGCCACTTTGGAATTTTTTAAACCACCTGTAACACTGCGATTTGCTCAGAGCGTGGTCGCCGTGAACTTCCTCGAGCATTCGGTGGGCTTCAGTGGCACTTTTCTTCTAGTTAAAGGCGAACAACAAAACTTCCCGCAAATGGGCACTTTTTGGCTCGGAAATCACCATTTTCCACGGGCTCCAGAAATTTTCCACGATTTGAATTTTTCTAAAACTCCACGCATGCTGATACCACGTGAGTCAAAAAACAAAATGCCTTCAACAGCGCCACCGTCGGCTCAAATAAAGTTGCACAACACCCTCTGGCAGCCATTTTCGCGTTTCATACTAATAGACCTGGTATAGTTTACTTGAGATAGAATTACCTGACTCACCGCAACTTTTCAAAAATAAATAGTATTCAACCTTTCTAATGTATAGTTAGAATTAAAAGAAGAATACATTGGTGTTATTAACAATTAGTGATGAGGAAATAAAACATATTTTTCATAGGGCCCATTTTATAGTTTTTATTGGATTTTTAAAATTCGAAATATTAAAATTGGTAATTATTATAATCTAAAAATATATGATATTAAATAACTTAATAATTTATCAATGAAATATAATTTTATAGTTGAATTATATATATGAAATTATTCAGAATCAAAGAGCTATTAATTAATTTAAAAAAAATTGAAAACTTGAAAATTCACAAAACTTATTTTCAAAAATACCTGTACATAATTAATTAAAAAGGCATTTATTGGAACAAAATATACACTGTGTCCAAAAAATAAGAAACTTAACCAATATTGAAATTTCTCAAAAGCTAATTTATTAACAAATATAAAATTTAGTATACAAATAGTTTAAACGATGGAGAATATGACTAGCTATATGAAAATTAAAAAAAATATATTTGAAATTATGAAATATGCAAATTATTACCAACATACCCAAAGCTAAGGTTCCAGATCTTAAAGAAATAAGATATCAATAGGGAGTATGATCACCTCTAACAGCTATCAAGGTCTCACAGAGAGCCCTCATACTTTTTACCAGGCTTTGGAGGAGGTCCAGGGGTAGTAAACCCCACTCCTCCAATAAAGCAGTTCTTAGCTCAACGAGGGTTCTGGGAGAGGGGTGACGAGCTCCAATACGCCTCCCTAGAGCATCCCACACATGCTCTATTGGATTCAGGTCCGGAGATCTGGCTGGCCAATCCATCCTTCGAATATTCTCACTCTGGAGATATTCATTGACTAACCTAGCCCTATGCGGACGAGCATTATCGTCCATAAAAATTAAATTGTGACCAATTTGATCTCTATAAGGTCTTAGATAGGGCTCAAGGATCTCGTCCCTGTACCTTTGGGCAGTTAAAGTGCCCCCAGAAAAAAATGTGGAGGGGTATGCGTCTGGTAGAACTGATGCCAGCCCAGACTAAGAGACTGCCCCCTCTAAAACTGTCTATTTCCCTGATGTTACTGGGATGATAGCGGGTTCCAGGCTCCCTCCAGATGAAAACTCGTCGATAATCTGTGTTTAAAGTAAATCTTGACTCGTCACTGAAGAGAACATTGGCCCACTGATCATGAGTCCAGGCATGATGTTCCAAGCACCAATTCAAGCGGGCACTCCTGTGAGCAGAGGTTAAAGGGATACAGACCATTGGTCGTCTTGCATAAAGAGCACCTTCGTGAAGCCTTCGGTAAACAGTTTGTCTTGAAATTCTCGTTCCAGTAGCACTTGAGAGTTCATTAGAGAGTTGAATAGCTGTCATCTCCCTATGGCGCTTGGCAGTTACGACCAGATAACGGTCTTCGGAGGTAGCTGTTTTTATTTTTCTACCAGAACCTTTTTTTTCTTTTAATGGTTCCTGTCTCAATGAACTGTTTCCATATTTTGCTGACCACAAATTTATTCACATTTAGCCATTTTGCTACTTCAACTTGTGATTGCCCTGCCTCCATTCTTCCAACAGCTCTCCATTTTAAATCATCTGCTAAAATTTTTGGTAAACTCATAATTAAATAAGGATTAAATAAAATTATAATTGGACAATTCTTAGATGGGGTAAACGACACGCCAAATAGCACACTTATAAAGACAAGCAAATATTTGCATATTTTCAATTTTACCGATTCGAATGGTTGCGTTAAATAAATTCTACGACTTAAAATACCTAATTAAATTACTTTTTAGCTTTTAGCGTTGTATATTTTAAAACATATCATTAAAAAACAAAGGTTTCTTATTTTTTTGGACACCAGTGTATTTTATTTTACCAATATTTCAGTTGGGGGGCTGAACGCCAACCATTATCAAGGTGTTATAACGTTTTAAAGTGTGTCAACAGCAAAGCTCAGCGCCACTTGTTGACTTATTGACACACTTTTAAATTTTATAACACCTTGATAAAGGTTGGCGTTCAGCCAACTGAAATATTGGTGAAATAAATGATATTTTGATCCAATATATGCCTTTTTAATTAAAGATTTATTTATGGATTGCTCTATTTTCAAAACATGTATTTATGTAAAAAAAAATAATTGAAAAAAGGCCAGGTGTTAGTATTGAAATCGAAAAAAGCATAACTTGACCATGAGAACATGAGTTTTTCTGATGGCAGAACGCCATCTAGTGAAACAGAAATGAACTAAACGTTGATTCAGCCTGTTACCTGATATTTAGCCAAATCATTTTCACGATAAATCAATTGGTTGGTTTTTCTTGATTTATCAAGAAAATGGGTTGACCCAAATCAGAGAACAGGCTAAATCAACGTTTAGAACATTTCTGTTACACTAGATGGCGTTCTACCATCTATAAAGTTCATGTGCTCGTGGTCATGATATGCCTTCTTTAATTTTAATATATATATATGAATATTTTGATGGGAGAATATTGATCAAAAGAAGCAAAGTCGACCCTTCCCGTTATATATATATATATATTAAAATAATAAATGACATTTCATCACGAGAATTCTCGTAATGCCTAACCTCGCTCACATTTTCAGTTTTTTTCCCGCATTTCAAAACATTTTCAACTTTGATTTACTCAAAAACCGATTACCCCATGGTATTTTTTTTTTATTTAAAAATATATATGTAGTGATAAATGCCAATACACATAAAAATTCATGTGCCATTTATAAATAGTGTTACAACCCTAACATTTATATAAATTTTAACGAGCCAATTTGGCGATGATGTAGTCACAAATAAAGTCATTAAAGAGAGCCAGACCCCAGTTGAGACAGACAACGTCCAATACTAAGTTATAATTGTCGAGATTGCATCAGACGATGAAAAGTTTGTCACGTGGAACCTCCCCGGGGATCTTGCACAAGCCAATAGTTTGAGTCAGTTAACCGCCGGTAGTTTGAGGCCCACATCTCTCGGACCTCAACTTCATCGTCTGCTCCCGGCCTCTTTTAGGTGCCTATATCAGTCTTCCTTGTCCTTCGTGTCTTAACCCTAACTCCTGAAACTACTGGGCCTCATGACTGCAGTTTCTTGTTGTACGACATATATTCAATTCAATGTTTACTTATACGGAAATAATTGGAACAAATATATTAGCGTCTATATGTTTCGAGAGAGATAAGGAGAAAATATATCCATTTGGGTAATTTATATGCAAAAATATACTATAATATACTTCTTAATTTAATAAAATATATAGAACATCCAGGCCCAAGTTTCTTTAAAAATTTTATAACTCTAGCTTTCGGGTTAACATTCCTTTCAACAAAAGCAACTAGGAGTATATTTTCCTTTGAATAGTGCATAGTTAGATAGAATTTATGCTTATAGTTGCTCCTGTTGAAGGGAATCTTTGCCCGAAAAAAGCTAGAGAAATTAAATTGTAAAAGAAACTTAACCTCTTGGTGATTTATTTATTTTATTAAATTATAAATCAGGGGGGGAAACGTCTATACTTCCTAATGATCGTATGTCAGATATTTTCGAGCTCTGTTTGGATGTTCGCTGTCACGAAAATTTAATTAGGGCTGAGTTCATTGGCCAATCAGCGTGTGTTGTTTGTTTAGCTCGAAGGTTGCTTTGAACAACGAAAGTCTATATTGAATATAAGATGATGGACTCGATTATATAAAATTGTCTTTTTTCAATATAGTCGGTGGATGAGAGGGTAGCACGCTCGATTCCCGACAATAAGTCGGTAGATGAGAGTGTAACACGCTCGATTCCCGACAGTCATGAACCGGGATTGAATCCCGCGTTAAAAATTTGTTTAATATGTGAATAGCCTTCACATATTATTCACTGTTTCAATTATCATGAACTAGGTTGCTCTAGCTGTGAATTTGAACCATTGTCTTATTTATTATAATATTTTGTTTTTCTATTGATATATACTTTTGAGAAAACATGTTCACATCAAAGTTGTATTTAGAAAAATCACATGGATATCAGACCCCTTTTTAAAAATATATTTGTATAAAAATTTCAGCTTTTTTAAAATTTCGTTTGCATTTTCAATGATGTAATGATAAATATCATTCTTATGGTAAAATATAAATGAATCTCTCTTTCTCTTAAGTATAGCTTCTGTGTTCTAAATAGATAGGTAAAGCAGAAATTATGATAATTAAATGGAGTACAATGTTCGTGTGTCTCTATATTTATTAGAACAAACATCGTTACAGTATTGGTAGCTAGGCAAGTGTTCCGATCCTAGGTAAAGCCATCTTGACGGCAGATACCTATAAGATGGGCAAAACTCTCGTTGGAATCCTGAAATATATCAAGTTTGAGTTGTAAATATGATCATTGAAAAATAAATTTCGTTTTTTTTTCGTCTGAAGCCTTCTTCGTCTTTTAGAAATATGATACAAGTACATAACCTCTAATCATATAAGCATTTTTCTTCAAATTTGGAAATATCTTATATTATACCTAATACAAATGAGAGAGAGGTGTTATAAATTAAAGCATGTTAATCAAATGAGTTATAAAACAATTATGTATAAAAGTACCTGTATTCAAAACAAGGTTAAATGGGTAAAAGGGATCAGAAAATTGTCAAGTTTTGTTTTTCGAGTTATTCCGTGTTTTACGGTGAAGGTGCGCTGACGTTATTGATAAAACATTTGCCGTCGACATGTTCGATCGGCTGCCATTGGTTGAAAAAAGCTGAATGAAATTTAAAAGTATTAAAATAGAAATACAGCGTTATAAGTAAGGGTTAAATATTATAATTTCAATTATAATATAATATATAAATATTGTAATTGAAAATATTTAGTGTAAAATAGTTTTGGGTGTTCATGCTTTTCAAATATGTCCAAATGGTTATCTTTTCTCAAAATTTAGGGAAATATTTTAGGTTTATATGCCAATATATATGTCAATAAATGTGACATAACGAGAAAATGACATTAATTAATACAGGCACACCACTTATTTTATATATGCATCAGAACGATGCACTGTTTATTAGTCTAGTAAAAAACTTCACTAGTGGTGATAGAGAATGAGCCACAACCCTAGTTTTGGCCACAATTCAGACAAAATCCTAACCTGTATACCATAGTTTGGAGCTTTGGCCCTCATCAGCACAGGGGCATCTCCGAATTCATAACATCCTATGAGAGAGGTTATGAAAGCACTCGAATTTAAGCTGGTAAGTAGCTAAGGCCGATTTTTATTCTAGAGTAGAGCATAAGGTTGCGACGGGAGGAGTATATTCATGCAGCTAGAGAGTCATATTTTCCTTTAATTATTTCATCCTCTACAACTCTGTTGTATTTTTGCCTAAATTTCGGCCGTTGCTACTTCCCGATCAAACACCTGTTCAGTAATTTCGACCGATTTAATAATCCCTCTCATAGGATGTTATAGAATCGAAGCTGCTCCTGTACTGATGAGGGCCAAAGCCCCACACTATGGTATACAGATTGATTCTTTTGTCTGAATTTTCAACAACTGGTGTGTTGCTCACTATTTATATTCATTAGTGAAGTGTTTAACTAGGGTGATAAACAGTGCATCTTTCTTATGCATAATTAAAAAGGAAATGCCTATTTAGGTATATATATACAACTTTTTTCATATAAAAATGTTATGAAAAAGGCATCTCCTCTGATCCTAAAGCTAAAAGTTGTTGATGGCTTGGGCCAACTATCGGAATAAATATCAACAATTTTTTATTTTTAATCATATCAGAATTCGTCAAATACCCATTCTTTATTAATCAAGAAAAGCTAACCACGTACGCGTTTCAGGCTGTTGGGTCTTGTCAGCGTGGTGCAAATTGCAACACAACGACCAAAAAACTTGTAATTCAGGCATCCTGACAATCATGAAACGGGTAGTTGAGGCTCAGAATTGCGTCAGAACGCTAATCAAATGGTAAAAATATTAAAAAAGTGAAATTGTACTGGGATCAGGTGGATTTTGGCAAATTCTGGAATAATTAAAACTCAACGGATAGTTTATATTTATTCCGACAGATGGCGCAAGCCATCATCAAATTTCCGTTGCACGAATAGGAGATATTTTTCTCAATTTATCCCAATAAATTAAAATAGGCATATCATCGCCACTAACATGAGCGTTTATTGAAATACCCATTTCTTGATTGGTGTTGATTGGTCTTATCAAATCTAGTTGATGCCCAACAACTGGCGGTAATATCGTCTTGTTGTTTCTACCCCATCAAACTGTATTCACATCAATCCTTCCTCGCGCCACCTAAATATAATCTTAGGACAGCGATAAACATATACTTTATTACATACCTATATGATGCACTAGCGCGCCATCTGTTATCAAAATTCGAAATTATTTTAAAGGCGTAAGATTCTTTTTGAAAATAAACAATTTCTATAGCCCTTACTGCAAGGGAAAAATTAAGGGAAGGGCCTGGCTCATCAGTGGTGAACCCTACCATTAATTTTTCCATTGCAGAAAGGGCAGTAGAAATTGTTTATTTTCAAAAAGAATCTTACACCTTTAAAATAATTTCGAATTTTTACATACTTATATCTTTATTCTGTTTAATTTCAGAATTTATTGGCAATTGTGTCCGTAAATACAACTTGGATGCCTTATCTTCTAACGATTATGGAGTTTAAGAGTTATGTGTGAAAAAAATAATATAAAAAAATCTCACGCCTGGCAGGTGTTGCCAGATGGCTCTTCCGCCCAATTAATTCTGATTTAGTGCCCTTCATCGACCTGTTCCCAGGATGTTTACGCCACGAGAAAGAACATCTCTTCAATAATTATTTAATTTAATTATATTTATCGCTTTTTTATAATGAGATAAAAACAATATTTTTATTTACCTACAGCAGCCGCGAATGGTTATAAAAAAGAGAGGGGTAACAGTCAAATATTGGTGACAATATTTACATAAACAAATATTTTTTACTTAATGTAAGAATTCCAGAGAGTTATTGAGATGTCCATAATAAATAATATTTATGATGTAATTTCTTTCTCTCTCTCTTCTAGGAGTTTATCAAGTCAAAGATAATGGTATGGTAATGGTGTGGTAAGATAATGCTATGGTATAATCAATTCCAAATAGTTTTAATGCTTTGTAAACTACTCTGAATGATAGACATTATCATGAAACATCTTTCTATAAATTTATATTATTTTTTTTTATTTTTGTGTTGTGTTTTGTGTTTGTGCTGTAGATGTATATTAAAAATAGATGAGATTTTTCTCTTTAAGAATTAAAAATGTTAACAGTTTATTAAAAGGTTTAGAGGTTATGGCCCCGTTTGTTTCCAAACACACCTAATTAACTCTGATCTACCACTCTGACATTAAAAAGTCATTGAAGTTTCTCATAGGTTGGTACACGAGAACAGGAAAAAATAAGAAAATGATGCAATAAGCTCGAAACATGTGAGCATCAAATTTATAGTGTATTTACAAACGATAAAAATATAAATTCTGTGAGGGTGAATTATATTCACATACCGAGAACAATAAGTTGGTAAATATCTTTTGTAAAAATAAATATATTTTTTATCGATTTTTCGATTCATCGGTAGGCATATTAAGTCCTAGTCGAGATCAAATTATATGAATGTCAAGACTTTATTTCGTGGAAAACTGTAACTTGGTGGAATATTGAATCCTAGATCTGGTGCGACGTAGACCTATTGGGATGATTACTTTTTTATTTTTTTGAAATATTTGAGGATTCCTTTGAGAATAGTAGAGTCATCCGTTATTAATACCTAATACACCCAAATCGTGATATTTCTACAAATATTTTAAAATTTATTATCACAGAGGCCTTAATATTAGAAGTACCACGGCTCTCTGTCTATGAGGCATGTTCCATAATTTACCATAGGTCCGTTATAAATCGAGGCCTCGATATTGGTCCGTCGTATTCTAAATTGGCAGAAGTGAGCGATGGATTTACGACCGGCTGGTATAAATTCTGAAATCAATTCGGTGGAAATAGTATTTCTGTATGGCCGTAGTTGCCACATGGGACTACCTACGTGGTCTGTAGAGATACAACTTATCCGATCTATTCTACCATCCGGATAAACTATAAATGCCAATATTCTCTATTTAGTAATCTCATCCAGTATATATATAATATATGCAGTATATATTTTTTGGTACAGTGCTGGTTTTCTTTATACCTAATTACTCAATTATACATTCTGCCTGAAATACAATAGACATGCCTCAATTTAGAAAACTTAAGATTTCTTCAAGAAAATCTCTCTGTCAAATAGTACATATATTGTTCAAATTATATATTTATATATTTTATTATAATAATCAATTCCTTATCAAGTAGACTCTCGATTGATTAAATATATGCAAAAATCATTTCTTTTTTACTCATATATACTAGCCACAAAAAACTGCAACTACTATAAACATTTTGCTAATTTAGCAAATTGAGAAAATTTGCATACTCAATAAATACATTAAGAAATTTAAATGATCAATTCTCTGAAACATACCCCCCGTAGCTAGAATATCCCTATATACACATTGTACGTAAAATTCAGTGTATGTATGTATATAATGTAATATATGTAATGTAATGTATGTGTATGTATGTATGTATGTTTGTCGGCTAAACATGTCCACAAAAATTAACTATTCTGAATGAAAGTTTAACAGAATATATAGTAGAATCTAGAAGAACTTATAGTCAGAATTCCAGGTCATATTCTTCGATTTATTTGCAAATTTGCGTTGAAAATTTGCCCTTTCGCTCGCAAGCAGCGCCTCTAGCGGTGAAGATGGGAGGTAATATCAGCTGACCTAATGTACATATAAAACGTGTTTTTAACAGGACATGGAGAATGTTCTGGAAGAGATATTTATCGCATTTTTAGCCAAGAAAAGTTGAAATTGACAGGTTCTGGGCAAAAATATATGTTTTTAGTCAGAAAAGGAGGATGACAATATAGCTGCATCATGTTTGATTATCAGATACAAAATTATATCGGGAAAAATTCCAAAAAGCAGATACCACGGGTGAAGCCAGTTCGTTTTTAGTATGCAGGAACAAGATTCTAACAGAAAACAATCACTTGAGCAGAAGACACGAAGCCAGATCATCTCTCTATAAAAATATTGCTTCTCAGACACAAAGTTTGGAGCGGGACATTTCACAAAAGTGACATCCACGGCGCCAATTTATAATTGTAACGAATAGTATATTTGAATAAAAACATTTAATCGGGTAAAACCCGGGTGTTGCCCAGGTAATTCGGCAAGTAAGTGGATAAAAAATCGCATTTTATTCAAGAAGGGTATTTAAATAGCTTACTCATTCTAATTCTCAATATTATTTTTAATGAGGAGAATGTGGCAAGGAAGAAAAAGGGCGCCATATAAGTAAATATATTTGAATACAGTGACTTATATATATATAATACAATTTGCTACTAAGTAGCGTGGTAATACCTGTCGAAGGGCTGTTGAGCCCGAAAGCTTGTATTGCCAATATATATAAAATAAACTCTTCCCTCAATGAATTGATTTTTTTTATAATTTTACCGAAGGGATTATAATATTAACAAGTTCTCGATATATATATATCAACTCTTTTTAGGCTTCTTTCTCGAATAACATTAGATTTATTAACAATTGTCCCTATTTTAACTCGCAACCAGTGCCTCACTGCGGTAACTGAGAGAAGTAAAGTTGGGGAAGAAGAGTGAAATCCAGCTGAGGGAGAATGACTCACGTTCCCCCCCCCCCCCCCCCCCCCCCCCCCCCGTTCACGGCGCAACGAGGATTGGTGTGGGGGAGGTGGAGCAGGACTATCACAAGACATAGTAACGGCATAGGGGCAATAAACCACTTGCTATCATCAAATTAATCGATTTATGTATTTACCAGATTTGAAATATATTCATATAAAAATCAAAATATTACAATTTTCAAATATCGTTATGGAAATATACTTTTTTTTTATATTTTTAAAATACACAGGGGAGAAATTATTTCGGGTAAAGCCCGGGCGTTTCCTGGGTCATTCGGCTAGTTTATAAAATATAAGCAAAGCGTCATAATGATTGGCCTCAAATAAGATGAAATATCGACTAGAGAAATTGCTATGAGAGTAGGCTGCAATCAAAGTACTGTTATAAGGAATCGGTCTTAACCTGGCTCGGGTCGCCCTAGAATAAAAACAAAGAGAGAGGTTAGGAAGTTTCGAAGGATGATTGTTACATTGACAGGACAACAACTATTCCAATGATTCAAGCAGCGCTACATGTGCAGAATGTATCTGGACCATCTCAGAGCACACCATTAGTAATGTAGGGCCCAAATAGTATTTATCCAAAAGCACAAAGACTGCTGAGCTATACATTGCAAATTTGTTGCCACCTGTTATGTTACCATTGCTTTATCAGACTAATAATTCCATTTTCTATAATGTATACGACCTCATTAAGCCAACATCTCATGATTCTTTCTTCAAAAAATTGACATTCCCTTCTTGGCACACATGCTCCCTAGATAATTTATCAATTGAGCATGTATAGGACATGATGGAAGGAATTTTGTAATCTCCACAGCCAAGTAATCTTCAAAAACCTCTGAAGAAAATTAAAATGGCTTTGTCTAGCATCCTACAATAAGCCATTAAAAACTGTATGACAATTCTTGTATAAATGCCGAAGGAAGACACATCAAATAATGATGAAATCTATAAATTTGAATAAATTTACATCCCAATGTTTCAAATATCAATCATTTTTCACACTAGCATTATATAGTTCAATTTTGAAAAAAATTACATAAGTATCTCTAGGTAATTGAATTTCATTTGTGGCTAGTGTATTTTTTAAAACAAGGTTGTTTGATTTGTGGCTAGAGTAGTTTACCTCATCAAATGTATATATGTAAATACTATAATATTTTTAATATAGAAAGAAAAAATATATATTTATGTATGAAAATATAAATAAAATTCAGTTAAAATGTATTTAATAATATGTTTTCAATTTACATATAGAATACTTTATATTAAATATATACAACCCGTATTTCATGTATATGTATAGTATAGATAACCCATGTTTTACATTAAAGAAAAGGTGGATCACGTTTCAAATTTACAAACACTAAAAAAAAAATAGAAAAAGAAGTTGAAGATATATTTTACTAGAAAAATAAAATATTCATCTTCTGCCATCTGGATTTTTTACCAATTTTTGTTTCTGATATTCTTTCGCTAGAATCAATTGTATTTTAAATAAAAAATAGAATTTGACTACAGACACCGTGCTTGGGGAATATTGTCGAAGTTGTTGTCGTTGTTGAGGTAAGCAATATCTTCGCGTGGATTCTGAAAAAAATTGTATTCCGCTCTGAGACAAGATGTAGTTTTGAATAAAATATTTGACAAGTCATCTAATATAGAGAAAAAATAAAATAAAAATATTCCCACCTCTAAAATATATTCAATTAAAGATATATTTAAAGCACTAATGTCTATTTTACACATAAAACAAACTTCCACTCTCCTTACTGAGATTTAAAGATATTAGGAGATTTGGGCTCATCAATTTCCGAACTCTCCCAAAAGTTTCGCCAATTTAATTTATCAATTCACCTCTTAGAGCTATAATACTGATTTGGACGATTCTTCTAATGATACACTGAAGGGTGGAATCTTAAAATGGTATTTAAAAAACTATGGACATACAGTGGAATATATAGACATAATCGTCCAATACAGTTTATAGTTCTAAAATGCATTCTGGTAGATTAAATTGGCGACACCGCCGGGAGGGTTCACCACTGATAAGCCAAGCCCTCCCAATATTTTTTTAATTGTAGTAAGGAGAGTATATAAGTTTTTTTTTATGTTCGAAATAAACTTTTGTGCTCTCATATATAGATGGCGATTTGTTGTTTTTTTATATAAAATATATTACCATTCTGTAAAATGTTATTGTAATTTATCTTAAATACACTTAGTGTAGACCATGATAGTCATTGTGGGTAGAGGTAGTTGAAGTAAATTCATGCCTTAACACGTAGGAAATAGTTTATTTTCATAGTTGCAAGATATCGAAATATAAATTGGGTTGGGTATTTTCAAGTTAGGGCACAATTGTTGCTATTTCTTATTTTATAAACTCACAAGGTGCGGGATTCGAATCCGGATCTTGGTTGAAAAATTGGCAGTTTATTTCATCGTGTTGCAATCCTATTCTAGCCTACTATACCATAGTTATATTGAGTCATCATCGATCTAAGGCTAATTTAATCGATTTCATTAGAGATTTTTAGGTTCTCTATCTCTTTAATATTAAATATATATTAGGCGCTATCTGAAACCCATGGTCATAATTATAAAAACGGATGAAAACCATTTTTATAAGTTATTTTGAAAAACAAATTCTCTCTCTCTCTCGATGATGTGTCAGAATATTTACCTAAACATAGGGTGATAATTTCATTGAAATATCAGATAATTAGAAGTTTGTTTAGTTCTCTAAGAATGCATTATAAGGCAAATATAACACAAGAATTCAAATATCAAATATCATTACATTTTACACAAAACAATTTATAACATGTAGCAGTTTACACTTTATTTAGATTTGATAAATTCTGAAAACATTTTAAAAGGTTTACATAATATGGATCGAGATCGGAAGTTTGTTCAGTGGGAAAATCCCTGGGTGGAAACTGACTCTTTACTATGTGCGTTTGAAAAAAATAATTTCTGTTTAATCGAATGCTCTGTTTAGTTTTAGTGCCAGCCATGTTTATAGTTAGCTCTTCAATATCATCGAGAAATATTTTCGATTCGGACATCACTCGTTACCAATTTCCACCATATCCTGCGAAATGCATCAGGCAGCAATACGATATTGGTCCATTAATTCATATTGCCAAATTTCACCATATCTTGCTCAATGACTGAGCAAGACAAAACATGATTTAAAAATAGAATGAGCAATGCTGTTAATTATCACAGGATTGCGAATTTTAACAAATTAAAAAAGCATAAGATGCCACAACTCTTTTTATTTGGTTTTACTTGGTTAAATAAAACTTTCGGGCAAGCCCTTCTTATGTTTCAGTTATCTGAAGAAAGGCTTGCCCGAAAGCCTCTTTTAACCAATCAAATAAAAATATTCTTTATATTTATGTAACATCGTTCAAGTTTATTTCAAATACAATTACACGCTTATTTTATATATATGTATTATGTTATTATATATATAAATATATATATATATATATATTGATAGTCAAATGTCTTCAAAGATTTATTTGTGTGTTGACCATTTTAAAAATATTTTTCAATTTTCACATATTTTATTTCAAATTTCACAATTTTACATTTTCAAACATTTTTTGCGCTTTGTGTTTTCGGTTAAAAATATTTAGTTTAACATTTCTTTTATATATATTTTGTTTATTTTATTTTATTTTCATATGAAAAATATTTTTACACATAATACAAATAATTATAAATATGAAATAGGCGTTATTGTCAATTTTCAAAATATTCACACCAATATTTTACAAAATTTTTATTTTACCATTATATAAATATATATATCAAATTTTTCTCTCCATTGAATATAACAAAATATTTTTAAAACTTAATTCTGTTGTCGTTATGTGGCGCTAAGTTTGTTGTTGACACACATTAAATATGTTATAATACCTTGATAATGGTTGGTGTTCAGCCAATTGAGATATTGGTAAAATAAATGATATTTTGATCCAATATATGCCTTTTTAATCAAATAAAAATATTTGCGGCGTTTTAAGATTTGTTGTAATCAATGATGTATACCTAGCACAGCGACAAAAATTCAATATATATATAAATGTAGAATCCTGTCGACTCTTGTGGAATCCTTTCGTTGTGGAATCCTGTCGAATTATTCTATGGTGAGGTATCTTGTCGACTTAATATATACTGTGTTAACCGAGGGTCTCTCGCTGTGGTGTGGTAACCGAGAGGGGCAATCCTGTAGTAACCGAGAGGGACAGTGAGGGCGTGGAGAGTTTTCCAGTACATTTCTGCACCTTGGAAGACCTTTAACAGTTCTCACAGATTACAGGCAGTCGTGGTCGAGGCAGAGTGGAAAACTTGGGAATGTCCACACAAAAACCGATGAAACACAGTTGTATTAGGAAAGTTCCGTGAACAGATAAAAGTCGAGCTAGGAGCAAAATGGAGTTTTGAGAAAAGTTCTTACTGGTCTACATGGTCGATGAGGTGGACCTTGGACACATCTGACGAGGGCTCCCGCTGATGGTGAAGTGACTATTTATTTATGCGAATTGACATATTTATATATCTTTGCCTAGAGGAAGTATTGGGTTTGAGCTGATGCTATAAGGGCGGATCGGAAGAGATCATTGTACACTGGCAACGCCCTGATATCTTCTAGGCCTCGTTCGGACGTCTACATCTCGATTTTATACGTTTTTGGATTTTATCTCAATCTCTTGCTTTTGCTCAGCTCTTAATCTATTAGAGAGTTTTATTTATCAATCCTCAGTTTGTACAAAGTACATTCCATATAACGATGTAATGACACATGTCAATCATGTGTATAATTATTTACGGATATATTTCTATTGCACAACATGAATATCTTGTTATATTATATACAATATGATGTTGTTGATTTAAATTACCATATATACATAAGAGATAATGATTATTGTGACATATATATTCAAATTTACTTTAAAATTAAATTAAAACATCACGCACATTAATCGTACAACCTGCGAGCATTAGAAAAATTAGGCGTTGCTCGTGACAAGTTTGCGGCTATGCTGTATCCACTTGTCGAATCAGCGCTACCAGAGGTCACACTTCGAGTAAGGGAACGAAGCCAATATACGGTGAGCGGAAGAGGAGTACAGGATAAGTTGACACAACTCATGACGTTTTTGAAGACAGAAGTGAAGGGCGAGAGTCGAGTGAATATGGCCAAAGCAGCGTTCAATATCGACAACAATCAAGAATGGAAGAATGATAGATTAAACAGGAAATTTCTTCCTAAGAAGAATACTGAAAGTAAAACGCCGACGGCTACAGGAGAAGAAAGATAAGGCTAAAGAGAAGAATATTTGTTTTTGGTGCCTGCGTCCTGGCCATGGATTCAAGAAATGCCAGATTAAGCCACGTTGTTCAGTCTGTGAGGAGAGGCATTACCCCATCATGTGTCCTACTTTAGACGTCCAAAAGACTTCTCAACCACAAAAAGCGGAAATAAAGGTTTTAAAGGAGAGTTCTGAAATAAAGCATGAGACTGACAATCAATTCACGACAACAGCTTTAAACAACGCTACCGTAGGAGGAGTCTATCCACAAACTCTGAGAGTCAAGATAAGTTGACCAAAGGGGAAGCATAATGTTCGAGTGTTGCTCGACACCCACAGTTAGTTTGGAGGCGGATAAATTCGTCAAAAGGAGCACAACATGTACAAAGTCAATGTCTCCAGCCTCAACAATAAATATACGAATGATTTCAAATTCTTGGACTAGGAAGTGATTTTCGGACACATCAGTCAAGTACGGGATCATGCTAAACTCAATGAGTTGAAAGCTCGAGGGATTAACTTGACTGACGTATACCAAAGTGAAGAGAGACCGATCCACATGTTAATTGGTTCGGACTTGCTTTTCAGCATGCTGACATTTAGATTGAAAATATTGCAAAGTGGAGTTGTGGCGACAGAAACCAAGTTGGGGTGGACATTAATGGGACCAGCAAAAGAGAACGAAATGGAAGATTCATGCCTGATTGTGACTTCACTTCACGTTAACAGTTTTGACGTACAGGATTTATGGAAATTGGATGTGCTCGATATCATGGATTCAGCTGAAGAAAATCTAGGAATATGATCGAAGCCTCCAATACTCATCTCTAGGAGATCAGAACGCTTGCGAAGAGTGAATATTGCAACCATATCGCAGGAAAGCACAATCCAGCTGATCTCCCTTCCCGTGGTGAATTCCCATAGGAATTCATCAAATCCGGATGGTGGGAGGGACAAAAATGGCTTCAGGAAAAGAAAGAAGACTGGCCTATGGGAAAGATTATAAAGGGGTTCCTGGAACTGACAATGAGCGAAGACTTGTGGAGGTTAAGACTGAGTTTGGAGTCTTGAATCGTGCGGTTCAACGATTGTTCCCGCTTGAAGTACCATCTGAGGACGTAGAGAAAGGCAACGGGGGACATAAGCCAGCGGATGATGAGATCGCCAGGGAGAAAACACCCAGTGTGGAGTCTGTTCCAATGCAGGAAAAAACTACTCCAGGAAAGGTACGGAAAGTCACACAAATTCCGGAAGAGAGGTTATATTATCTAATAGACTTAGGTTTTGAGTTTTGTTTTATTTTGTTTGTGTTCTTTTAACCTTTTTGTTTTTCTGATAATTAAAAAACAAAAAAGGCCAAGGTGGGAGAGTGTTGAAAATATTTCTCTTAAATGTAAAAATATACTTTACCATCTTATATATATGTAAATAGATATTTTTTATATTTTATTTTGTTTGTATGTTTACCTTTATAAAGGAGATGCTGCCTGTGCCAACAGAAGAGCTCGTGGCTTGAGGAGAACGCGCTGCTAGTTGATAGAATAAAGATGTCCCTTTTACAAGGCTTTTAAAACTCGTCCCAAAGTTATTTCTGCAGTCTTCAACTTCTTGAAGCATCACAGGGCAAGATTTCTTGTGATACAGCCATATAGGGGTTTACCTCCGCGACACTTGGCGCAAACGCCAAAAAAACGGGCGGAAAATGACTTAGTAGAAAAATAAATATATCAATATTGTTGACTTTGCTCAGAATTTTCAAAAGATTAATCAAACATTATATTTATTGGTTTACAAGAGAGAGAACAAAATATAAAAGAGAAACTTCTATTAAAACAAAAAACTTTTTTTCTTTTCTTATGGTTAACGCCTGTTTACTTGTGATTTTACACACTACTCTGTGGGAATAATTAATCAATTGATCTTAATATATATATATATATACAAAAAGTATTCACCGGTCTATGGAGAATAATATAAAATATACAGAATAAATGTTATTAATGATGACAAAAATTGATATTTAGAACTCTAAAATTGGTTAAAAATGTGGTTAACCAACAAATTTATTTTTATTAACTACTATATAAGTAGCCAATAACAGTCGTTGCTAAGTTGCCACGAAGATTTAAGATATCTCAAATTTTCCTCAAACATTTCCTTGGGCAGAATTAGAACTAACGGTTCTCCCAACTTTCCACAGAGTTTCCCAACAAAAAACGTCTACTTCGAAATCAGATTTTATTTTTGCACCCATTCTTCTTTTCTTTTTAACTTCTGTAGGAATCTTAGGAGTTTTTACTTTTTTATATAAAAAGAATTGTAATTTTTGGTCATAACGTTTTAGATTTTTTTTTATTCAATATTACTTTAATACTATATTATTCTTATAAAATAGAATATATAGAATATTTTTTAAACACTTTAATTATTATTTCAATTTTTTTTTTAATTTCTATTTGAAAGTAAAATTCACAACCAAGGAAAGGCTGAAGGTTGCAAAGATAGAGATTGCCTTTGACCTTCACTCATATTTCTTTTAGAAAAATAATACATAAACCTTTGAATTTATTTCATCGACATTTTGTCAAAATTAATTTGTTACGATTAATATAAAATGAAATATAATTATGTGTGGCAAAGGTGTAGGATTATACTACCCTACCTCATGTTACATTTTATCCTACCGATGACAAAATACTTTTGATGTTCAACATAAAGGAATAACGCACCATCTACATATACTATATGAATAATATGTTTTGTTGTAAAGATAAATAATTGAATACATAATTTAAGAAAAGTACTTTCTGACTTAAGGCGAGTAGAATAAAAAAAAACCAAAGACATATTCACATATCTACATAAAGATTTGAGCCGGCCAACGGGAAACAACAACTATGGATTTATATATGGAAAGCCACGACATCTGGAGGTCGTTTTACAGAGTATTTTGATCTATGGAATATAATTTTGAAATAAAATAAAGGTTTATATAATATGTGGAGAGCTTCCAGCAGTTTTTTATTGTTAAAATATATAAACTGCTGGCCATCGAAAATGCAACACCCTGAAAGAAGCATGCAAATAACATGAAATTTACAACATGCATTAGCGGAGGTGATATATGCAAATTATTAAAATTCCAGCGCAGACGCACATCACGCGCGCCTGTGGCTTTACTTCAAAGCACTATTTTAGGCTTGAAGATTTCGAAAATTTCAAGTACGGCAATAATGTTTTCTTTTGTTTTTTTTTTAAGATCAATTATGCCTCGTAGAAAACAGCGATCATCTTTTGATCAAATATCCGTGTTCGAAATAGAAAGGATATTGGCCTACCGAGATTGTGAATTATCTTTCAGGGAAATCGGTAGTCGTGTTGAACGAAACCAAACAACTGTAATGCGGATATGTGATCGTTGGATGTAGGAAGGTACGACGGACCGACGTGTTCGATCGCATCCACCTCAGTGCACCACTTCCCGTGCTGACAGGCAAATTGTGCGCATGGCAGTGACAGTCGCTCAGTTACATCACGAACCATAGCACAGCACATTCAGTCTGTAACGCATCACCCAGTGTCCAGTCTACCCTTGATGCAGAACCACAGACGTCTCGGCCGTCAATGGTGCGATGAAAGAAGGATGTGGACGGCAGAAGGTAATGAAATTGTCTTTACTGACGAGTCACGAGTAATACTGTAACACCACGATGGTCGGATTCTAGTCTGTAGACATCGTGGAGAAAGGATGCTGAACAGCTGCGTTATTCACTGCCACACTGGTACTGTACAGGGTATTATGGTATGGGGCGATATTGGATTTCACTCTCGCACTCCTCTAGTACGCATTGCCGGTACTTTGAAGAGCCAATGTTACATCTCCGAGGTGTTGGAGCCAGTTCTTCTTCCTTACCTTCAGGGCTTGCCCACAGTCATATTTCAACAGGATAATGCGCGACCACACGTGGCACGCATTGACCAAAGGTTCTTCGTCAATCGCCAGATTGAATTGCTTCTCTGACCGGCTCGCTCTTCGGATCTTTCGCCGATAGAATACATGTGCTCCACGGTTGCTCAACGATTTAACTAGATTACATCCCCAGCTGCCAAACCAGATCAATTTTGGCAACGTGTAGAAACTGCTTGGTCTCCTGTACCTCCAGAACACATCCAAAGTATCTATAAATCAATGCCGAGGTGTGTGGCAACGGTGATCTCCAACAATGGCGGCTACTCTGGTTACTGATTCTGACAGGAACCACACTTCTCATAAGATAGAGTATATACACAAAGAGAATTTGGTATTGTTTCAAAGTATCTACATACAATTTGATTAGTCCGAGGGCAAGTTAAAAGAAGATGCTCTGGTGATTCAACATCTAAGCGGCATTCACATGTTGGATTATTGATAACATTCAGTTTGAATAGGAAACTTAAGAAGCGTCCTTTGCCTGTTAAGAATAAAGTAGTGAATTTATCAGAAGAAATGAAATTTGGGACAGCAATGATACTTGGTCAACATGTTATATACAAAAATATTTTTCGTGATATCTCTTGTCTTTCTTGGTGTTGAAATTTGGGTGGCCTGCAGTATATATAAATATATATATGTCATAATTTGTACATAGCTAGATGCAAACCCGACCCAATATGTATGAAATGTATGTTTCAAAAGATTTAATAAAGAACAAGGCTTAACAATCTGGAGAGAGAAGGCCTAGAGAGGACAATCATTAGCAGGGTTTTATTATCCCGGAACTCATAAAAGTTGAGTTCAAGAAACTAGTACTTCCTGGTCAAGTCAGAACAAGTCCAAAGGACAAAGAAATTAGCAAAGACCAACCAGAAGGCAGCTCATTAGTCAAGGACCTATAGCGAGCTTACACGTCACGAATGTTCAACCAATGGGCAATCAGAATAGTTTTCTTCTTAAATCGAGAACACAGAATAAGTAGTTGAGAGCTGGACCGCACCGAGTTAGGAGCTCGACACCATCGAGTTAGGACCTGGACCTTGGAGCCAATCCCATCTCCCCAAATCTCAGATAAGTCAAACGCTCAACCATGCAATAGAATAGTCGCTAGCCAACTTCGCTAAATTCCTCAACTCCTTTTCCTCCCTAGATTGCAAGCCTTAATTTCAACCCAACCAACCATGTGTCTTTTTTCGTTATTTTCCCCTGTTGTGAACACCTGACCACTCAGCACCATCGACTGCGCCAATACCTCAACAATTATCAATCAACTTCATAGAGTAATATTCACCAATATATTACATATATATATTATAAATTAATTGTTCCAGTCATATATATACGAGGGGGTATGACTGGTACAATTAATTTATAATTTAGACCGAACATACATCACTCTGGTAGAGAGAGTGCGATGAAGAGGAGCCAAACCATCAAAATCATTTCCAACCACGCGTTTAGTAGTTGTTTAAATTCCTCTCATACGAGTTTTCACAAATACCCACAATAGGAATTTCATAATTTTCAACTAAATTCATTTTGATTTTAAAGTTTATTCTCTTTGAAGTGATTTGATGAACTATAGATAGGTACTTTTATGATTTTAATCAAGCAAGCATAATTTTTATTGGAACTTATACAAACTATATAGTGAGCATTAAATATTAATTTTAATATATTACTATTATTATTTGTGTACACCAAAAAATAATGAATTACGGTTTTAAAAGAATGCAATTATTTGATTTTCTTTGGAGATAAGGTATCAAATCAAGTCATGAATAGCACCAGCAGAGAGTTGGTTAATTGATTAAAAACAATCTTTAAAAAGATAAAATTAATTTTTGAACCTGAATACTTCCCTCCGAAATAGTATTGTTTATTTAAAACAACGCCCAACTTGGGAGAAAGATCACTTTACGCTTGTTGCTTCAAGTTCAAATTCAATATTTTTCTTAAGTCTAAATGAGCTGCGTTCCAATCAATCGAGAAAATTCTAAACGATTTATTTAGTCTTCGAATTTCAAACTTCAAATAAAGTCGAATTGGAAGAAGTCGCTCAAGAAAAGACATTTTTCATTTCCTTTCGTTTGAAATAAAAAAAAAACTTTAAAAAAAACTTTCAGACTTCAACGTGATTTATTGTTCAATAATGGGAAATATATTCAAATGTTTAATCGAATTTTACCTCAAATACTTTTCCAATGGCTCAATATTTTATGATTTTTTTACGCTGAAACAGTTTTATATTTAATTTATATAATATTTGAAATCCTTATATCTTTAAAAATGAAATTCAAAATCGATGTTTGTTATCGCGTTGCGCAAAATCTACAGGATAAATCATTATGAAATTTCGCATGTAGGTAGCTGAAGATTTCGTTTAACATATAAGCTATTCAAAAAACAAAAAAAGGTTAATGTGCTTTTTTTTTTAATATAAAACCAAAATCCGTTAGTCCCAGTCTTTTACCGCTTGGGCGCAGCACTGGTCGCGAAAATAAATGAATTTGATTGGTTAATAATTTACACGTGGTTTGTTTACACGATGAATGTTAGTTTGTTTACACGATGAATGTTTTTAAAAGGTAAGATTATCCAATCGCCGTGAACTTTGGGAAGTTATTTACTATAGTACTGGGAAGGTTTCTGGTTTGAATTTAATTTGAAATAAATATTCTTGGCAAATTTATTTGCAAATTTTCTACTTTCATTCGCAAGCAGCGCCTCTCGCGGCATCTGGTGAAATTATATTTATAAATTGTAACAATGCTTAAAATGTGTTCCAAGTATAATAAATTCAATTTGAGAATTTAGTAATATAATATTCCAATGAAGTAAAAAAACTTGGCATTTTGATATTAATATATATTTGAAAAAACGTAACGTTTTTGTGTTAAATGTTAAAATGTAATGTTAAAATATATTTTTGTATTGTTAATTTAATTTGTTGTTGTTTTACAATAATGAAGATGCAAATCACGTTGTTGCTATTGTTGTTTATTATCGTTTGTTTATTTAAAAAAATTACATTGTAGGTGATGATGTTAACAAAAATGAAATTTTAAATTAATATATATAATTCATTGAGAAAAAAATAAATAAATATCGATTTCACAAAAGTGACAATATCTTATTTAAAATATAATAAATGTTTTCAAAAAATTATGTTTAAATAATATATTCAAACGCATATAACAACGTAAAAACCGGTCGAAACCAGGAACATATATTTATATGTTACGATGCACTAGCGCGCCATCTGTTATCAAATTACAAAACTATTTTAGAGGCGTAATAAAATAGTTTTGTAATATATATATGTGTTTGTCGGCTATGAAAGCCCTTAAAATATAACTAATCTCGCTGGAATTTAAACAGGACAGAGAGTTAAATCTGTAAGAGCTTTTTGTCGCACTTTTGACTAAGAAAAATTATGATTAACCAAGTACTGAGCAACAATTTATTTTAGTCAGGAATGATTATGACAACATTGCTGTATCATGCTTGATTGACATAAATAAAATTATTTAGGGGAATATCCACTAAAGCAAACCACGGGCGAAGCCAGATAATGATTTTTAGTAAAAAGAAACGATATCTACAAGCATAAACATTCACTCGATCAGAAGACACACGAAGCCAGGTCATCTCTATATATAAAATATCGTTTCTCTGCCTTTTGGCTAAGATCATGTAGTATATCTCTAGATATTTTTATTTATATATATCTTTTAAAAATCTATTCATTAGAGAGAGAGAGTGGTTATATTTGTTCGAAAAATATATTTTATATCCTTCCTTCCTTTCCTTCCTTTTATATATATAAAAATGAAATCCAAAATCGATGTTTGTTATCGCGTTGCGCAAATTCTACAGAATCAATTATTATGAAATTTCGCATGTAGGTAGCTAAAGATTTCCTTTAACATATACACTATTCAAAAAACTGAAAAGATTAATGTGCTTTTTTCGAAATGTAAAACCAAAAGCGTTAGTTCCAGCCTTTTACCGCTTGGCGCAGCACTGTTCGCGATGATAAATGAATTTGATATTTAATAATTTTACACGTAGTTTGTTTACACGATGAATGTTAGTTTGTTTACACGATAAATATATTTAAAAAGGTAAGATTATCCAATCGTCTTTAAACTTTAGAAAGTTATTTACTATACTACTGGGAAGGTTTTTTGTTTGAAATTGATTTGAAATAAATATTCTTTGTAATTTTATTTGCAAATTTTCTACTTTCACTCGCAAGCAGCGCCTCTCGCGGTATCCGGTGAAATTACATTTACAAATTATAAAAATGCTAAAATGTATTCCAAGTATAATAAATTTAATATTTAATTGGAGGATTTAGTAATATAATATTCTAATGACGTTGTAAAAAACTTGGCATTTCAATATTAATTAATATTTGAAGAAAATATCTTATTTAAAATTTTAAAAAATGTTTTCGAAAATATTATTTGTTTCAAAAATATATTTAAACGCATATAAAAATATTTATATACGTTTATAAATCTTTATATAAGTGTATAACGAATTAAAAGTTTTTACGAAGGAGTATCTTTTATTATATTTGTGCAAGCTTTCGAACTTTGCAGTACTTCCACAGGCATGGATAGCACAGAAATACTACCAATTTTTCAAAATATTTTGAGCCATTATATATACATGAATATTTACATGAATTAGATATAATTTTAGTTTATTGTATAAGCCAAATTAAGATATTCATGTATGCAAATAGTATAATATTTTTAAATTTGTAAAGTTTAAAACTAGTATACGTGAAACCATTTCAACATAGAAAAGCCAAGCGGGGGTCCCTCCAACCCGACCACCTACCCGGGCATATCTTAAGGATAACTATTGAGGTATTATATGATAAATTTTCGGTAGATCTATTTTTCTGTTGATGCTGTTTGTTTGTGATGAAACGATGGATTCGGGAAACCAATCTGTGCTGCTTATTGTTTATGTGTTGATATAGGACTTTGGGTTGATCTAAGTTAAAATTATGGCCAGTGTTTGAAATATGTTGGTATATAAGTGACTTCGGGTCTCTATTGTTTATGTTTCGTTTGTGTTCAGTGATTCTGATATGCGCGGTTCTGCCAGTCTCCCCCACATAGGAGGCTGGGCAATCCTGGCAAGAAACCGCGTATACTGCGCCGGTGGAGTGGATGGGATTGTTGGGTGTGTCTGCTTTGGTGATGGGATTCCTGAGGAGGGCAGCAAGATTGGGAGGGGGGGGCTGTTGAAATAAACTTGGATACCATATGGGCGAAGAATTCTGGAAATGGAAACGGAGAACGGGGAATAGGGGAGATAGCAAGTGGCTCTATAAATCGTGGAGGTCCTCGGAGCAGTGGGATCAAACGTGTGTTTGTCTATGAATTTTCCTGGGTATCCTGCAGTGGTTAGAAGGGTGGTATTTCTGTTTTTTTTTCTATGGCTTTGAATATAGGTAATGAGCAATATGTATGTATTCTTTTGGTTAAGGTCCTGACTGTATTTATTTTATAGGCTACAGGGCTATTGGAGGAGAAATGGGTGTATAGGGGTGGGATATTCTTTTTGTGATAAACTGTTGTGTGTAATTTGTGTAGAGTGCGAATAATGAGGATGTCCAGAAAAGGTAACACTAGGTTTGTTTCTGTTTCATATGTGAATTTAATGTCTGCGTGAAGGAATGTAGAGTGCTAAGTATGGGTTGGAGCTTATTCGGTTTGATTATACAGAAGATGTCATCCACATACCTCCTCCAATAATGGATGTCGGAAGAATGGGTTTGGTTGATCCACTGGTCCAAGGACCCCATCACGACTTCAGCCACCATGGATGAAAGAGGGCTGCCCATTGGGGTGCCTCTGATCTGCTTGTAATGCTGGTGGTTGAAAGTAAAGGTACTGATGGAGAGACATTCCTTTCAGGCAGACATTAAATTCACATATGAAACAGAAACAAACCTAGTGTTACCTTTTCTGGACATCCTCATTATTCGCACTCCACACAAATTACACACAACAGTTTATCACAAAAAGAATATCCCACCCCTATACACCCATTTCTCCTCCAATAGCCCTGTAGCCTATAAAGTAAATACAGTCAGGACCTTAACCAAAATAATACATACACATTGCTCATTACCTATATTCAAAGCCATAGAAAAAAACAGAATTACCACCCTTCTAACCACTGCAGGATACCCAGGAAATTTCATAGACAAACACACGTTTGATCCCACTGCTCCGAGGACCTCCACGATTTATAGAGCCACTTGCTATCTCCCCTATTCCCCGTTCTCCGTTTCCATTTCCAGAATTCTTCGCCCATATGGTATCCAAGTTTATTTCAACAGCCCCCCTAATCTTGCTGCCCTCCTCAGGAATCCCATCACCAAAGGAGACACACCCAACAATCCCATCCACCCCACCGGCGCAGTATACGCGGTTTCTTGCCAGGATTGCCCAGCCTCCTATGTGGGGAGACTGGCAGGACCGCGTATATCAGAATCACTGAACACAAACGAAACATAAACAATAGAGACCCAAAGTCACTTATATACCAACACATTTCAAACACTGGCCATAATTTAACTTAGATCAACCCAAAGTCCTATATCAACACATAAACACTAAGCAGCACAGATTGGTACTAGAATCCATCGTTTCATCACAAACAAACAGCATCAACAGAAAAATAGATCTACCGGAAATTTATCATATAATACCTCAATAGTTATCCTTTAGATATGCCCGGGTAGGTGGTCGGGTTGGAGGGACCCCCGCTTGGCTTTTCTATGTTGAAATGTTTTAACGTATACTAGTTTTAAAGTTTACAAATTTTAAAATATTATACTATTTGCATACAGTGAATATCTTAATTTTGCTTATACAATAAACTGATATTATATCTAATTTATGTAAATATTCATGTATATATAAAAGCTCAAAATATTTTCAAAAATTGGTAGTATTTCTGTGCTATCCATGCCTGTGGAAGAACTGCAAAGTTCGAAAGCTTGCACAAATATAATAAAAGATACTCCTTCGGAAAAACTTTTGATTCGTTATACATATATACCAATTGTACGGAGTTTACCTCTAGAAATCTATATATATGTGGATTGGATGTTTTATAGAATCGTTTTAACTAATGTTCGTTAGGCAAACTTTTACTCGGGTAAAAACCGGTCGAAGCCAGGAACATATATATATGTGTTTGTCGGCCATGCAAGCCTTCAATAAATAACTAATCTCCCTGAAATTTGAACAGGACAGAGAGTTAAATCTGGAAGTGTTTTTGTCGCACGTCTAACCAAGAAAAATTATAATTAACCAAGTACTGAGCAACAATTTCTTTTAGTCAGAAATGATTATGACAACATTGCTGTATCATGCTTGATTGACATAAATAAAATTCTTTAGGGGAATATTCACTAAAGCAAACCACGGGCGAAGCCAGATAATGATTTTTATTAGGCAGGAACAAAATCTACCAGCTAAACATTCACTCGAGCAGAAGACACACGAAGCCAGGTCATCTCTATATATAAAATATCGTTTCTCGGCCTTTTGGCTAAGATCATGTAGTATATCTCTAGATATGTTTATTTATATATATTTTAAAAAAATATATTCAGTAGAGAAAGAGAATATGTTTGCTCGAAAAATATATTTTATATATTATATAAATATATAATATAACGATTATTATCATTATTATCATAATATTCTGTGTGTTCCGGAATATTATTATCAATAATATTCGTTAGGCAAACTTTTACTCGGATAAAACCCGGGCGAAGCCGGGTACACATCTCCGCTAGTTAATATATATTTAACAGGGGTGAAATGGTATGTTTTCAACTCATTTCTAATAATAAAAGTGAATTACTTAAATGTACCTCATGTTGATATTGAAAATAAATAAATAATATAAACAAATAATATAAATAAACTATTTAAAAATACGGAAAATGTTCTAAATTAAATATTTTAACAATTCAAATCAATAACATGTAGTTGTAGGTAGTAACAAAAATAAAAAGATTTCAAATTTAATATAAGATAAATTTTAACCTTTTCCTGCATGTGAATGGTGTTATTAAAATATTTTGTTTTTATCGCGCAATATAAATTAAGAATGCCTAAATAAATATCTAAAACAAAATAAATGTTCACACTAAATTGCAGCACAATATTTTATTATCTGAATTTGTCATTCAATTCAACTAAATATGAATACTAAGTGTAATTTTCTTTAATAGCAAAAATCATATATAACTAATATTGTTTTTCGGAAAATCAAGAGAAAAAATTATATTGACAAATGTATATTTTCATATTAAATGTGAAATAAATACAATATATAATCTCTAGCCATATAATATCATCAGAAATATAATTCTTAAAAAGAATCAAAGCAAAAATATATTAAAATATGAATATTTTCTGTCTTCTTCTGTGAACATAATTATTTGGTCTCCGAATCAGACTGGCAACGCTGACAAATAGAGGCCAGGAGCCAATTAAAGTTAGAAGTACTTATGCTCCGTAATTATTTCTAATTAGCAACTGTCCCTTACGCAAAATAATTAGGAAATAATTAACACTGCCTCTTCAAGATCAGGTAATCTCATGGAATTTACTTCAGGCTTAAAGGACTTCTTCGCACAGAGAGATTTTGGTGTCATTTTTTTAGAAGGAATGAACTGTGGAAATTATGTATTGCAATTGTAATAATCAGACCACAGAGTAATATATATTTAGCATTTTCATAATCACTGTAGTTCTGTAAGAATTATTTTGTTTCTATTTAAATTAAGATAAATATATATTTTTCAGAGCATGTTTACACACTTTTTGATTGATCGTTTCTTTTATAATATAGCCGACTGTACCCGGCTTCGCCCGGGTATTGTTCGAATGGGGTTTACTCATGAATGAATAGAGCCCCAACTGTTTTAAAACTTATAGTAATGATTTATTAAAAATTGAAAATGCTGGTAAAAATAATCTGAAATATAAGATCAATTTCACAAACACATCTAATGAATAGAGTGCTGTTTTGGAGAAGTGGTCTAAACTGTTGCTTTTTGAAAACCACGACCTAGGATCATCGAATCCAGCTTTGAGCACTTTGTTCAGAAAAGAAAATGGCCCCTGATTCTTGAAAAAGTCCAACCCCTCCAGTGAATGCAAGTAACCAAACTGGGCTTTGATATCTAAAAAATAAAAAATAAAATCTAATGATTAGTGTGAATTAAGGAAAATGGTCCTCGCACCCTGAATATTTCACTTTCTCTACTTCACTCTCGGCTGTTCAAGAATAAACAGCCAAATTTAACATTTTTAAGGGCACATAATCCGGCACTTACATCTCTAAATAGTTAAGCAACTCTTATAAATGTAATAAATCTGCAATACTGAAATATCCGGACTTGGATGAATATTTTATTAGGTTATTGTTGGCAGTTTTAGAAAAGTGTGGGAAATTGGAAATTTTTACAAAAGAATGTACTTTTTAAAATGGTATATAAAATAAATAGGAAATTCGCATCATTTTCTAATAGTCAAGGACAATTTTAAAAATAACAAAAATGCAAGACCAAATAAAAATAAACGAATTATGTGTGATGTTTCAGTAACAGCATTTTTACCTTATAAAGACAAAATTACTGAATGTATTCAGTACTTTTGTCTGGAGATGGTAACAATGCTGTTACTGAAACCATACATTATTTATTTGGATTTTGTCTTGCTTCCTTGTGATTCCTATCTATATTTCAAAATATACCTTAATTCTTTTCACCTAAAAAGGTATATATATATTTCCAAAACTTTAAATAAAAGTAAAATGTCAAATGGGTTATTAATTAACCATATATGGATCAGCGTTATTGGTCAGTAACATGTGAAAATAAGGCCAACAATTGAAATATATTTTTAAAAATATATATTTTGAACGGTAGCTTCACACAGGGCACAAATTTTGCTACCAGCTACATGCGTTCTTTTTTACTATGGTGTGATATTCAAATGATGGATCTATAGATACATTATAATCTCTCCAAAGCTTAAGGTAGCAAACAGTACTTTCACAATTCTTAAATATCAATGCCAAAAGCCAGAGTTATGATAGCATGATGCAGTGTAATGTTGACCTGCAGGATGGGAAAAAAAACAATATTATTTCCAAAGACTTTAATTTCAAAAATATTATGAAACGTTAAAAATATATTCTTAACGTTTGAGAGCATGGAAAAAGCTTGATTTGAATAAATTTAGTCTAAAAACAAACATCATGTAAAAGTATTCACCAATCTAAATCATTTATTAGCTCTAACAGTGTAAAATGTGTAAAACAGCGGTAAAAAAACTGGAGCTAACGCTTCATGGGTTGGTGATTATTTTTAATAGTACATTAAATTAACAACATTTCATGTCTTGCTAACATACATTTTTAAAAATAATATGCTTAAAATAATGCAATTCTAAAAATCATACATGAATCGTTTATTAAATTAAATGGGGGAGAAATGGTGTCCCATTTTTTTTTTTTACAAATTCTTAATGTACATAACCCAAAACAATTTTTTTATAAATTCTTCAAACTTATAAAATAATAAAAAATTACGGAATGAATAATTGTATAGAAACAACTGTGTATATATTATGAGTATGCAGATTAACTTTCTTTTCAATATTGCAGAGTCATAAAAATACTAATGGTGTAAAATTCAAAACAGCAAAGATATTCTGATAAATGCAATGAGCTATCATAAGATGTGTTGCAGGCTAACAAAAACTTATATTGAACCAGAAATTTTGACACAATAAAAATAACATTTCTCTCGAATAGTTATACAAATGAATTAAATGGGAAGAAAAACAAAATAAAGTAGAAAAACTTTATTGATGAAACTAGAGTAAAGCAATAATGATGAACAAAATTTTGACAAAATATATTTACAAAAGTCAAGCTTCCCAAAATCATTATTCGAAAAAATATCTTTAAAAAATATCAAAATCTAGATCAAAGCCCTCTTATAAACAATTTTGCGCATCTTTCCTAAAGTAAAACTAAAGACAAATAATTATTTGGGGCTGGAAACACGGGAGCATGCTACATAGAGTTGCCCAAGCGAGAAACAGGGAGACTCAAGATGCACACCAACTACTTGCAATGTTTGACCCTGAGATTTATTAATTGTCATAGCAAAGACAACCATAACGGGGAATTGCAAGCGTCTAAACTTAAAAGGCAGATCATTTGGAATAATAGGTATTCTAGGAATCAGGACCTCTGAAATGTGAAAAAAATGCATAAAATTCAGTGAAGTGGAAAAAAAAATTGAAAGCTTAGAACAACTGACTAAAAAATCAAATGGAAGAAGTTTTTTTTAGTATAATTTGCTGAAATATCTGCACAATAAATATGAGTAGAACATATTCTGGCTCCCTCATTGGTCAGATTGCTGATTGTATATTTCTTTATTTAAATATAAGTATATTTTCATCTATATATCTAAATACATATATTAAAAAATATGGTTGTACCATATAGATATATATGAGCAGTTATATATTATGAAGCAGATGAATATAAACCCTACCTAAACAAATGACAGCAAAAATATTTGAGCCTACCCTTAAAAAAGCAGTTACTGAAAATGCATAGCTGCTGCTTACAATATAAATGCTATTAGAGCATAAACATATTACATGGAACAAATATATAGTAAAATATATGTAACAAGTTATATAGAAAAAACATACTTTTTTTTAAATACACTTTCCAAAACTTCAATAAAATTTATACTTACTCTAAATATAAGAAAGGAAAAAAATAGAATACTGTGCTAAATCTCAATTTGTCTCAAAATATAAATATTCCTTATGAGAATCAAATAGTAAACCTTATCTTAAAAATCGTCGATCGTTATATTTACACTAATTAAAATTAAACAAAGAAAATATTGCATCGTCACAAAAATATATGAATATGCTGTGAAATAAATAATATTTCCAATTAATTTAATTAGAAAAATATTGCTAAATAACTAATATTACTAAATAACTAAATAAAATCTTACCTTCTAAAAAGGAAAATAAAGTTATTCGAAATGCAATTTTTGCACTTTAAGCCTAAATGTTAAACCAAATCCTCAGCTACCTACGTGCGAAATTTCACAATACAGTTTTAATTAACCCAGGTTCCGGAGGCGTATAAATTTGATAACCAACGATTACTATTATCTCCAAAGAGTTTAAATTCTTTCCTTATATCTATAAAAATGAAATCCAAAATCGATGTTTGTTATCGCGTTGCGCAAAATCTACAGAATAAATCTTTATGAAATTTCGCATGTAGGTAGCTGAAGATTTCGTTTAACATATAGGCTATTCAAAAAACTAAAAAAGTTAATGTGCTTTATTTTTTAAATAAAAAACCAAAAAAGCGTTAGTTCCAGCCTTTTACCGCTTGGGCGCAGCACTGGTCGCGACGATAAATGAATTTGATTGGTTAATAATTAACACGTGGTTTGTTTACACGATGAATGTTAGTTTGCTCACACGATGAATGTTTTTGAAAGGCAAGATTATCCAATCGCCGTGAAACTTTAGGAAGTTATTTACTACACTACTGGGAAGATTTCTGGTTTGAATTTGATTTGAAATAAATATTCTTTGCAATTTTATTTGCAAATTTTCTACTTTCACTCGCAAGCAGCGCCTCTAGCGGCGTCTGGTGAAATTATATTTATAAATTGTAACAATGCTTAAAATGTTTTCCAAGTATAATAAATTTAATTTGAGAATTTAGTAATATAATATTCCAATGACGTAAAAAATATTTGGCATTTCAATATTAATATATATTTAAAGAAAAAATTGTAACTTTTTTGTGTTAAATGTTAAAATGTAATGTTAAAATATATTTTTATATTGTTAATTTAATTTGCTGTTGTTTTATAAAAATTATGATGGAACTTTAATTGTTGTTGTGAAAATATCTTTATTTACGGAGCTGCTAACCATAATAAATGATTTTTGAGCTGAGATAACAAAAATAAAATTTTAAATTAATATATATAATTCTCTCTCATTGAGAAAAAAAATAAATATCAAATTCAAAAAAGTGACAATATCTTATTTAAAATATAATAAATGTTTTCAAAAAATTATGATTCAAAAATATATTCAAATGCATATAACAATATTTATATACGTTTATATATCAATATATAGGTGGATTGGATGTTTTTTAGAATCGTTTTAATAAATTTCGTTAGGCAAATTCTTACTCGGATAAAAACCTGGCGAAGCCGGGTACATTCGCTAATTACAGTTATTTACAAATCTTCGTTTGTAGAAAGATACTATTCCTTCAACTTCAAATTACCGAGTGGACCAATTAATACTTATTTTTTTTCAACTTATCGAGTATATTTCTAGAGAACGCGAAAAAAAATTATCGAGAGTATAGACAAGTATAGATTCAGTAGGGATTGGATGTTTGCTGGAATCGTTTTAACAAATGTTTGTTAAGCAAACTTTTACTCGGGTAAAAATCGGGCGAAGCCGGGAACATATATATATACACTGCGTGACATTGAAAATGGAACACCAAGAAATAGTGGCCAAATAATTATGCAAATTTCAGGGTAGACGCGCCTAACCGAGTTATGCAAATGATGTAAAATGCGCAGCTCTCGTGCGCACATGGAATAAGATATAAGGGAAGGAACTTGCAGAAAGAACAGTATTCGTGTCGTTATTTCTTCAAGGAAAATCATTGTAGAAATTTTGTTCTTGTGTCAAAAGACATGTGTAATAACAGAGAATGCCAGGATATCGTAAACGGAGGCAGTTCAAGCAGACAGACGCTTTTACGAGGGTCATGGTGATCGGACTGAAAAGGGCAGGTTGGTCCATACGTCAAATCGCAGCTGATACACACCTTGGTGCGTCCACGGTGCACCGACTGTGGAGAAGATGGTTGGAACAAGGAAATGTGGCAATTTATAGGAATACCGGTGCAACCAGAGTGACGTCAGCACGTGTGGATCGGCGTATCCTTCGATAAGCAGTGGCGGCCCCACAAGCCACTTGTACCGCCATCCTGCAACATGTGCAAGACACCCTAGATCATTCCATATCGACCAGAACCATTTCTCGTCGATTGGTTGCTAATGGCTTGCACTCATGCCGTCCGCTAAGAAGACTGCCATTGACCCCACCGAATAGGCGCCAACGTTTGGAATGGTGCCGGGCTAGATCGACATGGATGACGGAATAGCACAGGGTCGTGTTCTCAGATGAGTCGCGTTTCTGCTTGTCCAGTGATAGTCGCCGTGTACGCGTGTGGCGTCGACGTGGAAAAAGGTCCAATCCGGCAGCAATTGTGGAACGCCCCACCGTGCGACAACGTGGAATCATGGTTTGGGGCGCAATCGCGTATGATTCCAGGTCACCTTTACTTCGTATTCAGGGTACTATGACGGCCCAACGATACGTTGATGATGTGCTGCGACCGGTGACACTCCCCTACCTTCAGGGGGTACCCAATGCCCTTTATCAGCAGGATAACGCCCGACCGCACACTGCTCGCATTAGCCAACAAGCTCTGCAAGATGTACAGAAGCTTCCCTGGCCACCGTACTCTCCTGATCTCTCACCAATCGAGCACCTCTGGGACATCATTGGACGCCGTTTGCATGCCTTGCCACAGCCGCCTTTCAGAAGACGAACTGTGGCAAATGGTTGAGAGGAAATGGAGAGCCATCCCTCAGGACGCCATCCGTACTCTGATTGACTCTCTACCTAGACGTGTTGCTGCGTGCATCGCCGTCCGCGGTGGTCCTACTTGCTACTAAGCCGACGCCGTTCTCGCTCTGTGTTATGACTATCATTTTGAAATAAAGATCACTTATTGTTCGTCCCTGTCTCTCTCTGTCTGCCGAGTTTCATCACTTTCTGGTAACTATTTCTTGGTGTTCCATTTTCAATGTCACGCAGTGTATATATATATATATATATATATATATATATATATATATATATGTTTGTCGGCTATGCACGCCCTCAATATGTAACTAATCCTGCTGAAATTTGAACAGGACAGAGAGTTAAATCTGGAAGAGTTTTTTTTTGTCGCACTTTAACCAAGAAAAATTATATTTAACCAAGTACTGAGCAACAATATTTTTTTAGTCAGAAATGATGATGACAATATTGCCGTATCATGCTTGATTGCATTAAAAAATTCTTTTGGGGAATATTCACTAAAGCAGACCACGGGCGAAGCCAGATAATGAATAATAGTAGGCAGGAACAAAATTCTACCAGCGAAACATTCACTCGAGCAGAAGACAAACGAAGCCAGGTCATCTCTATATATAAAATATCGTTTCTAGGCCTTTTGGCTAAGATCATGTTGTTTATCTCTAGATATTTTTATTTATGCGTATCTTTTTTAAAATCTATTCAGTAGAGAGTGGATATGTTTGCTCGAAAAATAAATGTCATATATTATATAAATATATGACGTAACGAATTATATTATCATTATTATCATAATATTCTGTGTGTTCCCGAATATTATCATCAATAATATTCGTTAGGCAAACTTTCACTCGGATAAAACCCGGGCGAAGCCGGGTACACATCCGCTAGTATATATATATATATATATATATATATAATCTTACCTTTTTAAAATATTCATCGTGTAAACAAACAACGTGTAAAATTATTAACCAATCAAATTCATTTATCGTCGCGACCAGTACTGCGCCCAAGCGGTAAAAGGCTGGAACTAACGCTTTTTGGTTCTACATTTTTTTTTAAGAACATTAACCTTTTTAGTTTTTTGAATAGCCTATGTGTTAAACGAAATCTTCAGCTACCTACACGCAAAATTTTATAATGATATAATCTGTGGATTTTGCGCAACGCGATAACAAACATCGATTTTGGATCTCATTTTTATAAATATAAAGGATATATAAAATGTTCATTGTTATTTAATTCAAATCAAACCTTTAGAGAAAGATTTATAGTCGAGCCAAAATTGCAATGGATTCACAAACATAATGGAATATTTCTGTAATAAAATAGATACTTCGGTCAGCTAAAGTTTTATTTTCTTAACGTTTCCATAAATATATTTTGTCTTCGTCAGGAGAAATAAATAAAAATAAAGCATTTGGCGAGGCGTTAAAAATTGTTTTGAGGTTGAAAGGGCGTTCTCACTTCGCAACCTCAGAACAATTTTAAACGCCTTGCCAAATGCTTTATTTTTATTTATTTCTCCTGACGAAAACAAAAGATTTGTGTTGACACTTTGAGAAAATAGAACTTTAACTGACAGGAGTATCTATTTTATTACAGAAATATGAATGCCGGCCAGGCAACCTCTATCTTCAAGATAAAGAAATATGACACATAAAAAATAAAATATGCATATCATTAAAATAATGAAATAAAATCCTGAAGATACGTATTTCTCTCTCAAAAATGTTATTATTTGTCATATTCCTCTGTTTCCGATGTTATCTACTTTGTTCATAATAAAATTACATTTCTCGGGAAGTTTAAATTTCGATCAAAACATATTTACAAGAAATACTCCACCGATACATACATGAATAAATTTCTCATCATAAAAGGATGACAGACACTGTATATCCTTGATGTTTACAATGGTATTTATAACAATACACAGAATAATCATGTACTCTTTTATTTGTCGGATTATGGTAGCAATTAATATTTTCGCTTTTCTCTTCGAATGAGAGATTACTATTCTATATTTTGTACATTTTAAAACGCAGAGTTTGAACTATTTAGTAAAATTTCAAAATATCTACTGAATTCTTTATAAATTATATCTTCATAATAAAATTATATCATAAAGCAGTTTGGCCGAGAAATTATATTAAAAGTTCCTTCTCCTCTTTAAAAGTGAGAAAATTCTGTAGCTATCTTTTTTGATCCTAGAAAAGACTTCACTCTAAAATATCTACATTTAAAGAAAACGACTTTCATTAACCTCATTGAACACTTAACACTAAAAATATTAATTTTTTTATCCAACCGGCTTGTTAGGTACTGTGAGTTCGCACTATAAATTTCCAAATTTTTATTAAGATTTTATTTATTTTGAAATTCATCTTTGAATTTTCACTTTCTTCTCAAATATATACCTCTAATATATATTCATGAAATATTAAAATAATAAATATTTCATCATACAAAATTATACCATTCAACAAATTGTTTCTATTTCCAAGTTATTTCAGCAAATAAAATATTTGAAAGTGAATCTATCATATAATATTTTATATTTCTAAACATTTTATGAGCTCAGTATAAATAAAGGTACGTCGGAGCCTGATGTGTAAATTGAAATAGAATCAATAGCCAGTTAAATAGCTATCGACCGCTTCAGCGTTGCTGGATGCATAATAATCTTTTATTGTAGTCACAGATTTAAATGAATTTATTGATTATTGAAAAGGGGTTATTAGTAATGGTTTCCGAGCAGCCGGATTTCCTCTCTAAACCAATAATATCATTTTAAATATTTTCTCGCCCATGTGATCGCTTTTGATTGGTCGACAACGTCAGCAGACTACCACGATGATGAAATGTAATTACAACGTAGTCGTGTGATTATAGCTTGATTTATCAGGGGTAAGAAATCAATATATTCCATGGGTAATCTTAGAAATTGTCTAGTTAACAAAGTGTACGCACTTAATTATCAATTTGTTTGAATCTTGATCCCCAACCTATACAATTTAATGAAAAGGCATCTCCTTATCGTGCAACTGAAGGTTGCTGAAGGCTTGCGCCATATATCGGAATAAATATCAACTTTTCAGAATATTTCAGTTGCACAATAAGGATATGCCTTTTTCTTAATTTTTGAACCTTATCCCAGTACAATGTCACATTTTTACTATTTATTTAATATACAATTTAATTTGTGAAAACAGATATTATATAGAAATACATTGTTAAATAACCTCTTCAAAAATGAACCAAAAATTACAAGGTGGGATCAATAAATAAGGTGAATTATAATTTATTTAAAAAAATAAGAACGATATTAAAAATTAGGACTTGATTTATTCAAAATAATCACCTTGGCTTTCTATATATCGCCTCCATCTTTCTGGCAACTTGTAAATACCCTCTTCATAGGCACTCTTAGGAATCGTGTGAAAAATATCTTGCACCACTTTATGGATATCTTCATCCGAGTCAAATCGCTTTCCCTTTAACCCCTTCTTTAGTAGTCAAAAAAGTAAATAGTCAGAGGGGGCTAGGTCTGGACTATATGCAGGATGTTCTAAAACATAAAAACCTAATTTAATGATTGTAGATAGTTTTACATGATGTATGCGGCCTTGCATTATCATGAATAAAGGGAACACCTTTACTAAGCTTCCCTCTTCTTTTGTTTCTTATACCGGGCTTTAGCTTATTTACAAGAATGTCACAATAAAGGTCGCTGCTCATACGTTGCCTTGAGGATAAAAAATCAAGACAGATTCGTCCATCAACATCCCAAAAAATTGTTAACAAAACTTTCCCGGCCGAACGTTGAGACCTGATTTTTTTTTTTTGGTCTTGGAGGGTCGCCTCCTTTCCATTCCATAGATGCACGTTTTGTCGAAGGATCATAATGATAACACCAACACTCATCTCCAGTTACAATTTGGTCAAGGAAATGATCACCTTCCTCTTCATACCGCTTCAACAGAGCCTTTGTGGAATCCATCTGCAGCATATTTTTCTAAATTGCAATTGTTCTTCAATAATGGTATGCACAGTTCCATAGCTTATATTCAAATTGTTGACTATGGTAAAAATGGATATTTTTCTATCCTCGAAAATTAAGTTTTCAACCGCATTTATCGTGCTTGGCGTCGCTGTAACACTTGGTCGTCCAGGTCGCTCAATATCGGTACATGTAATTCGTCCATTTTTGAGCTCGTTAACCCATTTATAAATGTTTTTTTGAGACAAACAAGAGTCACCATAGATATTTTTCATTCTTTTGCATATTTGAGATGTGACATGGCGAAAATCCTAAATACTTCACATTACAGTGACTTCAAATACCTAAAAAATTCAATAACAGCAGAACGATATTTATTCACAACTATTCCTCTAGCAATTAAAATATTTTTTGCACAACTGAGACTCCTTTGGACGATCTCCCAGAAAATCGTTCAAAGCGCTGAAAGATTAATTTGACTCTAACTTGCGATCTGTGTAAAAACAGAATCCAAGACGAAATTATGCATATAATATTTGGATGCTCTTGCTTAGAGAAACAGAGGAAATAAATTTTGGGTGACTTACCCTGGTCTCAACCTGACTGCCAACAAATTTTCAGCTGGATGAACACACTGATGGTTGATCAGGGTCTCTCCCTCGGTTTATATAAATTCTACAAGGCCGCAGTCAATGTCCGTTGGAGAATAATGGATTCGCCGAATGTCGTGGTTTGGTTGGAGGAAGAAAGCGAAGATTGAATGCGGCTGATTCCACACTAGCCCTCTCAATGATATCCTAACCTTGACATATTCTAAACATTGGTACTTTAATTTAAATATTTAATCATGTATGGTTCCTTTTTCTCTGTATGTTTATTTTTTTATATATGGTTATATTTATTTTTGTTTGTTTATTCTTTCTTCTCTCTTTTCTTTTTCCTTATTATTTCTTGTATTCTAGTTTTTACTTTTGAAATATCTTCCTTTGCTAAATCATGTAGAGGGGAATCATGTATAGGGCTGGATGCCCCAATAAAAAGGCTTGTGTGTGTGTGTATATATTTGAGATGTTTGAATACCTTCTGCATTCAAGAAATGAATACTGCACGTTGTGTTCAAGCGTGGTGCAATCCTTCAAGGGAGCTTCCATTTTAGTTTATTTATAAGTCTCGCGCCGAACGTGAAAAAAAAACAGAACACCTTAAATAGTCTCTCGATGTTATATTTTAATATTCTGTGGTTTAAATTATTTTTTCTTTTTTGATATTTTTAAAAAATAAGATAATTCACCTTATTTATTGATCCCCCCTTGTATTTTTTTAATTGTCAAAGCCTGACAAAATACAAAACTAGAATGGATATTTCCTAAAAAAGAATTATTTTTTCCCATGCTAGACATAATTAGCGAATACGTTGCCCTCAGGGAAATCCATCCTCGTTTCACTTCCATCAGAGCGTTAAAGCTGTACCTTATTGAAATATAAAGAAGGTTAAGAGACTTATGAGTAAATTAATAAAATATATTTCAGTCTAATATACGTAAATGTGTGGGGGCTAGGTTAAATATCAAAAATTAAATATAAAATACCAACACCTCTCTATAATTGATTAATACATGACAATGGGCCATATTGTCATATTTCAAAATTTCAAATTAATTGGCTATTACAGTTTGTTTGTAATGTTTATAATGTAAATCGACACGAACGTTGTGTTAAAACATCAGGATTTTATTTGTAGAACGGCGAATACGCCTAGTAGTTTGTAAATGAATCAATACTTCGTGTAATTTATATATATATATATATATATTATATAATCTAAAATACAAATATTTTATTTTTTTTTTAAAACATATATTTTATTTTTCATTCATTTACTGTTCTGCATTTTTGACCATATATTAAAAAAAAATATCACTTTTAATTATTATTGTCTATATAGATAATACCGTAACAGAGTTTTCCATTGTAAAGTCCTGAGCTATCTCCTCCGAAGATTCTGAACTACACATAACGATCTATATACCAAAATTTTCGTTATTTTTTTCTTCGTATGATAGGCCTGTTTTTATTTTCCTAATGTTAACAGTTATTTTTATTTTTTAATTTAATCTATTTTACAATCGTAGATTTTTTGCATTTATCATCATCAATTCTTTTGTTTTGAAATGCGTTCTTTTGTTTACCTTTTACTAATTCTTATTTACTAATTTTTACTAATTTCTGCTTCATTTGATTATGATTATAATTTGTAAGTACTTTGTTATAATTTTTCATTTAAATAGAGCTCAATTTTTGTGTATGTTTCTTATTTGCATTATCTTTCCTAATGTCTTTGGCAACGTTTTTTTTCTCATAAATAGGCTGAGGTTATATTATTTTTCGAATTGTAGATTGAAATATTTATTTATGTCTTTCTTTTGCTTAATTATTTCTTCTTTATATTTGTTCTTATTTATTCTTTTTTTTTACTCTTTCACAATCAAATTTTGAAAATGGCTAAATGGCCCCACTTCTCCCTATTTGCTTTTGCAGCTTTTCTTATTAAAACTTAGAATTAAGCTTTGCTTTTTTATATACATGTTTATTACACATTTAGCAATACTTTTTGTTTATATTTGCTCTTATTTACTCATTTTTTTACTCTTTTACAATCAAATTTTGAAAATGGCTAAATGGCTCCACTTCTCCCTATTTGCTTTTGTAGCTTTTATTTAAAAAAAAATAAAACTTAGAATTAAGCATTGCTTTTTTATATACATGTTTGTTACACATTTAGCAATATATATACCAAAATATTTTTTTGAATACTTAACTCTTTTAGTGAATTTTTGTCAGGGGGGCTGCAAAAGTGCCGTACTTATGCAGTATTTTGATGCTTTTCCTGTGACAAGGATAATGAAATTTAAAATTAAGCTTTGCTTTTTTATATACATGTTATTTACACATTTAGCAATATATACACAGAAATATTTTGGAATATTTAACTTTTTTGGTGAATTTTTATCAGGGAAGCTATGGACTGCCGTAATCATGCATTATGTTGATGTTCTTCTCATAAAAAAATATTTGGGATTTAAAAAAAAAAATATTAAAACTTAGAATTAAGCATTGCTTTTTATATACATGTTTGTTACACATTTAGCAATATATATACCAAAATATTTTTTTGAATACTTAACTCTTTTAGTGAATTTTTGTCAGGGGGGCTGCAAAAGTGCCGTACTTATGCAGTATTTTGATGCTTTTCCTGTGACAAGGATAATGAAATTTAAAATTAAGCTTTGCTTTTTTATATACATGTTATTTACACATTTAGCAATATATACACAGACATATTTTGGAATATTTAACTTTTTTGGTGAATTTTTGTCAGGGAAGCTATGGACTGCCGTAATCATGCATTATGTTGATGTTCTTCTCATAAAAAAATATTTGGGATTTTAAAAAAAATATTAAAACTTAGAATTAAGCATTGCTTTTTTATATACATGTTTGTTACACATTTAGCAATATATATACCAAAATATTTTTTTGAATACTTAACTCTTTTAGTGAATTTTTGTCAGGGGGGCTGCAAAAGTGCCGTACTTATGCAGTATTTTGATGCTTTTCCTGTGACAAGGATAATGAAATTTAAAATTAAGCTTTGCTTTTTTATATACATGTTATCTACACATTTAGCAATATATACACAGACATATTTTGGAATATTTAACTTTTTTGGTGAATTTTTGTCAGGGAAGCTATGGACTGCCGTAATCATGCATTATGTTGATGTTCTTCTCATAAAAAAAATATTTGGGATTTTAAAAAAAATATTAAAACTTAGAATTAAGCATTGCTTTTATATATATATGTTTGTTACACATTTAGCAATATATATACCAAAATATTTTTTTGAATACTTAACTCTTTTAGTGAATTTTTGTCAGGGGGGCTGCAAAAGTGCCGTACTTATGCAGTATTTTGATGCTTTTCCTGTGACAAGGATAATGAAATTTAAAATTAAGCTTTGCTTTTTTATATACATGTTATTTACACATTTAGCAATATGCACGCCCTCAATATGTAACTAATCCTGCTGAAATTTGAACAGGACAGAGAGTTAAATCTGGAAGAGTTTTTTTTTGTCGCACTTTAACCAAGAAAAATTATATTTAACCAAGTACTGAGCAACAATATTTTTTTAGTCAGAAATGATGATGACAATATTGCCGTATCATGCTTGATTGCATTAAAAAATTCTTTTGGGGAATATTCACTAAAGCAGACCACGGGCGAAGCCAGATAATGAATAATAGTAGGCAGGAACAAAATTCTACCAGCGAAACATTCACTCGAGCAGAAGACAAACGAAGCCAGGTCATCTCTATATATAAAATATCGTTTCTAGGCCTTTTGGCTAAGATCATGTTGTTTATCTCTAGATATTTTTATTTATGCGTATCTTTTTAAAATCTATTCAGTAGAGAGTGGATATGTTTGCTCGAAAAATAAATGTCATATATTATATAAATATATGACGTAACGAATTATATTATCATTATTATCATAATATTCTGTGTGTTCCCGAATATTATCATCAATAATATTCGTTAGGCAAACTTTCACTCGGATAAAACCCGGGCGAAGCCGGGTACACATCCGCTAGTATATATATATATATATATATATAATCTTACCTTTTTAAAATATTCATCGTGTAAACAAACAACGTGTAAAATTATTAACCAATCAAATTCATTTATCGTCGCGACCAGTACTGCGCCCAAGCGGTAAAAGGCTGGAACTAACGCTTTTTGGTTCTACATTTTTTTTTAAGAACATTAACCTTTTTAGTTTTTTGAATAGCCTATGTGTTAAACGAAATCTTCAGCTACCTACACGCAAAATTTTATAATGATATAATCTGTGGATTTTGCGCAACGCGATAACAAACATCGATTTTGGATCTCATTTTTATAAATATAAAGGATATATAAAATGTTCATTGTTATTTAATTCAAATCAAACCTTTAGAGAAAGATTTATAGTCGAGCCAAAATTGCAATGGATTCACAAACATAATGGAATATTTCTGTAATAAAATAGATACTTCGGTCAGCTAAAGTTTTATTTTCTTAACGTTTCCATAAATATATTTTGTCTTCGTCAGGAGAAATAAATAAAAATAAAGCATTTGGCGAGGCGTTAAAAATTGTTTTGAGGTTGAAAGGGCGTTCTCACTTCGCAACCTCAGAACAATTTTAAACGCCTTGCCAAATGCTTTATTTTTATTTATTTCTCCTGACGAAAACAAAAGATTTGTGTTGACACTTTGAGAAAATAGAACTTTAACTGACAGGAGTATCTATTTTATTACAGAAATATGAATGCCGGCCAGGCAACCTCTATCTTCAAGATAAAGAAATATGACACATAAAAAATAAAATATGCATATCATTAAAATAATGAAATAAAATCCTGAAGATACGTATTTCTCTCTCAAAAATGTTATTATTTGTCATATTCCTCTGTTTCCGATGTTATCTACTTTGTTCATAATAAAATTACATTTCTCGGGAAGTTTAAATTTCGATCAAAACATATTTACAAGAAATACTCCACCGATACATACATGAATAAATTTCTCATCATAAAAGGATGACAGACACTGTATATCCTTGATGTTTACAATGGTATTTATAACAATACACAGAATAATCATGTACTCTTTTATTTGTCGGATTATGGTAGCAATTAATATTTTCGCTTTTCTCTTCGAATGAGAGATTACTATTCTATATTTTGTACATTTTAAAACGCAGAGTTTGAACTATTTAGTAAAATTTCAAAATATCTACTGAATTCTTTATAAATTATATCTTCATAATAAAATTATATCATAAAGCAGTTTGGCCGAGAAATTATATTAAAAGTTCCTTCTCCTCTTTAAAAGTGAGAAAATTCTGTAGCTATCTTTTTTGATCCTAGAAAAGACTTCACTCTAAAATATCTACATTTAAAGAAAACGACTTTCATTAACCTCATTGAACACTTAACACTAAAAATATTAATTTTTTTATCCAACCGGCTTGTTAGGTACTGTGAGTTCGCACTATAAATTTCCAAATTTTTATTAAGATTTTATTTATTTTGAAATTCATCTTTGAATTTTCACTTTCTTCTCAAATATATACCTCTAATATATATTCATGAAATATTAAAATAATAAATATTTCATCATACAAAATTATACCATTCAACAAATTGTTTCTATTTCCAAGTTATTTCAGCAAATAAAATATTTGAAAGTGAATCTATCATATAATATTTTATATTTCTAAACATTTTATGAGCTCAGTATAAATAAAGGTACGTCGGAGCCTGATGTGTAAATTGAAATAGAATCAATAGCCAGTTAAATAGCTATCGACCGCTTCAGCGTTGCTGGATGCATAATAATCTTTTATTGTAGTCACAGATTTAAATGAATTTATTGATTATTGAAAAGGGGTTATTAGTAATGGTTTCCGAGCAGCCGGATTTCCTCTCTAAACCAATAATATCATTTTAAATATTTTCTCGCCCATGTGATCGCTTTTGATTGGTCGACAACGTCAGCAGACTACCACGATGATGAAATGTAATTACAACGTAGTCGTGTGATTATAGCTTGATTTATCAGGGGTAAGAAATCAATATATTCCATGGGTAATCTTAGAAATTGTCTAGTTAACAAAGTGTACGCACTTAATTATCAATTTGTTTGAATCTTGATCCCCAACCTATACAATTTAATGAAAAGGCATCTCCTTATCGTGCAACTGAAGGTTGCTGAAGGCTTGCGCCATATATCGGAATAAATATCAACTTTTCAGAATATTTCAGTTGCACAATAAGGATATGCCTTTTTCTTAATTTTTGAACCTTATCCCAGTACAATGTCACATTTTTACTATTTATTTAATATACAATTTAATTTGTGAAAACAGATATTATATAGAAATACATTGTTAAATAACCTCTTCAAAAATGAACCAAAAATTACAAGGTGGGATCAATAAATAAGGTGAATTATAATTTATTTAAAAAAATAAGAACGATATTAAAAATTAGGACTTGATTTATTCAAAATAATCACCTTGGCTTTCTATATATCGCCTCCATCTTTCTGGCAACTTGTAAATACCCTCTTCATAGGCACTCTTAGGAATCGTGTGAAAAATATCTTGCACCACTTTATGGATATCTTCATCCGAGTCAAATCGCTTTCCCTTTAACCCCTTCTTTAGTAGTCAAAAAAGTAAATAGTCAGAGGGGGCTAGGTCTGGACTATATGCAGGATGTTCTAAAACATAAAAACCTAATTTAATGATTGTAGATAGTTTTACATGATGTATGCGGCCTTGCATTATCATGAATAAAGGGAACACCTTTACTAAGCTTCCCTCTTCTTTTGTTTCTTATACCGGGCTTTAGCTTATTTACAAGAATGTCACAATAAAGGTCGCTGCTCATACGTTGCCTTGAGGATAAAAAATCAAGACAGATTCGTCCATCAACATCCCAAAAAATTGTTAACAAAACTTTCCCGGCCGAACGTTGAGACCTGATTTTTTTTTTTTGGTCTTGGAGGGTCGCCTCCTTTCCATTCCATAGATGCACGTTTTGTCGAAGGATCATAATGATAACACCAACACTCATCTCCAGTTACAATTTGGTCAAGGAAATGATCACCTTCCTCTTCATACCGCTTCAACAGAGCCTTTGTGGAATCCATCTGCAGCATATTTTTCTAAATTGCAATTGTTCTTCAATAATGGTATGCACAGTTCCATAGCTTATATTCAAATTGTTGACTATGGTAAAAATGGATATTTTTCTATCCTCGAAAATTAAGTTTTCAACCGCATTTATCGTGCTTGGCGTCGCTGTAACACTTGGTCGTCCAGGTCGCTCAATATCGGTACATGTAATTCGTCCATTTTTGAGCTCGTTAACCCATTTATAAATGTTTTTTTGAGACAAACAAGAGTCACCATAGATATTTTTCATTCTTTTGCATATTTGAGATGTGACATGGCGAAAATCCTAAATACTTCACATTACAGTGACTTCAAATACCTAAAAAATTCAATAACAGCAGAACGATATTTATTCACAACTATTCCTCTAGCAATTAAAATATTTTTTGCACAACTGAGACTCCTTTGGACGATCTCCCAGAAAATCGTTCAAAGCGCTGAAAGATTAATTTGACTCTAACTTGCGATCTGTGTAAAAACAGAATCCAAGACGAAATTATGCATATAATATTTGGATGCTCTTGCTTAGAGAAACAGAGGAAATAAATTTTGGGTGACTTACCCTGGTCTCAACCTGACTGCCAACAAATTTTCAGCTGGATGAACACACTGATGGTTGATCAGGGTCTCTCCCTCGGTTTATATAAATTCTACAAGGCCGCAGTCAATGTCCGTTGGAGAATAATGGATTCGCCGAATGTCGTGGTTTGGTTGGAGGAAGAAAGCGAAGATTGAATGCGGCTGATTCCACACTAGCCCTCTCAATGATATCCTAACCTTGACATATTCTAAACATTGGTACTTTAATTTAAATATTTAATCATGTATGGTTCCTTTTTCTCTGTATGTTTATTTTTTTATATATGGTTATATTTATTTTTGTTTGTTTATTCTTTCTTCTCTCTTTTCTTTTTCCTTATTATTTCTTGTATTCTAGTTTTTACTTTTGAAATATCTTCCTTTGCTAAATCATGTAGAGGGGAATCATGTATAGGGCTGGATGCCCCAATAAAAAGGCTTGTGTGTGTGTGTATATATTTGAGATGTTTGAATACCTTCTGCATTCAAGAAATGAATACTGCACGTTGTGTTCAAGCGTGGTGCAATCCTTCAAGGGAGCTTCCATTTTAGTTTATTTATAAGTCTCGCGCCGAACGTGAAAAAAAAACAGAACACCTTAAATAGTCTCTCGATGTTATATTTTAATATTCTGTGGTTTAAATTATTTTTTCTTTTTTGATATTTTTAAAAAATAAGATAATTCACCTTATTTATTGATCCCCCCTTGTATTTTTTTAATTGTCAAAGCCTGACAAAATACAAAACTAGAATGGATATTTCCTAAAAAAGAATTATTTTTTCCCATGCTAGACATAATTAGCGAATACGTTGCCCTCAGGGAAATCCATCCTCGTTTCACTTCCATCAGAGCGTTAAAGCTGTACCTTATTGAAATATAAAGAAGGTTAAGAGACTTATGAGTAAATTAATAAAATATATTTCAGTCTAATATACGTAAATGTGTGGGGGCTAGGTTAAATATCAAAAATTAAATATAAAATACCAACACCTCTCTATAATTGATTAATACATGACAATGGGCCATATTGTCATATTTCAAAATTTCAAATTAATTGGCTATTACAGTTTGTTTGTAATGTTTATAATGTAAATCGACACGAACGTTGTGTTAAAACATCAGGATTTTATTTGTAGAACGGCGAATACGCCTAGTAGTTTGTAAATGAATCAATACTTCGTGTAATTTATATATATATATATATATATTATATAATCTAAAATACAAATATTTTATTTTTTTTTTAAAACATATATTTTATTTTTCATTCATTTACTGTTCTGCATTTTTGACCATATATTAAAAAAAAATATCACTTTTAATTATTATTGTCTATATAGATAATACCGTAACAGAGTTTTCCATTGTAAAGTCCTGAGCTATCTCCTCCGAAGATTCTGAACTACACATAACGATCTATATACCAAAATTTTCGTTATTTTTTTCTTCGTATGATAGGCCTGTTTTTATTTTCCTAATGTTAACAGTTATTTTTATTTTTTAATTTAATCTATTTTACAATCGTAGATTTTTTGCATTTATCATCATCAATTCTTTTGTTTTGAAATGCGTTCTTTTGTTTACCTTTTACTAATTCTTATTTACTAATTTTTACTAATTTCTGCTTCATTTGATTATGATTATAATTTGTAAGTACTTTGTTATAATTTTTCATTTAAATAGAGCTCAATTTTTGTGTATGTTTCTTATTTGCATTATCTTTCCTAATGTCTTTGGCAACGTTTTTTTTCTCATAAATAGGCTGAGGTTATATTATTTTTCGAATTGTAGATTGAAATATTTATTTATGTCTTTCTTTTGCTTAATTATTTCTTCTTTATATTTGTTCTTATTTATTCTTTTTTTTTACTCTTTCACAATCAAATTTTGAAAATGGCTAAATGGCCCCACTTCTCCCTATTTGCTTTTGCAGCTTTTCTTATTAAAACTTAGAATTAAGCTTTGCTTTTTTATATACATGTTTATTACACATTTAGCAATACTTTTTGTTTATATTTGCTCTTATTTACTCATTTTTTTACTCTTTTACAATCAAATTTTGAAAATGGCTAAATGGCTCCACTTCTCCCTATTTGCTTTTGTAGCTTTTATTTAAAAAAAAAATAAAACTTAGAATTAAGCATTGCTTTTTTATATACATGTTTGTTACACATTTAGCAATATATATACCAAAATATTTTTTTGAATACTTAACTCTTTTAGTGAATTTTTGTCAGGGGGGCTGCAAAAGTGCCGTACTTATGCAGTATTTTGATGCTTTTCCTGTGACAAGGATAATGAAATTTAAAATTAAGCTTTGCTTTTTTATATACATGTTATTTACACATTTAGCAATATATACACAGAAATATTTTGGAATATTTAACTTTTTGGTGAATTTTTATCAGGGAAGCTATGGACTGCCGTAATCATGCATTATGTTGATGTTCTTCTCATAAAAAAATATTTGGGATTTAAAAAAAAAAATATTAAAACTTAGAATTAAGCATTGCTTTTTATATACATGTTTGTTACACATTTAGCAATATATATACCAAAATATTTTTTTGAATACTTAACTCTTTTAGTGAATTTTTGTCAGGGGGGCTGCAAAAGTGCCGTACTTATGCAGTATTTTGATGCTTTTCCTGTGACAAGGATAATGAAATTTAAAATTAAGCTTTGCTTTTTTATATACATGTTATTTACACATTTAGCAATATATACACAGACATATTTTGGAATATTTAACTTTTTTGGTGAATTTTTGTCAGGGAAGCTATGGACTGCCGTAATCATGCATTATGTTGATGTTCTTCTCATAAAAAAATATTTGGGATTTTAAAAAAAATATTAAAACTTAGAATTAAGCATTGCTTTTTTATATACATGTTTGTTACACATTTAGCAATATATATACCAAAATATTTTTTTGAATACTTAACTCTTTTAGTGAATTTTTGTCAGGGGGGCTGCAAAAGTGCCGTACTTATGCAGTATTTTGATGCTTTTCCTGTGACAAGGATAATGAAATTTAAAATTAAGCTTTGCTTTTTTATATACATGTTATCTACACATTTAGCAATATATACACAGACATATTTTGGAATATTTAACTTTTTTGGTGAATTTTTGTCAGGGAAGCTATGGACTGCCGTAATCATGCATTATGTTGATGTTCTTCTCATAAAAAAAATATTTGGGATTTTAAAAAAAATATTAAAACTTAGAATTAAGCATTGCTTTTATATATATATGTTTGTTACACATTTAGCAATATATATACCAAAATATTTTTTTGAATACTTAACTCTTTTAGTGAATTTTTGTCAGGGGGGCTGCAAAAGTGCCGTACTTATGCAGTATTTTGATGCTTTTCCTGTGACAAGGATAATGAAATTTAAAATTAAGCTTTGCTTTTTTATATACATGTTATTTACACATTTAGCAATATATACACAGAAATATTTTGGAATATTTAACTTTTTTGGTGAATTTTTGTCAGGGAAGCTATGGACTGCCGTAATCATGCATTATGTTGATGTTCTTCTCATAAAAAAATTATTTGGGTTTGGAATTGGGCTTTGCTTTTTTGTATACATGTTTTTTACATATTTAGCTCCATTTTTGTGTCTTATTTTCTTTTTTGCAGTATCTTTCATAATGCCTGATTTGATTACTTGATCTGTTATAGTTTTTCATTTGAATTTAGCTCCATTTTTGTGTCTGTCATTTTTTTTCTTCTCATAAATAGGCTGATGCTGTATTTGTGTACTCAATTGTTGCTTTTTGTGTCTGGTTTCTTTTTTTGCAGTATTTTTTTGGAATCCTTTTTTTTTTCTTCAATTGTTTCCTCACATGCTTGGAATTTTCTTTTTATGCCTGTCCTGGCTTTCAGTTTTATAGTTTTCCTCTGCTTGGTTCTTATTTCACCTTTTTTTTTTCAGCGTCTTCTGTCATGCCTCGAAAAGGCCGTGGAAGACTCACTCCCCTAACCGCTAGGCGTGCTAATATGACTCGCTGCAGGAACAAAACCACGATTGCTATTTCTCCAGTTTACTTTTTCACCAATGTCTATAATTTTTCACCTGAAAAGATTTTTTATTTTATTTGTTATTCAATAAACTATTATCACTTATTTTTGGTCTTCTTTTTATTTACTTATTTTACTGGGGGTTGGTGGAAGGATGGTTTAAGCCGTTGGTTTTCGACTGCTACGACCCGGGTTCGATTCCCGCATTGGGCACTTTTTTCTGAAAAAATAAAAAAAAAATGCTCCAATGGCTTCCGATTCCTGCAAATGTCCAACCCCACCAGCAAGCGCAAGTAATCAAACGGGGCTCTGGCACATTTGTAAATGCAAAGTCGAACTGCTTTTCACATGTTTAGACATGTTGTGTACTTACAGTAAAAGCAGTCGCCTACTCTACCCACCATGATTATCAAGGCCTGTACCACGTGTACTAGCGATAAGCAAAAAAAAAAAATTATTTTACTCATTGATCTATACATAAAATTATTTGCATACAATTATATACATACAAATATATGCATACAATTATATACATACAATTTTCTACATTTTTGCACTCTGCAGTCTGATATGTTGTTAATAATAGGGGTTTTAGACAAATATCAACTGTTGAAATTTGAATTTCAAAATAGTTGAATTATCGAAAGTGTCGAATTAGTTTGTCATATGATAGGCCGTAGGTCGAGACATCAAAAATGGTCGAATTATCGTGTGTTGATTTAATTAGATTATATTGTATATATAAAAAATAGAATTGTTGTTTTTAATGAGGTCTTTTGAATGAATTTATTCCTTTAATATGTTGTCATATCTGCAATATAGTTGTGTTGTTTGCAATTTTCTTTTTTTTTCCTTTCAAATATTTGTGTCCACTCTGAAATATAGTTTGTGAATTTATATTCCAATTTATTTTCTTATATATATATATATATATTTTATTTCCATAATATTTATTTAGACTTTCACCAATGCCTTTAGGATCTTTGTGATGGAACATGTATGGTGTTTCAGCGCATGTGCTCTCATGTCCTTGAAGCACATATACTGACAGTGCCCAAAGTTGAACACACTGTATAGTGTCTGAAATATCTTTGGCCCCTTCGGATACCAACCTTCGCTTCATTCTAGAGAGGCGTTAGTTTTCACTAAGGTTGGCTTTTGCTATGACTATAAATAAGGCTCAAGGACAAACCTTGGCTACAAGAGCCTGTGTTTACGCACGGACAACTTTAAGTGGCTTTTTCAAGGGTGCGAACATTGGATAGCATACATGTAAAGATGACCCATATCTTTTGGTCCTTCAGATTTCAGACTTCCATTCATTCTGAATATTTGGGTTCTTCCTACAAGAGCCTGTGTTTAATTTTAAAGTGGCTGCCTTCGCCTCTGTAATACCTTTTTACCGGTAAAGTTGTATTTAAACAACAATCAACCTTGAAAATTTGATTTTTAAAATGGTCGAATTATCGAAAGTGTCGAATTATCGATAGTGTCGAATTATCGATAGTGTCGAATTGCAGTTTATTTATTTATTTTTTAATAAGGTCCTCTCATCTTATCTGCAATATAGTTGTATTGTTCGAAATTTTATTTTCTAATTTGTTAATTTTTTCTTTTTTTTCACTCTAATAATATTTATTTAAATCTGATTAATTTTTTATTTAATAATTTATTTAATCCAATGTCTATAGTTTCTTCCCTGAAATTGCTTACCAACAATGAGTCAGTGTTTCCTCAGTGTTAACAGTTGGAGTGTTTACGTGTGTTTACGCACGGACAACTTTAAGTGGCTTTTTCAAGTGTGCGAACATTGGATAGCATACATGTAAAGATGACCCATATCTTTTGGTCCTTCAGATTTCAGACTTCCATTCATTCTGAATATTTGGGTTCTTCCTACAAGAGCCTGTGTTTAATTTTAAAGTGGCTGCCTTCGCCTCTGTAATACCTTTTTACCGGTAAAGTTGTATTTAAACAACAATCAACCTTGAAAATTTTATTTTTGAAATGGTCGAATTATCGAAAGTGTCGAATTATCGATAGTGTCGAATTATCGATAGTGTCGAATTGCAGTTTGTTTATTTATTTTTTAATAAGGTCCTCTTATCTTATCTGCAATATAGTTGTATTGTTCGAAGCACATATACTGACAGTGCCCAAAGTTGAACACACTGTATAGTGTCTGAAATATCTTTGGCCCCTTCGGATACCAACCTTCGCTTCATTCTAGAGAGGCGTTAGTTTTCACTAAGGTTGGCTTTTGCTATGACTATAAATAAGGCTCAAGGACAAACCTTGGCTACAAGAGCCTGTGTTTACGCACGGACAACTTTAAGTGGCTTTTTCAAGTGTGCGAACATTGGATAGCATACATGTAAAGATGACCCATATCTTTTGGTCCTTCAGATTTCAGACTTCCATTCATTCTGAATATTTGGGTTCTTCCTACAAGAGCCTGTGTTAATTTTAAAGTGGCTGCCTTCGCCTCTGTAATACCTTTTTACCGGTAAAGTTGTATTTAAACAACAATCAACCTTGAAAATTTTATTTTTAAAATGGTCGAATTATCGAAAGTGTCGAATTATCGATAGTGTCGAATTATCGATAGTGTCGAATTGCAGTTTGTTTATTTATTTTTTAATAAGGTCCTCTTATCTTATCTGCAATATAGTTGTATTGTTCGAAGCACATATACTGACAGTGCCCAAAGTTGAACACACTGTATAGTGTCTGAAATATCTTTGGCCCCTTCGGATACCAACCTTCGCTTCATTCTAGAGAGGCGTTAGTTTTCACTAAGGTTGGCTTTTGCTCTGACTATAAATAAGGCTCAAGGACAAACCTTGGCTACAAGAGCCTGTGTTTACGCACGGACAACTTTAAGTGGCTTTTTCAAGTGTGCGAACATTGGATAGCATACATGTAAAGATGACCCATATCTTTTGGTCCTTCAGATTTCAGACTTCCATTCATTCTGAATATTTGGGTTCTTCCTACAAGAGCCTGTGTTTAATTTTAAAGTGGCTGCCTTCGCCTCTGTAATACCTTTTTACCGGTAAAGTTGTATTTAAACAACAATCAACATTGAAAATTTTATTTTTGAAATGGTCGAATTATCGAAAGTGTCGAATTTTCGATAGTGTCGAATTGCAGTTTGTTTATTTATTTTTCAATAAGGTCCTCTTATCTTATCTGCAATATAGTTGTATTGTTCGAAGCACATATACTGACAGTGCCCAAAGTTGAACACACTGTATAGTGTCTGAAATATCTTTGGCCCCTTCGGATACCAACCTTCGCTTCATTCTAGAGAGGCGTTAGTTTTCACTAAGGTTGGCTTTTGCTATGACTATAAATAAGGCTCAAGGACAAACCTTGGCTACAAGAGCCTGTGTTTACGCACGGACAACTTTAAGTGGCTTTTTCAAGTGTGCGAACATTGGATAGCATACATGTAAAGATGACCCATATCTTTTGGTCCTTCAGATTTCAGACTTCCATTCATTCTGAATATTTGGGTTCTTCCTACAAGAGCCTGTGTTTAATTTTAAAGTGGCTGCCTTCGCCTCTGTAATACCTTTTTACTGGTAAAGTTGTATTTAAACAACAATCAACCTTGAAAATTTGATTATTAAAATGGTCGAATTATCGAAAGTGTCGAATTATCGATAGTGTCGAATTATCGATAGTGTCGAATTGCAGTTTATTTATTTATTTTTTAATAAGGTCCTCTCATCTTATCTGCAATATAGTTGTATTGTTCGAAATTTTATTTTCTAATTTGTTAATTTTTTCTTTTTTTTCACTCTAATAATATTTATTTAAATCTGATAATTTTTATTTAATGCAATTTATTTAATAATTTATTTAATCCAATGTCTATAGTTTCTTCCCTGAAATTGCTTACCAACAATGAATCAGTGTTTCCTCAGTGTTAACAGTTGGAGTGTTTACGTGTGTTTACACACGGACAACTTTAAGTGGCTTTTTCAAGTGTGCGAACATTGGATAGCATACATGTAAAGATGACCCATATCTTTTGGTCCTTCAGATTTCAGACTTCCATTCATTCTGAATATTTGGGTTCTTCCTACAAGAGCCTGTGTTTAATTTTAAAGTGGCTGCCTTCGCCTCTGTAATACCTTTTTACCGGTAAAGTTGTATTTAAACAACAATCAACCTTGAAAATTTTATTTTTAAAATGGTCGAATTATCGATAGTGTCGAATTATCGATAGTGTCGAATTATCGATAGTGTCGAATTGCAGTTTGTTTATTTATTTTTTAATAAGGTCCTCTTATCTTATCTGCAATATAGTTGTATTGTTCGAAGCACATATACTGACAGTGCCCAAAGTTGAACACACTGTATAGTGTCTGAAATATCTTTGGCCCCTTCGGATACCAACCTTCGCTTCATTCTAGAGAGGCGTTAGTTTTCACTAAGGTTGGCTTTTCTATGACTATAAATAAGGCTCAAGGACAAACCTTGGCTACAAGAGCCTGTGTTTACGCACGGACAACTTTAAGTGGCTTTTTCAAGTGTGCGAACATTGGATAGCATACATGTAAAGATGACCCATATCTTTTGGTCCTTCAGATTTCAGACTTCCATTCATTCTGAATATTTGGGTTCTTCCTACAAGTGCCTGTGTTTAATTTTAAAGTGGCTGCCTTCGCCTCTGTAATACCTTTTTACCGGTAAAGTTGTATTTAAACAACAATCAACATTGAAAATTTTATTTTTAAAATGGTCGAATTATCGAAGGTGTCGAATTTTCGATAGTGTCGAATTGCAGTTTGTTTATTTATTTTTCAATAAGGTCCTCTTATCTTATCTGCAATATAGATGTATTGTTCGAAGCACATATACTGACAGTGCCCAAAGTTGAACACACTGTATAGTGTCTGAAATATCTTTGGCCCCTTCGGATACCAACCTTCGCTTCATTCTAGAGAGGCGTTAGTTTTCACTAAGGTTGGCTTTTGCTATGACTATAAATAAGGCTCAAGGACAAACCTTGGCTACAAGAGCCTGTGTTTACGCACGGACAACTTTAAGTGGCTTTTTCAAGGGTGCGAACATTGGATAGCATACATGTAAAGATGACCCATATCTTTTGGTCCTTCAGATTTCAGACTTCCATTCATTCTGAATATTTGGGTTCTTCCTACAAGAGCCTGTGTTTAATTTTAAAGTGGCTGCCTTCGCCTCTGTAATACCTTTTTACCGGTAAAGTTGTATTTAAACAACAATCAACCTTGAAAATTTGATTTTTAAAATGGTCGAATTATCGAAAGTGTCGAATTATCGATAGTGTCGAATTATCGATAGTGTCGAATTGCAGTTTATTTATTTATTTTTTAATAAGGTCCTCTCATCTTATCTGCAATATAGTTGTATTGTTCGAAATTTTATTTTCTAATTTGTTAATTTTTTCTTTTTTTTCACTCTAATAATATTTATTTAAATCTGATTAATTTTTTATTTAATAATTTATTTAATCCAATGTCTATAGTTTCTTCCCTGAAATTGCTTACCAACAATGAGTCAGTGTTTCCTCAGTGTTAACAGTTGGAGTGTTTACGTGTGTTTACGCACGGACAACTTTAAGTGGCTTTTTCAAGTGTGCGAACATTGGATAGCATACATGTAAAGATGACCCATATCTTTTGGTCCTTCAGATTTCAGACTTCCATTCATTCTGAATATTTGGGTTCTTCCTACAAGAGCCTGTGTTTAATTTTAAAGTGGCTGCCTTCGTCTCTGTAATACCTTTTTACCGGTAAAGTTGTATTTAAACAACAATCAACCTTGAAAATTTTATTTTTGAAATGGTCGAATTATCGAAAGTGTCGAATTATCGATAGTGTCGAATTATCGATAGTGTCGAATTGCAGTTTGTTTATTTATTTTTTAATAAGGTCCTCTTACCTTATCTGCAATATAGTTGTATTGTTCGAAGCACATATACTGACAGTGCCCAAAGTTGAACACACTGTATAGTGTCTGAAATATCTTTGGCCCCTTCGGATACCAACCTTCGCTTCATTCTAGAGAGGCGTTAGTTCTCACTAAGGTTGGCTTTTGCTATGACTATAAATAAGGCTCAAGGACAAACCTTGGCTACAAGAACCTGTGTTTACGCACGGACAACTTTAAGTGGCTTTTTCAAGTGTGCGAACATTGGATAGCATACATGTAAAGATGACCCATATCTTTTGGTCCTTCAGATTTCAGACTTCCATTCATTCTGAATATTTGGGTTCTTCCTACAAGAGCCTGTGTTTAATTTTAAAGTGGCTGCCTTCGCCTCTGTAATACCTTTTTACCGGTAAAGTTGTATTTAAACAACAATCAACCTTGAAAATTTTATTTTTAAAATGGTCGAATTATCGAAAGTGTCGAATTATCGATAGTGTCGAATTATCGATAGTGTCGAATTGCAGTTTGTTTATTTATTTTTTAATAAGGTCCTCTTATCTTATCTGCAATATAGTTGTATTGTTCGAAGCACATATACTGACAGTGCCCAAAGTTGAACACACTGTATAGTGTCTGAAATATCTTTGGCCCCTTCGGATACCAACCTTCGCTTCATTCTAGAGAGGCGTTAGTTTTCACTAAGGTTGGCTTTTGCTATGACTATAAATAAGGCTCAAGGACAAACCTTGGCTACAAGAGCCTGTGTTTACGCACGGACAACTTTAAGTGGCTTTTTCAAGTGTGCGAACATTGGATAGCATACATGTAAAGATGACCCATATATTTTGGTCCTTCAGATTTCAGACTTCCATTCATTCTGAATATTTGGGTTCTTCCTACAAGAGCCTATGTTTAATTTTAAAGTGGCTGCCTTCGCCTCTGTAATACCTTTTTACCGGTAAAGTTGTATTTAAACAACAATCAACCTTGAAAATTTTATTTTTAAAATGGTCGAATTATCGAAAGTGTCTAATTATCGATAATGTCGAATTGCAGTTTGTTTATTTATTTTTTAATAAGGTCCTCTTATCTTATCTGCAATATAGTTGTATTGTTCGAAGCACATACACTGACAGTGCCCAAAGTTGAACACACTGTATAGTGTCTGAAATATCTTTGGCCCCTTCGGATACCAACCTTCGCTTCATTCTAGAGAGGCGTTAGTTTTCACTAAGGTTGGCTTTTGCTATGACTATAAATAAGGCTCAAGGACAAACCTTGGCTACAAGAGCCTGTGTTTACGCACAGACAACTTTAAGTGGCTTTTTCAAGTGTGCGAACATTGGATAGCATACATGTAAAGATGACCCATATCTTTTGGTCCTTCAGATTTCAGACTTCCATTCATTCTGAATATTTGGGTTCTTCCTACAAGAGCCTGTGTTTAATTTTAAAGTGGCTGCCTTCGCCTCTGTAATACCTTTTTACTGGTAAAGTTGTATTTAAACAACAATCAACCTTGAAAATTTGATTATTAAAATGGTCGAATTATCGAAAGTGTCGAATTATCGATAGTGTCGAATTATCGATAGTGTCGAATTGCAGTTTATTTATTTATTTTTTAATAAGGTCCTCTCATCTTATCTGCAATATATTTGTATTGTTCGAAATTTTATTTTCTAATTTGTTAATTTTTTCTTTTTTTTCACTCTAATAATATTTATTTAAATCTGATAATTTTTATTTAATGCAATTTATTTAATAATTTATTTAATCCAATGTCTATAGTTTCTTCCCTGAAATTGCTTACCAACAATGAGTCAGTGTTTCCTCAGTGTTAACAGTTGGAGTGTTAGAATGCGGAGAAGCAAAATAACTCCCTACTGAATTTCTCAATAGTCTTACTCCCAGAGGAATGCATCCACACCAGTTAAACTCTAGGTTGGTGCTATTGTTATGCTTCTGAGAAGTTTTAATCCTAAGCAGGGTCTTTGAAAATGGTACACGTGTGGTGATACTGTGCATGTGCTCTCATGTCCTTAAAGTAGTGTAGTTCTGTTGTTTGCACTTTCATTTTCTGATTTGATAAAATTTTTCTTCTATAGTTTCTCACCTGCGGGTCCTTCGGGTAAACCTGGGTCGTTGCCCGGGTCACTCGGCTATTTATATCTATATATATCTATACTTTTAAAGTCTCTGCAGGCCCTTTGGGTAAACCCTGGGCGTTGCCCGGGTCACTCGGCTAGTTGTAAATATGTATATTTAACCCTACCTATCTTTTATCCACGATTATAGAATTCATTATATAAATTCTATATTCATGTGATATAAATAATTTTATGTATATTTTTACTTCAAGAGATTCAAAAATAAAAATCTGCTTGAAAGGTAAATAATTATTTTTATTTTTCCACGACTGCACCTTTTTTCAACAATCAAAAACACAAAAAATTTCTAATCTATAACATATATATATTTTTATTATTTATTTATTTATTTATTTATTACTTAGGAAGAGCATTGAAATATATTTGAGGGCATATTGAAAAATGAAGAGATGCCAACCACCTATGCGTTTCGGGGTGTTTAACATTCGTCTCCGTTATGTAGGTTTGTATCTTTATTGTCCAAAATCTGGATATATTATATTTGGGTAGAGATAGAAGTTTAGTATAAACCTAAGTAAAAAAAACATAAATATGTTGTAATAACTTGAAAGTGATTTTCGTAAGGCCACACAACTGATATATTGCTAAATAAATTATATATTGATCCAATATATTACTTTTTAATTAAAAATAATGTTTGCTAAATGGAAAATGGTTGATTTTCGAATTTTTTCGAAAGATGAGAAAATAAGTAAATAAGAATTCATATACAATATATAGAAAGTTCCACTAATCACTTATGGGTCAAAATAAGAGGTTAAATTTAGACAAGCTCTATTCACATACTCCTCTTAAACATGCACAGTTCAACTTAACTAAACATCCAGAATCCTTATGATATTTTGATAATATTACTGCGCTATACTTGGCAAAACATGTCAGTGAATCATCCAATTTGGAATAAATTATAATTTGCTAATAGAAAACGTGTATAAAAACAAAAATAAAATGTTTTTGGAACTTATAAAAGACATTACTAATCAAACATAAGCTGTACTTTATTGGTTCACCAAAACTCTAAGAAGTAGATATACAATATACATATATCGATCATTTACAAATATTCTTAATTGAAAAAATCTGAGGTTTATTATTCACAAATATAAATAATTTCTTTATTTATTAGTTGAAATTTTAAAAATGAAAGCAACACAAATATAAATTTTTCGTAGCAAATACTCGTACAAGGTTTGTGTCTAAATTTGAGAAAATTATTCTAATTTAAAATAAGGCGATGAAGAAAGCTATAAAAGGATAAATAATCAACAGTATTGGAGAAGTTCTGTGGAATTTCCAGGCACTTGGGGAAGATGCATAGAGCTGTTAACGGTTCCCGCATGGTGATAAATGGAATTTTTGCTGGGTCCTCGATTAATGGGGAATTTCCTTGTCTCCATACTTGGACAATTCTCTTTTACAACTAATTGTCGATGCACATCTCTGAAATGGTAAGATCGTCGTTGGGTCCTCGGAGTCTTTGTAATTATCCTCATTGCAACATAAATTATCGGCTTTTATTTCGATAGGTTGTTTTAACTTTCCAAGTTTTTGTTGATTTGGCCTTGATTTGTTTCATTAGTAAAATATAGCGTTTGAAAGTTGATATCCCGTTTTACATAAACAGGTTTTGTAGACCACATTCAGGCAGTTTATAAAACTTTTCATTTATTCAACGTTTCTTTTTTCAAATTTCGAATAATTGAATTCCCACCAGTGCTAGTACCAAAATGGGTTCTGAATAAAAGGTGCCATGCTAAATGTGTTAATAATGTTACCCTATAGGCTTCTATAAACCCCTATTCAGAAAATTATAATAGATAGTTTCACACACACACACACACACACACACACAACACACAATTTTGTCTTAATAAAGTCAGAACCACTTCACATGCACACCTTGTATTTTTCTGGACCAAGATGTGGAATATTGATGGCAATTATTGAAATCGGCTATAGAAAGAAATACTGTTTAAATTGAAACAGTATTGTCTTTAGCAAAACTCAATATTCGAAACTGGAATTCCTTGGAAGCAAATAAAGAAAGAGTGTCTAGCATTTTGTGATAATTAACCTCGAGGAGCAGCACACGTGGAAGAACACATTGTGTCCCAAAGATTGACTCTCTCTCTCTCAGAATTGAAAACCAATATTTTCATTTAAGGTAATTAAACTATTCCAAAAATGGAAACATTTGTGAGAATCGTGATTTCCAGTGATCTATATCTTCAGAATATTGTTTATCTTTAGATTTTTTATTTATAAATAAGCTATACCGCCTTTTTTCAGGGCCCATTGGATGAGATTCCATCAAATAGCGTAACAGATGCGGTTAAAATATTAAGTGCTGTTTTATTTTCAATTGTTAATCAAATTGTATTAAAAATTGTCAAATGATAGGAAGTTCTGACTCTTTAGTCTTCCCCATAAATTTACAATTCTATCCTCCAGGTCGATAAAATAGTATTGTACCTTCGTTGGTTCAAATATACGGTATTTAAAGGTCTAAATTTGATGAGGGAAGATATCGTAAAATGGATTAAATGCTATAAGAGACGCCAAGATTCAAGAGTAAGGTTGGGGAAAATTAGTGGACACCAGCTGCCATGTGTGAGGGATGGCTGGCGCCAAAAACAGCATTCCGGGGTGGGGGAGAACGACAGTCTGGTCACATCTGCGGCGAGTGGAAGACGCGACGAGTTGCCTCCCTGCGTGTGAATGAACCTGAAAGACTGTGTCAAGAGAGACTGACATCGAACCGACCTACAAGGCGTTGTAGTCCAGGTTTTATGTGTATAGTGTAGAGCGGAACGGTTCCACGTCGCCAAGAATCTTTCTGACGAGGAAGTTGAAGGCATGCCCTACTTATAGTACTCCTTTAGTACAGTTCCACGTATAATAAAGCGCTAAATTTTGCTGCATCCCTTCGAATCCAGTGAGTATCTTTGTGCCACCCTGATTAGCTAATAAACACGAACAGCGTTTGCCTTTGACGTAACAATATATTTAAGTTTTTACCTTCGTAGACAATTTTGAATTCGTAAATATGTTCAATTTATAGAAAAAAATTGGAAAAATAATTTTAGCTAAAACTATATAACATACAGTAACCCGTATAAAATTACATTAAATATATATGATTTTACCTAAAGAAAACTCATTTAGACATGCTGTACACATCTGCAATTATAGAAAAACTCTTGAGAGAATTCACCACTGATGAGCCAGTCTCTTTATATTTTTCAACATTGTGAAAAGGTAGTAAATATTGTTTTAATTAACAAGAAAAATACGGGCTATAAGTAGTTCATATGTCCAATTCTAGAGAATATTTAGATTGAATCAAGACAAATTAATTTTGATTTTACAAGATTGGTCGCATGAAGAGGATGCCGTTCATCAGAAAGGTCGGTCCTGAGACAATATGTTGGATCGTTTTTGAGGACAATCTCAGATTTATAAAATTAATTTATTACACTTCAAACATTTTTAGATATATATATAAACGAGTTAATTACTTCGTATTTAAGGCAACAAAAGAATCATCTAATTTTCATACATTTTCTAACCAGATTCAACTTTATCTCAAGTATTATCTCTAAACCTCATATCAAATAACTTTAAATTTTATCATATTTTTGTTGGATCACTGCACTTGTAAGAAAATATGGTATGCTTCGATTTTTGTAGAAGTTTAATTGGCCTGTCATTATAATTGTTTTCTCTTTCTCTTCTTCTCTATCTCTGTATATATGTGATAATTAACACAAAGCAAATATGTTTGAAATAGGTTCAGGAAGGTTTGGTTCATCAGTCCTCCCAGCGATTTCGTCCATTCAATCTACCGATAGAATTTACTGGAAGCCTAACCTTCCCCAATCCATTTCATCTTAAGTTCATTATTTGTATATATCAGTCCGAATTCTGAGTGAAATCGTTGGTATTACCCAATAAGGAGAAATATATATAGAGAACCTCTAATAAAAGATAAGTTTAAAATACATGGATATTTATGGTTTTCATGAAGGTTATGTCGTTATTGGAAGTTAGGTTAGATCAAAATAAATCATTTTGAATTTTACAAAAGTGGACGATCAAGGAGGTGATAACTCATGCGATTATTAGCTGATTAAGGTTCACTGTGATGCTACCTATGGGAACTGACGTGACATTTAAACGTTACAATGAGAAACTACCTGGAAGCATGACTTCGAATATCCAGTTCTACACTATTTCAAATATAAGAATAATTCCAAACCTAAAGTATCTATTGGGTATAGCGATGTGAAGAGGAAAGCTATCCCTGTGGCTCCATTGCCAATCAATACTCTCATATCGATTAGATTCCGAATATTAAAATAATCAGCCGCACGCCAAGTCGGACCAAATCAATATGTGGACCAAACCAAATTATCCAACCTTTTACAACCCTTTCATCTTCTTTTTGAACCCACAGTTATTTATTTTTAATCAAATCAACTCTTTGATAGAAATAAATGTAACATAGTTCTGTTACGAAATTGAGGATGGATGGCATTCATCAGATCAAAGTTTACTTTTGTCGATGTGTGACATATGTTGACTGATCTGTGAGATCTGTTTAGAGACAGGCGAATAGAAATGTAAGGGTTGTGAGCAGTTTAATTGGAGATGTGAATCTATTTAGAGCATATTTAAACTAAAATTAAATATCTAGTCAATACATTTCATGGAAACTTGAAATCTAGATTTTAATTTTTAATAATTATGAATGACTTCACTTTGTACCATATAATATTTTATGAAATATCGAAACTTTGGTCCAAACATTTATCTCGATAAAATAGTCTTTAGATAATAACAATATGAAACAATTCGTACCATAGATAAGAATCACGCGGAATTAAGACCACATCCAAATAAATTCAGTACTTTTGTCTGAAGATGGTAACAACGCTGTTCCCGAAAGGTCATTCACTATTTATAATATATATTATAATATAAGAAAGTAATTTATGAAAGCTCAAAACTATTATAGACGCGTTTGATTCTTTTAAAAATAAGCGTCTATAATAGTTTCAAATTTTCATAACAGATGGCGCGCTAATGCATCTGAAGATAGAATTTTGTATGTTAATTTATTATAAGCACTCTATATAGAATATAACGAAAGGATTTACAAATGCCACGGAGATAAGTGGATTAGAAGACTATTTACCCGGCAGACTCTCACAATACCTCGAGGTAATTTACATAACCGCGCCTTCAATTAGGTAATGAAATTCTGCAATGACGTCGTTTGGCCCTAATTATCAAACAATCGTTTTTCAACAACCTTCTTCTGTGTGTTCAGTGTTTAACTACAGTATTTGAATTGTTGATTAGAAATTTCAAATCTTATTTAACCTGTTTTGCTCATCTCTAGAGGACCTAGTTATAGGGAAGTTATAAGGATTGGTTCAATAATACTGTATAACTAGCAAAGTGACCCGGCCAAATCACCGAATTTACCCGAATGTCCTGTTGAATTCAAAGTATAGATAGTGTGGTTTAAGAATTTCAATAGATATATCATCATTTTTTTTGCAGCCGGATATCAAGTAAGGTTTTGAATGAAAATACTTTCTAAGCAAAGTATATACATTCGGGCAGTTACGAACACGGATAAATCCTGGCCATCAAGAGTAGATCTCCAAGAAATATTTCTACAGAAAAGTAATTCGGATTAGAAGCAGAAATTAATTATAATTGAATTAGAAACACGGAATATCTACTATCAGAAATTAATAAAGTGCTATAATACAAACGCACATATATTGAAACAAATCAATTATAGGGGTGATGATAAATAAATAAAGTAATATTTAAAAGAATACAAAATATGATTGGAAAACTGAATAAATAAAAAAATAAATATACCTATTTATATTTGGAGAGAATAAAAATAAGTGTGACACATGAAGTAAAATAATAACTATATTTTTGGTTTATAGATCGCTATGTATAGTTCAGTATCTTTAGAGTAGATTGATTTGCAACTGAAAACTCCGTTAATGTATTATCATATGGGTATGCGTGATGATATTGAAATCAGATCACTTAAATATGACTGTCTAATTGAAATTGGCAGATTTTTTTCTAGTGAAAATAAAATAAAATAAAAAGAAATGTTAATCCAAGGATGTATATTTTAAAAAAAGAGAGAGACACAATATGTCGTATAGACACAAACGCACTTTTCTTGTTTAAAATAGTTTATTTTGAAAAATGAATCAATTTCCTTACAGTTTTAATTTTGTTTTTATAGTTTTGTTTATTGAATTTTATTTAAAACGAATTGTACGAGTGGTGTCTCATAAGTCCGTTGCCCGACCATAAGAACGAAATGATAGAAACTAATAAATTTTACCATATATACCTCAAATCGTTGTATAAAGATATGTAATTTTTTAAGTTTCTACAACTGTTTTTTGTTATAGGTTCTGAAAGAGGACAAGAAATTGGAATCATCTAAAATGGAGACAAACGAGATTTATGCTGTAATAAAATATCTTTGTAAGAAAGGAATGTCGCCGAAGGAAATCTTTGAGGATATGGTGGATACATTAAGGGACGATGCTCCTTCCTATAGCACAGTAAAAAAATGGGTATCTGCGTTTAAATTAGGGAGGATCAGCATCGAAGACGAACATCGACCAGGAAGACCTGTTGAGTCAGTTACTCAAGAAAACATCGACAAGATACATGATTTGGTTATGTTGGACAGAAGAATGACAGTTCGTCAGATAGTAGAGACCTTTGTATTCCAAAAACAACAGAGGATCGGATCATGAGAGAACACTTGGGCCTCAGGAAGCTTTCTGCCCGTTGGATTACCAAACTTTTGACATCCGATCAAAAGGCTGTAAGGAGAAAGTTATCTTCGGACAATCATGCGCTATTTGAAGCTAATACAGAGAAATTTGTTAATAGATTTGTTACCATGGATGAGACTTGGGCCCATCACTTTACACCAGAGTCCAAGCAACAATCCATGCAATGGAGAGACTCCGGTTCCCCTCCCCCCAAGAAAGCCAAGACAGTTGCATCAGCAGGAAAGGTTATGGTGTCTGTTTTTGGGATTACGAGGGTGTACTTCTTCTAGACTTTCTGAATAAGGATCAAACCATCACTGGCAATTATTATGCAAATCTTGTGAAGAAACTACGAGAAACTATTAAAGAAAAAAGAAGAGGAAAGTTGTCCAGGAAGATTGTTTACCATCAAGACAATGATCCGAGTCATCGGTCGCTGCAAGTCATGGCTGCTATTTATGATTCTGGTTTTGAAATTTTACCACATGCACCTTATTCACCAGATCTAGCTCCGTCTGACTTCCACCTATTTCCTCATTTGAAAAAAATCACTTTCTGGCATTCATTTTGTCAGATGAAGAGGTCATTGATGCTGTAACCTCATTTTTTGAGTCACTTGAAACATCGTTCTTTTTGGAGTGCATAAAAGCATTAGAACATAGCTGGAAAAAAGTGTATAGACCTTAAAGGGGATTATGTTGAAAAATAAATCATAATCATTTTTTTAGACATTTTCTTTATATGTCGGGCCACCGACTTATGGGACGCCCCTCGTATATAGGTTGATAAAATGTATTTAGGCGCAATTATCCCAAGCTGGGATATCGTGTCCGATATTTAAAATGAAATAAATAATAATAATTAATTAATTTTATACCATATATTTTCAGAATGAAAAAGCGTCGGCATAAAATATGCATGATTAAATATGTATACATTCTCAAGAAAAAAACAGGGGTATTAACATACTTTAAGAGGCTTTCATTGATAAAAATAGAATATCAACACGTAATTTTAAATAATTACATAAAATTAATTAAAAAACAGATAACAACGTTATTAAATACCATTATGTGTTTTTAAATAAAAGGTTGTGGGGCGATATGAAACCGCCGGTTTGGAACCTCATCCATTATTCTTATAATTGGATTGGCCACCAAAACCCTAATTGAGGAAATGAGATGACGTAAGCTTAAACAAATAGCCATCACATGCCTTATCATATTTCAATGATAAATTGGCAATAATAGGCCGTTTTTCTCTTACTCCTCTTATCTTCAGAGGGAAAATATTAATTACAATATTAAAGCTGCTTGGGGTATGGTGATTAATACGGTGGCTTTTAATTTAATTGGATTTTACTCTCAATCATCACATTACAGAACCTTCTGTCATGCCTTCACCACTGGTGTATCACAGGTTATATTATTTGGAAACAAACCTTTATTAATAACACTCACAAATTCACATTGAGATATTATTATTTTGATTATATTTAATGAAACTTTCTAAATTCGTATATTTGAATTTAATATTACTTGTGATTTTTGAGTAAAAAATTAATATCCAAAATTATTAATGACATGTACACAAATACCTCCCATGGGCGACCCACGTGATGACTGACCACCTTATATGCGAGAAAACACCTCTATATATAATCAGAACTAACTTGATCTAACCTAGTCTAACCTCCAATGAAAGATTACTTTCAGAAAAAAACGAGTTTTATCCTTTATTTTAGGCTTCTTTTCATGAAAGGTTCTACCAAACAAAATGTCAAAGTTTGCTTTTGTACTATAAATTTTCCCATTCTTTATATTCTGTGCTAAAGTTTGTAACAAATAGTTTGTTTAATGAATGGAGGGTAATTCTCGTTGATATGTTCTTTATAAGCCAATGGAAATTAATGTCTTTGAACAGGTACAACGAATTGAATAAATGAAATCATTTATTACAGTTCTATATGACTCAACTTGATTTTTGCTGAAGAGCGATTGCTCGAAGCATATTATATATTGAATATATTTATTCTGTCCTTGAAGCTTATGTCCATAGTTTCATCTAAAATACCCATTAAAAGAGTCTAGCATCAGTATCACTATAAAATTAAAACCGAAAAATGCAATGTAACAGAGGTATGGTACATCAAACTGGCGAAACCGCTGGGAGGGTTCACCACTGATGAGCAAGACTCTTCCATTAAATTTTCCAATACAGTAAGGGCAGTAGAAATTGTATAATTTTTTAAATAATCATACGTGTCTATAATAGTTTCGAAGTTCTATATTTACCTGTTTAAAGACAGCCGCGAGAGCCTGTAACAGTGGCTATTAAATGAAAGAAACGCTTCAATTCTCTCGTAAAGCGTTATTTGTTATACTACACTACTATATACTAGGTATGATATATACACCATTTTGAACTTGTGGAGGTGAATATAACGAAGGTAAAATTTGACTCCGTTATAATCAGATCAACGATACTGATACTGAATCGTCGAAAACAGTTAACTTGTTTTTGTGGCTATCTTTTACCTAACGGTTTAATATAAAAATAATTTTAAAAACGGGTATAGATATACTATTTTGTAAAGCAAATTGATATTTCCTAATATTTCGATTTTAATAATAATATAATTTTGCAATAGAAGCTTCTTTATTTTTAGAACTGGTGAATGAGTGTTCAAGCTATATATACAAATGATTATCCAGTTTTATTTATTGAAAGACCTAAATATAACATATCTGCTATCATATTTATGGCTACCTTAAAACATGGATTCTCTAGTGAAGTATTTTAGATATGAGGAGCTCCATCTATGCCTCATTCCAGTGATGAATATGTATAAGACAGGTAGTCTTTAAAAAGCTGTGTGTAATATGTTCTGCCATTGAGTTAGTTAGTTTAGTTTAATTAACTTGTATTGGATATATTTACAAATAAGCGATTTCATTATATTAAAATAACGTTCAATAAAATATCTTCATTGTTATTTATTTGATTATGAAAAGCATAGCCATTATTTGAATTCAAAACTTTACCAAATTTGCAGTGAGGCCTATCTAGGTTTGTACAAAATTAATGCCAATTCCATAAATCTTTTGGATTATAAAGAGAACGTCATATTACAAAATTTTGTGTGTTGTTTAAAATGTTCCATTTATTAAGTTTCAATAAACATGCCTGGCCATCCACATCGTAGAAACAGCAAAATTCATTTTTCAGCGTTTATTAAATATTCCTAGAAATAAAATTGCTGTAAATACACATTTTCCTGATTTGAATTATTCAATATTCGCTTTAAAAGCAATTTCCGTGTTTTCGAGGTAAGAAGCTTTTAAGAAAAATCTGGAACATCATTTTGGATAATGGAGATATATATTTTTGATATACCAGTCATTTTTATTGTGAAATTATATTTTTGAAGACGCCGGATTTAATATGACAGCTATATATATATATATATATATATGTATGATGTAAATATTGATGTATGGCTGCATGTTTGGTTTTGTATACGCTTATATGTACTATGTGTTGACATTTTACTAATGATACATTTTGACCTAGGTTGTTTTCGATGTTCTAATTATTGTGTTTATATGAAATGTTAAGAAGGGCCTAATATAATTATATATACCTATACAATATATAATTGTATCGTTGTACATAGCCTCCTCTCTTTCTTAATAAAGTTATTGGGCCTTTGTGCTTGCTTGAGATGCAATTGTCAAATTTATTTAACAATATAAGCAGTTTAAGCTGATCAGTCAGGTGGAAGGTTTCTTATTTATTTGTACTTGATTATCGAACTAATCCCCCACGCCTTCTGTTTGGACAAATGTGGCCATGTTTATATATAGGAGGGGGACCATAGGTATGAGTGGACTCTTCCAGGAGTGAGTTGTGTGGAGACGCGTTTGCTGTGTCCGCGTCTAATGATCTACTGGCATACCCGTGTAACCCCGGTCCGTTCCATATCAACACTGCAATAAAATATGAGTGCTATTTTTATATATATCTATATTAATAAAATGGAAATTTCATAAGTGGACATCACTAAAAACTTTCGTTACAATGCATCAATTTCAACCAAATTTTCAACATTTATGTAAAACGAGATGGAGCAGGTTTTGCTTAACATCAAAATATATTTCCTAACATTAACATGCGTAACTTCGCTGTTATCGATTAAATACAAAAAAATCAACAGAGTTAATTTTATTTATATATAAATACAAAATTGAATTTCAACAGAGTTAATTATTTTACATACTAGCTAATAATCTCAATCTAAAAAATATTCAAAACAAGCAATTTTAAGATAACACCATATGTAAAACAGTCGGCCAAGAAAACAACAACGATATTACATCTTTCTCACATATTCACACACAATCTTGATTAATAATTAAAACTAATATTTAACATTGTTTATTATACTTCAACTTTTATTTCTACATTTGTTTTTAAATACCCAATTGTTTTATCATGTTTCTAATTTCGCCTAACAAATATACAAATTTATATTGACCAACATATGCAAATTTTATCTTTGTTTTTATTTAACTTGATATCGTAAACATAACATCCATTGTAAGCATTTTTCTGTTCACCTTCCGTGGTTTCTCTTTTCTCTGATAGTTTTTAGGTGTAGTATATTTTCTTATTACTAGACTACAAACATTCCCTCGAGAAAAACCTGGGCGAAGCCGGGTACATCCGCTAGTATATATATAAAATACCGTTAGTTTTTATTTATGTCCCTTTTTTGTTGTTGTATTCTTGAGTGTACGCTTTTTGGTGTGTTAAGTTACCTTCACTTTAGGCCTTAGTAAATGTTTACCTTGTGTGTTAAGCCGTAAAAGTACAGGGTGATCCAAAAGTCCCGCACTATTTTAAAAATTAATAACTCCGCGAATATTTGCTCTAGAGCAATGCGGTAAACACCATTGTGTTCAGGATGCAATGGGATTTTTTATGGCAAATAATGAAAAATTCGAAATTGATTTTAGTTACAATTTTATTCGCCAGATGGCGCACTACCAGAATCAGAGATTCAGCGGCCAAATTGTTTGATAAATTGAAAAATATAACTGATCGACACGTATTTTTCCTTTTTGAATACCAGGAAAGAACCCTAATAACATCAAATAACAAATTAATAAAACACCACTTCGCAAAAAGTATGAAGAATTGGTTAACAATTTTTAAATACAATCAGAGATATGTAAAATAGGTAAATGCAAATTAAAACATGTAGCAAAAAAAAATGATATTTTAGATACGGTTTGTTTCCGAAGATAATAAATTTATAATATTTTTAATTCAACTCTCTCTCATACTGTACACAATTTTAAAGAATGTGTCCCCTCAAATAAAAATATTTTTTGAATCGACCTTTTGCGTTGAAAAACGTGTTAGTAAAATCATTTTGTATTATTTTTTTGCACAAAATTTCTAAAGTTATTGGTGTACAGAAAATATTCCTTATGCTATTTCTTCTAATGAGCGAAAAGCGAAAAACTAAACATAAGGAGAAAAATTGTGTGTACCAGTGTTATTCGAGAAGTTATAACACTCTGGTTTGCACGACATAAAATGTGAGCAAATGGCAAACAAAATATTACTGTTCACAAAAAAAAAGTCAAGATGTGAGGACAGCATTTATTATCCCCATATCCCAACACAAAGAGCTGCAAAATATTGGTAGATAATATAATACATGGCAGCTTATATAACACATGAGGTAACTGCCTTCTCTCTTGTATTAGGTCACAATCCTTGCTCAATGTAGCACCCTTAATTCTCAATCACCGCCTGCAGACCATAAATGACAGAATGGACAGCATTAAATAACATATCTGTTGAAATTGATAAAAACGTTCCATCTGATAGAAGCCTTCAACATGGTCAATATGGTAGGCCAGCATCGATAAACACACGATTTAATGTACCCCCATAAACAAAAATCGCAAGGCGTCAAGTCTGGTGATCTTGGAGGCCACTGGTATATGGCGACTTATACCACGAATTTCACCGAACGTATCCTTCAGCAATTGTTTGGCACCACGGGAGATATGAGGAGGTCCTCCAACTTTCATGAATGTTATTTCGCTTAGTGCTTTTTCCCTGCAATATGGGAATACCCTTTTCTCTCAAAAGTTGAACATAACGTTCACCAGTTACAAAAACGGTTTTAAAAGTTCTTCCATTGGTTTTTCAAAGAAAAATGGCCCAATAATAAAAGAAGAAGTGAATCCACCCAAAACTGTAACTCTAGGCTGATAAAGTGGCATTTCTGTAAAAATCCTAGGGTTTTCTGTTGCCCAATAGCGGCTGTTTTGAATGTTAAATTCTCCGTTTAGAGAAAAGTGAGCATCATCTGTCCACAGAACATTCGACAGCCAGTTTTCATCATTATCAATTTGCCGGAAAACCCAGGCAGCGAATTCTTGACGCATCTCAAAATCGCCAACTTTAAGCTCGTTATATCTTTGAATTTTGTATGGTACACACAATAGAGACATTAAGTGAAGCCTTTTCAGATATCACAATCTAACACGGCGATTTTAACGCCAAAAGTTCAACTTGGGGATCATCTGTCCAGGATAACAAAGGTCAACGATCTCGACCTTACACCATTAAATAAAGGAGAGAACACCTATGTATTCAAGTCCACAGGCACAGAATCCGCAATAGACATCACAGCGATAAATTTCAACATCGCATCCACAACACAATGGAAAATCCTGAGAGGTGCAATCAGTGACCACAGACGAATTTTAACAACCCTAAACTTCAAAATTGAGAATGTCCAATAGAATAAAAGAACATGGAACTTTAGGAAAGCTGACTTGAAAAAAATCACAGAAAAGCTTGAAGAACTGTGCAACGAAAAATTGAATTACAGAACGCTTGGCAAAAACTTGGAAAACTTCTCTTCGAATATATCAAAAGCTGCAAAAGCATCGATACCTAGAGGTAGACGTAAAGACCTGCGGATACCTCACTGGAAGAACCACAACATCGAGGCAATGATTTCAGAGAGAGACAATATCAATGAACTTCTTTAAAAAATAAAACAGAAGAAAAGAGAAAGGAACACATTGAAATTAGTCACAAAATAGAACAAGAAATTTGGATATACAAACAAGAAAAATGGCAGATTTCTGCGAAAAAATGGATCCAAGAAAGGACAGCCAACACTGGAATATGATTAGAGTGTTAGAAAACAATCAAAACCAACACCAATCCTCCAATACTCTAACCGATATGAATAGAACAGCGAGAAAACGATAACAAACAGATGGCTAACATAATTGCTGAATATCTTTCAAGCACTTCCATACTCAAATATACGAATGAAGACAGGACTCTAAAAATAATATAAACCAGTTAGTTAAACAAGCAAGAAACTTCCATCAACAAGATATTTTCTCGAAAGACTTCACACTGAATGAGCTAAACTCATCAATAAAAAAATCCAAGAGGTCACCAAGAGATAATCTAATGTTTGGTCAAATGATTAAACACTTTGAAGACAAAGCTAATAAACAACTCCTACGAATACTAAACATTTCATGGTAAACTGGTAAACTACCAAAGGAATAGAAGATATCAATTACTGTGCCAATACTGAAACCAAACAAAGATGCCAAGGAATCCAAGAACTATCGGCCATGTCTCTCACCAGCATACTTTGTAAAATAACAGAACGAATTATCCACTCTAGGCTCATAGTCTGGCTCACTAACAATAATAAAATAAACTTCTACCAAACTGCCTATAGATCCCAGCACTGTACGACTGATCAACTGTTCTACCTCTGTCAATCAATAATAGATTCTTTCCAGGAAAAACCGCCAAAGAAGACCACGGCTATATTCCTTGATATGACCTCAGCTTTTGATCGAGTATGGAGGGAGAAATTACGTGAAAAGCTGCACAACATCGGAGTAAGAGGAAAAACCTTAACCTGGATTGCAGACCTCTTAAGGGGAAGAAGGTTAAAGGTTTGGGTCAATGGAGAATTTTCCAAGGAAGGAAGAACATGGGCTGGTGTAACTCAGGGATCTGTGCTCAGTCCTCTACTCTATCTGCTATATATTAACGACATCCATCCTTACCTCACTGAAGACTCAAAGGTTGCATGTTATGCAGACGATATAGCCATATGGCACACAAGTAGCAGCATAGAAAAATCGTAAAAAAATACTGAACACATCAATGAGAGGACTGGAGAAGTGGGCAATGGAACTCCAAATGACCATAAACCCAATACAACCAAACCTATGCGTCTTCTCCACTGACAGGGAAAAAGGCATAAATATAACCACAAAATAAGCATAAACAAACAAATAATTGATAAAATTAGAAATCCAAAATACCTAGGTGTGATACTGCAGTCCTGGATCTTTCCAGTTGGTCTCGAGGACCACGCCATCACCATCTCCTAAGCGGCGAAGTCCGCGATCTACGTTTTCATCGTAGATCGCAAAATGCGTGGTGTTGCTGGAGACCCACTGGCGATTCTCCACCAAACTCTGCAGCGCTGGCAGAGGCGCCATATTCATTGTACATAGTGTATATAATGCATATTATCTTTTTTAAATAGTGCAGACTGTGCACTTTGCATGTATTGACAAGATGGCAATAAAATTATTTTAACTGTCATTGATGAGGAATTGGAATTTTCAAAACACATAATTAGCACCTCAAATATAGCTACCAGAAAACTAAACATTCTGAGATGGCTATGTGGAACAAATTGGGAAGAAAAACCCATAATTCTCAGAACAACACATATCACCTTAATAAGGCCGATAATGGAATATGCAATACCGGTCTGGGCTCCCTCAAGCTCATCACTAAAAGTAAGACTAGACAGTGTTCAAGCAAAAGCGGCCAAAATAATCACTGGTGCTGTTTCATCCACCAACAATGAGAAAATTAAGAGAGAATGTGTTCTAGACCTTCTCGCTCGAAAGCAGAAGATAAAATAAAAACAACTTGGATCGGCACTTCGGAAACGAGGAACCAGAGGACGACATCTCTCTGAACACTTGTGGTTTGGTGGATCCGCCCTTTTCTGAGAATGAGGTGAAACTGACGGCTTTCAAGTTCGGGAAAAGGAAATCTCCTGGTCCCGAAGGGATCGATAACACGGTCGTGAAAGCCCTGTTAAGAATGCACCCATCACTTCTTGCCAGGTTTTTCAATAGGTGTCTGGACACTGGTACTTTTCCTGAGGCATGGAAGGTTGCTCGAGTAGTGCTTCTCGAAAAGTCTGGTAGAAAGGGTAATTCTCCTAATGATAATCGTCCGCTTTCTTTACTAGTGTGTCTAGGTATGGTCCTGGATAGCCTACTAGCTCAGCGACTGAAGCACTGGCTAGAGAGTAATGAGCTCCTTTCCTCTTTCCAACATGGTTTTAGGGAAGGGAACTCCACAACCACAGCTCTGAACGAGGTGTTAGAGGGGGTTGAGATGGGCTTAAATAAGGGTGCTTGGATTCTTTTCGTGGCCCTGGACATTGATGGTGCGTTCAACTCCATGAGCTGGAACAAGCTGATGAGAAATTTGATGGACATGGGTTGTCCTGATAATTTGTGCAGCTTGGTTCGTGACTTCCTGAGGGATAGACGGATTAGCCTCAGTTTTGGTGGGCGGAAGTTGGAAAGAAACTGTGCTAGGGGTTGCCCCCAGGGCTCTTGCTGCGGACCTATTCTGTGGAATATCCTGGTAAACACCGTTTTCCAGGAGGAGCTCCCTGAGGGAGCCAGGCTGGTTCTCTATGCTGACGACCAGTTCCTCATCATTGATCCTGCTTCAAGAGCGAAAGCTGAGAAGTGTGTTGAAGCTTCTCTCCAAATCCTCTCGAATTGGGCCCATGACTCTGGCCTTAAGTTCAATGTCTCCAAAACTAAAGCCCTCAGCTTTAAACCTAGGGACATAAGATCTAAAAGGAAAGGGATCAAATGGGAGCACAAGCCGGCTATCCGGATGAAAGGACGGAGGGTAGTCATGGGGGTGGTCATTGATGACAAGATGGGTTGGCAATACCAGGCGGAGGAGATGGTGGCGAGAGGCAGGGAGGCGTTGTGCAGGCCTGTCCTGGTTGGCTCTCAACAGGGGGGAGAAGGAGGGTACTATTTTTAGGAACCTCTGCCTCTCCTGTGTCGAGCCAATCCTTCTATAACAGGGATCAGAAGGTGGCAAAAACTCTAGAGAGCGTGCAGAGGACAGCGGCACTCAGAATCACAGGAGGATATCGCACTACCATCAGTGAGGCCTTTTTGGTCCTCGCAGGGCTTATTCCCCTGTGATTGAAACTAGAGGAGGAGACCATCAGACAGAAGATCTGGGAAAACAGGGAAGATGCCCTGGGACTTGAACCGGGTGCCCTGGAATGGAAGAGGGACCCAAGGAAGCCTCCGCAGTGGTTGCCAAAGTGGAATTGGAGTCCTGGAGGGCCGACAGGGATTGGAACGGTGGTTTTAAATGATGGTAGTAAGTCTGGAACCAATACTGGAGCTGAAGTAGTGATTTTCACTAATGGAGAGCTGATCTTCCAAGAAAGCTTAACACACAGAGTGGACGAATTGGTCTTTTCAGCCGAGCTGGTTGCGATCAGGGTAGCCCTCAGAGTGTGTGCTGAGAAGAACTTCAGCCCCGACCGCCTCTATTCAGATTGTATGTCGGCCCTCGTCGCCATCAATCTGGTGAAAGGGCAACTCGCACATCAAATAATCCAGGAGCTGGAGATGACAACGCGGGCTCCGGAGCTCTATTGGGTTAGGAGACACAGCCTCATCGAAGGTAATGAGTTCGCAGACAGGCTCACTAAGGCAAGATGCTTTAGAGATAGATCACTGAGGACCCCAGTGACCAAGAAAGAAGTTTATAGGAGGATCAGGGGGCACGTCCAGGACTTATGGTTGGACAGATGGAGGAACAGTGTGAAGGGGAGAGTGGTATATACAATTGGGTTACAACACCCAAGTACCTCTGTAAGGTAATGTCCCACAAATTCATTAGGGTAGTTCGGGACATGGGCCCTTTTCCTCTTTTGCTGTGATTAAAGGCCACCGGTATAGAAATCCTTCCAGACACGTTGTCTGGGAGGTGGTGTTTTCAGGTACAATGTCCAAGCACTAGCTTGGATATCGTTACTTGGCTTATGAGTTGAACAGAATAGCAGCGAAGTGCATGCTTCGGATGCCGGCTTGTGGACCGAAAGGTCTGGGTGGCCATCTGCTTCTAGGGTGTACCAACTGTTCTTAGGTGGGATCCTCCAGTTCTTGTTTATTTTTGTTTTGGCTACTGTTTCTATTTCTTTAAAAGTAAGTTTATTTTTCTGTAGCAAGGTTTCTTTTTTGCCTTTTTTCGCTAGCGCATCAGCAGCTTCATTGCCTTCAATGCTAACATGTAAGGGTATCCATTGAAGGTGAATTTTTGAGGTATTGAGAGTTTTTGGAGATAACCAATTATGTTCCTGCTTACTTTGTCTCTAAGTTCCCTTGTGTGACTCAAGTGTTGTATTGCACTTCTACTATCAGTAAGAATCCATATATCGTGATGTTTAGTGTTTCTGATGGATTTTAAGGCTTCACAGATGGCTATAAGTTCTGATCTGAAGACTGAGCAAAAATCTGGGTTTCTTCTGTTTATTTTCTCATTGCCATTTGTGGTTTTAATGAGAGAGTCACTGTCAGTGTGTCCCAACTCGTCTCTGCTACCATCGGTATAGATAGTTATTACATTTTTAGGAATTTTATTAATTATTTATAATGATAATTGTTTTAAGTATTCTGGATTTTGATATTGTTTGTTAGTGGGTTAATTTAAAGTGGCATTAAAAATAACATTTTGTTAGTGATTCGCATGGGGATATTTTTTCTGCTAAATAATATTTTTCCACTTTATATTTTAAAAATCCATTTCTTTTGGCCAGGTGGAGAGGGCCTTCTTTTTTGAGTCTTATAATGGATTCCCAATTAAGTATGCAATTGGATGTTCTGTGTTTGTTTTCATAACTCTTGATTTTGTTTATATATTTTGGCAGATTGAAGCTTTTTCTACCCTTTAAGGGCATAATGTCTGCCTCGTAATGTACAATATTATTAGGGCAGGTATTTCGAAGACCTGTAATAATTCTAGCTGCATTTAGTTGTATCCTTTCCAGTGATTTTAGATTTGTTTCAGATGCTGTACCATAGATTTGATATCCATATTCCAAGATAGGTCTCATTAGAGATGTGTAAGTTAATTTTAGTGTTATTGCTTCAGCTCCCCACTCTTCCTGAAATATATTTCAAGATTTTTAGTCGGTCTCTTCCTTTTCTAACAACTCCTTCAATATGTTTACTGGAGTTAATTTCTGGATCCAGGGTGTAGCCGAGATATTTAGGATGTTTATTATATTGCAATTGTTGTTCTTTCAGAATAATATTTGGTCTTATTTTGTATAGTTTCTTATCGGTAGTAAAAAGACAGGTTTCAGATTTTTGGGGGTTAAATTCTAATTTATGTTTATTAGCAAATTTTTCTAGGTGGAGAAGAGTCTTGTTCAAATCTCTTTCAGCTTTTTTCCAGTTAGTGTTGCTGCTCCATAGAATAATGTTATCAGCGAAAAGTCCAATATTGGTTTTATGTGAACATTTTTCTTCTATGCCTGCAATAAATAGGGTGAAGAGATTTGGGCTAAGGACTGATCCTTGTGGTAATCCTTGATACAATTTGAAGGTTTTAGATAAAGTGCCATTATATTTGACCCTGATGCATCTATTTTTAAGGGAATCATTTATCCAAGTGATAGCTTTTACATCAATTTTGAAATGTTTGTATAATTTTGTAATATAAACTTGTTTTTCCATACCTTATCAAGAGCTTGTGTAAGGTCTAAAAAGCAGCTATTGTGTGGTTAGTTGGTTTTCTGTTTTGTGCATCTTTTACCTTTTGTGTGAAAAATAAGGGTTGGTATATTGTCCCATGTCCTTTCCTAAATCCATATTGTTCTTCTGGTCAGAGATTTCTTGTGTCGGGGTGGTAGGTGAGTCGTCCGAGTAAAATTTTTCCATTAATTTTCAGCAAATACTTGTGAGGGAGATAGGTCGGTAGTTTTTTGGGTCATCAGCAGATTTTAAAGTTTTTAAATGGGAATTATTGTTGCATTTTTACAGTCTTGAAGCAATTTTCCAGTTTTCCAGCAGTTATTGAAAATATTAAGAAGTCTTTCTTTGCCAATTTTGCCCAAGTTTGATATCATTCGGCCATGGATTCCATCTGGCCCAGGAGTCTTGTTTAGGTCAGTGTTTTCTAATGCATAAGCTAGCTCTTTCATATTTATTTTTTTCATGGAAAATATTATGAGTGCTGGTGACATTTTTACAGTCATGAATAATCCTTTGGGCCTTTGTTTCAACCTTGATTTACTACTTATTTGATATGAATTACCTAAAAGATTGGCAGCAATTTTGTCATTAGTTGCTGGTGTACCATCTGTATTCTTAATCATATTAGTTTTTTCAGTTTGTGACTGGGATCTGTCAATTTGTTTTGCCAAATTCCAAAGTTTTGTATTTGGGTTTCTTGGGTTCAGGTTTTCACAAATTTGTTTCCATTTTTCCCTTTCCACATTTACGTATAATCTTTTTATTTTTGCATTCACAATGTTCAGTTCAGTTCTACAATTTGTTTGGTTTTGGGTGCTCTTTTTTGTAGTTCATTTCTTTTAGTTATAAGTGTTTGAATATTTTTTGCCTGGTGTGTATAATTTGGAATCCATTTCTTAATATTACCTCTTGGTATTGAAACTGTAGCTGCTTTAATAATGGTGTTTTCGAAAGATATCCAATTAGCCTTTTTGAAGTTCCAGAATTTTTTTTAATTGAGCTGGTTTTGGTCTTGGTGCTAATTTCTATCAAATTAGGCAAATGATCACTTCCAATACTTTTTAATATTTGCTATTTGCATTTGTGGAAAATGTCAGGATAGTAAAAACTTATATCAAGGGCTTGTGCAGTATTATAGCTGTAGGAATGATGGGTAGGATTCCCATCATTTAAGCACATGATGGCGTTGTCGTCAAATATGTTTGAAAGTATTTTGCCTCTTGGGTTTGGCGTGGAACATCCCCATAGTTGATGTTTGGCATTAAGGTCACCTACAATAAGAGTTGTCTGTAAGAAATTGAGCCATTGTTGCATCGTCAATAAGTGTATTGTTTGGAGGGTGATACATATTGTTTATGTTGATGGCTTTGTTTTGATTGAGGTAGACTTTGATATATTGGGCTTCGAGGTCTAATGTGTTTGAAATATTAACGGCTATGTCCTCATAGTACAAATTCTTGATTGAAAATGCTAGGCCACCCCCTTCAACAGCATATACAGATGGATCTTCAGACCTTACCCTGAGTTTTGGAGGGGCCGGAATTAACATAATGCTGCAAGATGGAACGCACATCAAAATCAAAGAAGGAGCAGGACAGATTTCGTCAAACTTCACTTGTGAACTGACAGCTATCCGGAAAGTCCTTGATGTATGCCTTAACCAACCAGCCCTGCATCAAGCAGAAGGAAATTTAATATACAGTGACTCCATATCCGCTCTAGAAGCAATTCAGAAGGGCAATACTAAAATCACACAGAAAATACACTCGTTACTTACCCAACTGGAACCATTGGAGAATAACTACATTCTACAATGGATCCCTGCCCATGCTGGGATCGGGGGTAATGAAATGGCATTTGAATTGGCAAAGGAAGCCAGAAAGTTGAGCCAAAGGAAAGAACAAATGTCATTATTTGACGCTGATTCTTTGTCAAAATACAAGATAATTAAACAATAAATAAGAAAAGATCAAAATGCGAAATAAACTCTGAGAGAAAAATGACAAAAACTATAACAAGACTTAGAACAAAACACTATAAAGGAATAACAATACATCCAGATGGCACAATAACCTATAGGGCATGCAACAATTGTCCTGGTGTGGAACTTACACCTACCCACATATTCTCATAGCCAGCAATGGCCGCAGCCTTGCAGAAAATTGACATAGACCCAGAGCAGCAGCTTTACACACCCAAGATAGTGGACATTGCTGCTGCTGTGATGGAGATGCATGGAGACATCTGAGGCTTTTTATTGGACACGACAACAACAACGGCATTCCAGAGTAAAATAAATTATCAGAGATAGATACATATCTTTCATATGAATTAAAATAAATATAATCGATACTGAGAGAGAGTTGTATTAAAAATATTAGAAATTTATTATCTTCGGAAACAAACCGTATCTAAAATATCATTTTTTTTTGCTACATGTTTAATTTGCATTTACCTATTTTACATATCTCTGATTGTATTTAAAAATTGTTAACCAATTCTTCATACTTTTTGCGAAGTGGTGTTTTATTAATTTGTTATTTGATGTTATTAGGGTTCTTTCCTGGTATTCAAAAAGGAAAAATACGTGTCGATCAGTTATATTTTTCAATTTATCAAACAATTTGGCCGCTGAATCTCTGATTCTGGTAGTGCGCCATCTGGCGAATAAAATTGTAACTAAAATCAATTTCGAAATTTTCATTATTTGCCATAAGAAATCCCATTGCATCCTGAACACAATGGTGTTTACCGCATTGCTCTAGCGCAAATATTCGCGGAGTTATTAATTTTTAAAATAGTGCGGGACTTTTGGATCACCCTGTATATATTTTTTTCACAATAAATATTATCTTTTTATTCTCTATAATTGGAAATATACACTAATTAATAAAACTTAAGGAGGTTTAATATTCTGATGTTTCCACAAGTCTGTATTCTTTTTCTAAGGAGACTGAGGCAATTTGGTTCATACTTGGTTTTCTCGTGTCTTCAACAAAGGTCATTTGCGTATAAAATATTATTCAGAATTATTGTTAGAATCCCGATATACATATTAAAAAGTACAACTTCCTTAGGGGTGTTCATGAATATATTTATATATTCATGTGAACACATCTTCATAACAAGAAATTTCTTAGATTCGCAATCACTACACTTGGGACCCAATAATCTCTTATTTATGGTGTAATATAATCACAAGTGTGGTGGACGGATGATTGTATGAGCTCTCAGTTTCTTGACACATCACTCTTGATGTGACCATACATATAACCCCCATTAGTCTATGACTGGCTTTAATTTCATAATCTCTATTAGGGATTCACCAAATCTTTACCTTTGGATAGGAAATATTTATATGGCTAAATATCTACCGAAATGAAATATAGCATATATATGCCTCATCTAATCATACAAGTAAAGATATTGACTATACTTCATTACAATATATAAATTTGAACTATTAGAAATAGATTGTATATGTAAAAACTCTTAAAATACAAATAAATAGCTAAATTATCAAAACTCTAGCAAAATAATACCCCTTACTTCCTATCAGACTTTGCAGTTGTCCAGACCCTAAAGAAATATAGAATACGAACCATCTTTACCTTTCCACCAAACCTATCAGCCATATTAAACAATATAATAACCAAATATGATAATAGCAAAACCAATAACTGACAAGGCTCAAACAGAGGAGAAACAGTTTTTTTTTAAACAGTTTTATACAAATTCAGCTATATATTTGCATATCTTACAATTGATAGATGTATGAGTATATTCGCCATTTAACAATTAATTTAAATTATATTTATATTGTAAAATGTGTGGTGTGTATATTCAAGAAAAATCTCCGATAGCTCATATTTATACGTCATACCTAGACATCATCTATTGACCGTCGCTCCAAACTAACTGCCTCGAGTCGATGACTAAACCATAACACCAGCTTTGGCAAACTGAGAACCGCCCACCTGGACACAATAGTTTCGGGCTATGGTACCCTTCAGCCCAGTGAGGGCTTTTCTTTCATGAGATCCAGAAGGTTACAAATGAAATCTTTACAATCTGCCAAAGTGATGTTTTGCTAAAGACTTGTCTGATTCGACCTATATCATCCCGTTGGAGGAGATAAAATCGAATGTACTGTTGGACGCCATTGCGCAAACCCATGTCAACAGATTTAGCTTCGAATCAATCTCCAAAGCTGATGTTGTGGATATCTGAGTCTGTCCAATATGCGCAGAGAAGATCGAGAAATGCATTGTTTGAATGCATTTCAAAGGAAGAGGTGTTCCCTCTTTGGTACATATAAATAAATATGGTTTATATAGCCTATAATGAAGTTATTAATTTCATACAATTATAGACAAATGAGAGAATTGATGATATTACGAGTACTAAAACAAAAATTGTTTCAAAATGATATTTTTAAATTATTTCTAAGTATTTCAGAAAGGCTAAAATTAAATACAAAGAAGGAGCTTATTTCAAGGTGGTAACTCTCTCTCTCTCTATTTGTTAATCAATTGATTATATTATTATAGATTCACATATATAAGAGAGATAAATATTCGAAAAAGGAATTTTACATTTGAATAGGTTTGTTTAGAATACAAGGGATTTGTGAAGGATATAAAGTAGATTTATGTTTAAAGGGCTGAATAGAAATAAAGAAAGGGAAGGTTTTATTTCTAAAATATGTTAATGGTGTTCAAAGAGTCATTTTGCCAGATTTGTAAATGGATAAATTTCCATGTCAGTCTTTTCAACAAACGTAATATAAACATCTTTGTTGGGATCCTGAAAAACATTGTTTATTATTATTTTGTTAATTTTGTCAGGTAAATTTGAATCAGATCATGGTAATAATACGGAAACGGATTTAATGACTTCTTAAAATGTAGATGCATTACGTATATTTCTGTGCAGAAAGCAGCTAGCCTCCTTATTTACAAGGCTGTCAAAACCCTGTTTGG
>CP092867.1:84864302-84880596 GCA_030710605.1 Cordylochernes scorpioides | reverse complement strand
CCCTAATTTATTATCGCGTAACGACAGTAGGAAGTCTGTATTATTTGTTTTAAGATTAACAATTTCTACAAAATGTGTATGTTGCTTCGTTCCTTTTATTTATATATGCCCATTCACACAATCACAGATGCCTTAATATTCTTTATTTAATAAATGATGCATATATTTTATATAACGAATGAAGACATTAAGACGCGAACGTTTCTTTTCACAATAAATCAAACTTCTATGTTTCTATGTTCTTACTGCGATGAAAATATATTAAGAGGGCTTGGCTCATCAGTGGTGAACCCTCCCAGCGGTTTCGCCTATTTAATCTAACAGACCACCTTTTTAGATCTCTAATACTGTATTGAATCATTTTGCTTTTATATGATATACTGAAGGGTAGAATCTTAGAAATGGTATTTAATTTCCCTAAACGCTTATGTCCATAGTTTTGATTAAATACTATTAATACCCATTAAATAATACCATTAAATACCAATAATATTAAAGATTCTACCCTTCAGTGTAGTATTTAAAAAGCAGAATTATCCAATACAGTATTATATCTCTAAAGAAGCGGTCTGGTAGATTATATATATATATTGGCGATACAGCAGGTAAGGTAACCACTGATGAGCCCAGCTCTCCCCAATATTTAAATCGCAGTAAAGACAGTAGAAGTTCGTTTTATTTGTGAAAATAAACATTCGCCTCTTCATTCGTTATATATATGGCACGTTATTGCTTTGTATATATAATTTATATTGATGAATGAGATGTATATTTATTCCACACATAATACAGCTCTCACCATCTGTACCTAGCTTGTTGCAGTAGAATCAGCAGCCGCTCCCCACGTTCTAGACGTTGACATCTTAATTAAGGCAATAAATGAAGTTTTCATAGAGAGAATAAGATGGAGCAGGTGGCTCGAGAACTCAAGATGTTGACCAATATTGGAAATTGATAAAAGAAAATTGGGGCTGAGGTAATTTGCCAATAAGGAGAGAAATAATTTATTTTGATATGTATTATGAAAAAATACATTTATCCGAAATTTTATGTTATTTCTAGTTTTTTTCAATAACAAACCATTATTTATAATTATTGTGGTTGGTAAAATATTTATCAATACTTTTTTTCAGTGAAAAATATTCAGATTATATTCGATTTTTGTATCACAACCTGATGATAACTAAACTCTCTTGTGCTTTTATTTACCTAATTCTGACAAAATATTTCGAAGAATATTCTTTGAGTATATGCTATTATTTTATTCTATTTGGATTTAGAGCGCTATGTCTCCCTTGGGACACTTGAACTACTGCTGCTAATGCCATTATAAATGTATATACGAGTAGAGTATTATATAACATATGTTTATAGTAACTGTGTATGAGTATATTTATACTGATATACAATTTTTTTCTATTTTTATTTGAACATAAAACATAAAGACGCGAGTGTTTCTTTTACAAATAAATATAACTTCTACTGTCCTTGCTGCGATGAAAATATTTTGGGAGGTATTGGCTCATCAGTGGTTAACCCTCCTAGCAGTTTTCTACACTGTCTTCCTAAACTGAAGGCTGGAATCTTAGAAAATTGCTCGATGAAAATATTATGTATAATTCTACTGTCCTAAAAGCTTATGTTCATAATTTGCTTAAATATATTTTCTAAGATTCCACCCTTCAGTGTAGGATATATAAGCAGAATGATCCAATACAGTATTAGAGCTCTAAATAACCGTTCTTGTAGATTAAATTGTCTAAACCGCAGGAAGGGGTTCACCACTGATGAGCCAAGCCCTCCCAATATTTTCTCATTGCAGCAAAAATAGTAGAATTTGAATATATTTGTGAAAGAAGCACTCGCGTCTTAATGTTTTCATTTGTTATATATGGATGGCGCGTTATTTCTTTGTATAAAAACATGACACGTGACTTTAAAAGCCTTCTCTGTGCTTGTTACTGTCTGTAATCTCTTACATACCTGTGTAGCCAGCCCGGTAGGTCTTCTCAACGCTGGAATAAAAGATAAATACTGAATTTTTGTATAACCTATCGTGTTTTTCATTTACGTCTTCCTTTTTATTGTTATTTCTCTTTATACTTGTTTTGGTATTTTTAGTCTACTTTTCCTTTTCGCTATTTTTATTTTTTTACCTAAGCCCACTTTAAGTAACTTTTGTCATATTAATTTTAATGACAAGCTTTTTCAAGCGTATTTCATCATAATTCCAAATGTTTGACAAATATTATAATGAGATAATTCTTAAAGAATCGTCAATTTATATTATAAAAACTTGCTGAAATTCCTCTAATTAATAATTTGTGAGTTTGACCTTAAAATAAATTGAAGTTTATCGATATTTATTTGAATTTTCAATGCGATTTCTTATTATCATTCAGTTGAATGATAAAACAGATTCTTCCTAATTTTACCACTCTCAATTGGTACACTCTTTCTTTTGTTCTTATTTTGCATGTACCTTTAGAATATCCATTCTAACTACACTGTATTTACAGTTTTATGATCAATTAAAGACAATTTTAAATATAGAATAGATTGAATTTCCAATTTGATGTTCTAAATATGAGAGAGAACAAAGTCGTAAAATTATTTTGATGATCTTATTTTAGAGCAGTAAAGTGCATGGAATTAGTGGACCAAGTAAAATGTGTCATAAATCACAAATTATAGGCCATAACCCGAGTGGAACCTAAATATTAGCAGTGGGTATTTTAAAAATAAGGATCGATGCTGTTTATTAGAACCTTCGGGATGTCATACTAGTTCTCGTCGTCCCTAACTCTCTATGTACAGCTTTTACTTCAGAGCAATAGTTAATATCGGGACAACGGATGATACTTGCTGTTTATGTGGATATTAAAACCAAGACTCAACAAATTTATTGTCAGAATGCCCTAATCTTTCATAATAACAGAATTAAATATTTTTTCCCATCGAATATATTTGCGAATTTGCATATAGCAAAGACATCCATGTAAATTTCAATATTTTTTAAAATCTATTTTAGAATTTCTTTACTGTTTGAGAAAACCGAATTTTAGCTTTACTATATATTTATTTTGTTTTTGGTTTGAGGTTTATCACAAAAGTAATAATATTAACTTATCTTACTAATTATGTTTTTTACTCTTCATTATTTTTTTCTTATATCAAATCATAGTGAGCATTCTTTTTCTCTGTTAAATATAATGTGATATACATTCTCTATTTTAATATTATTTAAACCTTTTTTAAACTATCCTTATTATCAATTATACATTTTTTTCTTTTATATTCTTATATATAACTAAATATATAACTAAAAATAACGTAGAAAAAAGAGAAATATAATTGAGTAAGATAAGTTTATATTATTATTTTTGAGATGAATATAATTAAAGTATCAATATAAATATTTAAATTGTTAATAGCAAGATCTAACAACGGAACCAAGCATTTAAATCGGCTTTGACACGTCATGAACTTGTCCAAAATAACAACTGGGGGTAACGAACCAGATATGTTTCAATTTTACCTTTATTATTAATTTTACAATTATTCTTCATATATAATAATAAGTAGGATTATTCTAGAAATATATGAGAATATTTACCTTTCCAAAAGATAAGAAGAATAGATACCAGTTAAAAATATAAAATTTAAAAAAGTCTTTAATTTAATTTATTTTGAGATAATAAAATTATAGAATTAAAAAATATAAATAAAACCAGAGATTTTTAATAAAATATATTTTTCAATTAAGTTTTAAATTATAAATAGTTTGTATTTTAAAATTTAATTAAGAAAAGAAAATAGAATTGAGGAAGTTGTAATCGAATTTATTATTTGAAGATATTTTTAAGGCAATAAATTAGAATTTATTTCACCTTATGGCTTATATACCCATTTTTGATAAATTCTCTTTTAATAAGGTTTCTATATCTTTTATAAAATAGTCCAATTTATTATTTATGAATTGTCCTAAGTAGATGCCCGCCCCCTCTAACACCATTCATTTAGGGTTTGCACTTTTAATTAGGTGAACTTTAATGAAAACATTTAATACTTTTTTAAATAGGCATATATTGAATCAAAATATAATTTATTCTTACCAATATTCCGGTTGTGGCTGAACGCCAACCTTTTTCAAGGTATTATAACATATGCTATAATATAATGTTATAATACCTTGACTTGAAAAAGGTTGGCGTTCAGCCAACTGAAATCTTGGTAAAATAAATGATATTTTGATTCAATATATGCCTTTTTAATTGATGATTTGACACTTTAATAACAATAATTTGATTTTTAAATTGTATTTTTAATTTTTTAAAATATTTAACAATTTCACTCTATAGATACATTTATTTTTTTAAACGAAATACATATATATTTTAATATTGGTCTATTTTACACATTTTTATATCCGTTTCATTCGGCATTGGAAACAAAGTATTTGAATATTATAAAGTGTCTGAAGAAAGGTGCAATTTAGATAATATCTAGCAGCAACACATAAAATTCCGAGGATAAGTTTCTTTTATTTAAAAAATAAGCTCAAGATATTATTTTTGAAATAAAAGAAACTTATCCTCGGAATTTTATGTGTTGCTGCTAATTATACACCAGAGGATTCCACCTTACGAGTTAGATAATATCTATAGCATTTGTGAACAAATCGTTCACATAATACGTATTGAGATTTTTACAGAGACACTTCAGAAAGGATGAGATTGGTTAGGCAAGTAAACCTATGACCGGTCATTGAGGCGAAAAATAAAAATGGAAAAAATAATGAACATGCGCGTGCGCGAAAAAGACATCTTTGATATCGAGCGAGAAAAAAATGGACCTTCGCGATTGATTAAAAAATGACACTTTTGAGGTCGAAAATAAAAGAAGAATGTATTACCTTTCAAATTTAAAATTCAATAATATAGGAAATGGTTACACTAGAGCAATACTGAGAGATCTAGCAAAGATATATTATTATTTTTTTTATGGAAAAGAACGCATACGCACAAAAGAGAGCCGTTGAATGATAAAAATGGTACGCTGGTGCAAGAAAAATCAAAGATAAAGAATGAGAAGACGTGTTTTAGTGAGGGTGAAAGATTAGAAAAATTGTGACGCTTGTAGAAAAGAAAACATGATTTTATTGAAGAAGAACATTGAATCGTAAGCATGAAGGATTTGTGTCATGATGTCTGATAAATTGTTTATTATTTCTTAAATAATAATTATTCCCTTTTAATTATATATTTTATTTAATTATTTAAGTGAAGTATGTTTGATATATATATATATATAAATTATGAGGTTAGAAAAAGTTTCAAATTTGTAAAAGGTGATTTGAAAGATGATATAAAGTTTTAAAAATCAGAATGATAGTTGGAATTTAAAAATAAAAATTAGGATTTTATAAAGAAAAATAAAGAATAGTTGGGAGTTGGTTAAGGTTATAATAAAATAATTGTGTAGTGTATAATGATATAATTATAAATTTAGGAGAGATGTAAAAATTAATACATAATTATATTGTATGGTTGACTCGTGCGAAAATAAAAAGAAATCAATGCATTTTTTTATTAATAAAAAAGATTGAAAAATGCCCTATGCCCATAAAAGAAATATGTATAGTGTTTTTAAAAATATTTTTAAAACTGTCAGATTTTGCGTTTTTCCAATCATCTTAAATGAGTGTGAACAATGTGAAGAAATATTTTAAATATAAATATATAAATAAGTTTACATATTAAATGATGAGTTTTAGTTCAATATTTTCAAATAAAATGTAAAAGGGAGATTAAAAACTCAAAAAACATATTAATATTTCTAGTGGTACAAAAAAAAAACGTTTTGAAATTTGTCAAAATAATTATTCTAATATTAAATTTTAAAATGAACGTAAGAGAGAGAGAGAGAGTTAAAAGAAGTTATATTTGCTGTGTGTGTGTCTTATTTTCATAAAAGTCTGGTTGTCACGAGGCCAAAAAATCCAAAAAGTCGTTTTCCACATCTCACCGGTCGATCAGCCGTTTTCCATTAAAAAAATTATTCAAATGCTTGAGAAAATAGAAATCGATAGGAGACAGATCAGATGAATAAGGAGGGTGAGCTAGAACTTCATAACCTAATTGAGAATTTTTTTGTTGGGTCGTAAATGAAGAGTGTGGCCGTGCGTTATCGTGAAGCAGAATAACGCCTTTCCTATTGACCAAACTGGGCATTTTTTTCTGACAATTTCAGATGCATGGCTTGCAAATCTTGACAATACACTTCTGAATTTATCGTTTCGCCACTATCCAAAAATATGTAATGCAATAATCCAGAATATGACCACCAAACAATGAGCATTATCCGTTTTGTATGCAAGCTTGGTTTTGGAAAGGGTTTTGGGTCCTCATATCTGTCTAACCACTGCCTTGATCTCTTCCTGTTTTGTCAAAAAGAACCCACTTTTCATCACACATAACAATTCGTTTTAAAAAAAGAAGTGAAATTGCTGCGAGCCAACAAAAAACTGAAAATTTACAGACGTCGCTGACGTTGAACATCACTCATATCGCACGGAAACCATTTTGGCATTTTTTTTTTTTTTTGCTAATTCGGCGAAGATGTCTAAAAATAGTTTTTTTTTTTGAAGCATTAAGCTCTGCACCTACCTCACGCACTGTTTGAATATTATTGTATTCAATATGAGACTTTAGATATTCATTTTTGAAGGTTGGCCGATGACCACGACCATCTTGAACTTCAAGTCTGAAATCGCCAACTTTAAATTTTTGAAACCATCTTCTTGTGGTTCTTTCGGAAGAAGAATCTTCTACCCAGACCTCAATAATTATTTTGGTTGCCTGGGAGGCCGAACGTCCAAGTTTAAATTCACGAAGCAAAATAATGCGCAAATTCCTAGGTTTCCATTGCTCAATGTTTTTAATATTAGATTTTTAACAATCGTGGTATTTTCGAAATAATGACTGCACGTGAATGCGCGTGCTATAAGCTTTAGAACAATCAATAATTCGCATGTGTTGCCAAATTATTTATGTAAATGATTATCGCTAAAAATATGCGAAAGCAATAATAAGAGGTGGTCCATGCACACCGACAATACCAGCTATTTCATTGACGGGTTGTCCCCCACTCGCTATCTCTATAAAGGCCCACATAGAATATTTAAAAACTTTGAAAACGGGCCACTACGAATCACGCCCAGGTCCTTCCTTTTTACCCTATCCTCCATTACGGAAGATAATCTATTTTACCAAATCACTACAACTAAATGTCACCACCAGTTACACAGACGGATCCCAATCATCAGAAGGAGTTGGGGCTGGAGTCATCCTACCACCTCCTCTACAAACCATACAACTTAAACTCCACCAGGAGTGCTCAGCGTTCCAAGCTGAACTGCTTGCCATTCTTTACGCAACAAAAATCACCATGAATTTCCCGAAAGAACACTTTATCATTGCCTCAGACTGCCAATCAGCTCTATCAGCCATATGTAGGTCTTGGCCCCCCAAGAACACAACTAATTGCGGAAATAATCTACAACCTGCAATTTTCACCAAATGTGCAACTCTGCTGGATCAAAGGCCACAGCGGTATTCCAGGAAATGAACTGGCGGATCAGGCGGCAAAGGCTGCAGCACATTCTAATCTGCCACTATTCTTTACCACCCTCCCAAAGAGCGTCGCGGGCGGTAAAAAAAGAACAGATAGCCCTCAAAATGTGGACAGACCTCTACATCCAAGATTACTCCACCAGAAATCTACGAAGATTTGCTGCTACCCCCGAAAACTACTCCTCCAAATGCTTCGAAACATCAAGCATGGATCTACCTCCACAACAATCTTGACCGGCCATGGTTACATTCAGGCAGACCTTGCAACGGTATCAAAAGAAGACCCAACTTGCCCCCACTGCCAAGATGAAAACCAAACCGTAGACCACCTCCTCTTCACTTGCCCAACCTTCCAATACCAAAGATTCCAGACAGCCACTCTCCTAGGTATCACCAACATATGTCCAGCATCCCTAGAAAATCTCCCAAGAAATAAATCTGCCTGGCGACACCTCATTAATTGGACTTCCACTGGCATTGTATATAAATCCAAGAAGACTTAGGTCAGAAGGACATCCCGGGTAGTTGGCGACTTCTGTACGCTCCAGGAACCTGGGTTACTTATATAAATAAATAATAATAATAAATAATTATTATTTAAAAAATGTGTTTCTAAAAACGACCATTATTAACGGGACAACCTGATAAATATAGCAAATGAAAACATTTAGATACGAATATTTCTTTCATACATATATCAAATTTCTACTGTCCATTCTGCGATCAAAAATATATTGGGAGGGGCTTGGCTCACCATTGGTGAACCCTCCCAGCGGTTCGCCAATTTAATCTACCGAACCTCTTCTTTAGAGCTCTAATTATCTATTGGATCATTCTGCTTATATGTGCTATACTGAAGGGTGGAATCATAGAATTGGTAATTGAGTAAACTATATAAAATAAAAGGATTTAAAAGCGCGAGTGTTTCTTTTATACATAAAACGAACTTCTACTGTCCTTACTGCGATGAAATCATCGCAGTAAGGACAGTAGAAGTTCGTTTTATGTATAAAAGAAACACTCGCGCTTTTAAATCCTTTTATTTTATATGTATAGATGGCGCGTTATTGCTTTGAGTAAACTATGGTCATAAGCTTTTTAAGACAGTAGAATTTCATATAAAATTTGCATCGAGCAATTCTCTTCCGCAAGTAGAAAGTTTGTTATTATGTGTGAAAGAAACAATCGCGTCTAAATGTTTGCATTTGCTATATATAGATGGCGCGTTATTGCCCTATATTAATTTATGCCTAACTGGCCTTGTCCTTATGGCGAAGATCATTGCTCGATGGCGCTGCAAAATCTCGAGGAGCAACTGGACTATACTACTCGGAGGATTCCAAACGTTTCAATTAATTCCAAGAGCTAAAAACTCTTCTTAACTTCTGTCTCTAAACGCTTTCATCTATTGACATGTACAACCTTTTCATCGTGCATATTGATTCCTTGTACTTTCAGGTTGACATCGGAGACTAGCTTCAACACGGAAAGGCCCATAGAAACTGAAATAACCTCATTCTTAGTCACAGTTAGCATTACCGAATCTTAATCGAAACGTCTAGCATAAGTTGGCCTAGGATTCAAAGTATTTTTCATGGAATTCACATGAGCCGTATAACAGTTTCCCTGGCTTTACCAATTATCCCAAACCTTTTGGCCCAAGTAGGTTTTCTCAAAACCATTAACAGGGTCAACGCTATGCTCTCATTTTAGAAAGCAGAAAATATGGTCGACCTTTTTTCTGAGTAGCTACTTTTATTAGCATTTCTACTTTTGATATTATGATATATATATCAAAAGAGGCACTTCCCTCTTCAAATTGCACTGAAAAAAATATATTGTTTAATCATCCCCATAGAAAACGTAATGATAGTAATATGGAATATGGTAAAACACTAGCTTTGTCAATTCAGGAAAAATCCAACCTGTTTATCGTGGTATGGCCTTACCAGGGGACAGGTGCGACTTTTATTTAAGAGTATATTAAGCTGGCCAAGCAATTTTAAGAATTCCACACTGATAAAGCAGCCTTGCCAATACTTTCCCATTGCAACAAAGCTAGTTGGAAATTATTTTAATCGAAATTAAAAGGCTAAACTGGTTTTATTTTAATATTTCTAAGTATTTTAGGTTTGAGAAATTTATTAATGTACTTTAGGAATTAACTTGTTTTTGAATTCAAATAATTGGTTTAATATTTTCCTTGGGTTTTAAAAAGAAATGTGTTTCTCAATAACATCATTACTTTTTTACCCAAGTTTATAATTTGTCTAGAAAGCAAATACGTCCTTTGGGAAATTCACTCAAAAACTTCTAATTAAATTCTTATATTGAAAAACACTCAAAAATTAATTTAATATTTACTTTAACCTGGAAATTTTAATAGGAATACAAAAAGTATACCATGTAAGACTTTAAAAAATAGGCGCAAAGCTTTTTAAAATCTCTCATTTTTAAAGGTTAGTTGTTGATTTATCCCATTAGCAAAATTTCAATTATATTTAAGTTCCCATTAAAATGTGAGAAGTTTAAGCATTCTGTTCAAATTATATATTTTAATGTATTAAATATATACACAATATAGATCAAATTTATACAGAAAATTTTCTATTCTTTATTTGTTTTTGATGTTCGTATTTCAGTAGCCACACATCGTTATATTCCATTACCTATAATAATATTTATTAATTGTAATTTAATTCCCTTCTTTATATATGGTTGAATCCTTACTTTGAAACCTGTGTCAGAATAAAGGTCTTAAATACAAATTAAAGTTGATACATGTATAGATATTTAAAATTGTGAGATGGTATAATCCTCGATTTAAAAATTGATCATCAGCGATTCCAATTCTCACCCAACTCTCGTCAGGGATGGAAAAAATGGTCTGAATTGTTCTATATAGCTAATATCCATGCACCACAAGTGGCGCCTCATCCTGTAGAATTGTATTGAACAAATACATGTTGTTTATAACCCCTGTGAATAATGAACAGGTAGAAAAAAAAAAAAAAGAATAATCCACAACACCATTTCTTACATATTCAGATAAAATTCAAACCTATATTACATGGCTTAAGGCTATCGCTAGTTTTCGATTTCAAAATTTGTATCAATTTAAATATCAGCTGATATTTGAACTTGAATATCTTAAGCTTCAATTCCATAGGTCTGATAATCAGATTGGTTATGGAATTAGGAATCCGATAATCTTGTCCTTAAATTCTATCTAGTTTTTAAATCCAGTATTCTCAAATCGATTAATTCTACTACATATGCAATTCGGATATTAAGTATTATTAAAATATTCATTAAATTGGATACAGAGAATGTCCCAGTACCTAATTAGCCCAATTTGTCACTAATTCCTGGAAGGAAGATTTAATTTACGTTATCAAGAATACTTACGGAAGATGAGCTCTTCTCTCTAATTAATGCACAAATTGTGAATCGCTGAATAAAGAATTCTAATAATCAACGTTTTTTTTTTTTTAATTTTTTGTCCAATGTTTTTTATTGATTTTTTCCCACTGGTAATTATAGTTTTGTCTTTAAAGATCGCTGGAGAAGAAACATATTTCATACCTTATTGATAGAACTAAACAGGTTTTTCCTTTTTTTTAGAGAAATATATCCTAGTGAATAGAGTAGTAGATGACATTACGGCTATATAAAGCGCCCCATCTTATGACTGACCAGCTTTGTATCATAAGAAAATCAATCTATCATTATCTATCTTTCATATTAAGACCACCTACTGAATAAATTATAAGTAATCATGTCTCAGCCTGTGTTACATTGGAGATTCTACTGTGTATCATACATATTCATCCTTGCCTTTACAATTTAAAACCATCTATAAGCAATCCAGGGCCAGATCTATTTAAACTATTTTTTTATTTCTCAAGCATTCAGACTTCCAACATCAATATGCAATCTTCTGTTGAAGGGCATATTGGACAGAAATCTTAAGAAATAAAAAATAGTCGAAAGAGACCTGACCCTGGATAGCTTATTGAGGGTGTTAAACTGTGTATTATGTTCGGCAATATTATCATAAATCAGGCGGTCAGATTGATAGCAAAACTCTAGGAGGATTAATTGCTGATCAGATAAACTTTATCATTATTTGATGAAATAACCTAAGTATATTTTCAATTTGAAATATCAAAAATGTCGGTTAAGAATTATATAGATGTCGAAAAAAGAATAAAACTTAACGGCGACGAGATTCTTTATTCTAGATAAAACTAACCGTAAGCTTTTGAAAAAATAATTCATTGTGAGATTTCTAAACTTGTAGAGAAAATAAAATGTACTCAAGTTTACTCATAGAACTCTATTACCAATAAAACTAGTTATTTAAATTTTGATTGAAATAAAATAGAATAAATCTAAACTTGAAAAGCCTACTCTATTAAAAAAAACATTAGACACTACTCGTTAAGTCACTAAATATCGCTGAAAGGGAGTTATTGTGTGTGGCCGGAGGTCTAATAAGATGTGTTTCCTGGAGGCGCTAGGAATGGGTAAATATTTCGTAGATAAAGAGGGGATAGTTTTTGTGTCTGTTGTCGAAGAACAAATCTGTTTAACTTTGCAAAACTACCTCAGGGCTGCTGACACCCGCCTTGGAAGTTAATTTCTTTCCTGTCGCCTTTCATACCTTTATAAAAATTCCTGAAAATATTACCTTGAGATATTTAATAAACAAATAATATTTTGCCTACATCAATTCCTATAGTCATTTCAATTTTGATATATAAAATATTGAAAATAAGTTTAAAATGATTTTCAATTTATATCTCAATGGACCCTGTGTTGAACCATTTGATTTCTGATTGCCCTTTATTTTAAAATTTATTTGATATTAAGGATTTTCTGAGGATCATATCTTGGAAAATGTAGCCAATATAAGAATGTAAATAATATTTTATAAATATACATTTTAAAACATGGAATATTTTATAATAAATTATTTTTAAACAGACATTTATTTGTATAAGAAGTGTAGTAAATAATTTTTATTCTTATTGGCAATACATCTATCTTTTCCTGGAGCCAAATTGGTCTTGAAAGGTTTTGTTTGATTCACACTCGCGCAGCACTACTCGAACCCATTGTATTTATCTCAAGTAAACATGGTACTGGTCATATTAATCGTGATGGATAAAGAATTTCCGAATCTGTGTGTGTTTACACTCTAAGTGGCCTATTTTTCTATATGTGGGTACATACAGAAGCTGTTATACATTTTCTTCTACAAGATATCAGAGCTTAATATTCTTTTACTTACATTTACTGGAGTAATAGAATTTTCGCGCAAGAATCAGGGACCCCGTTGATGCAATTCATTGATTGAAACCAATAATCCCAGAGTTTCATCTATGCTTACCTGTGTTATATTAATGTCCCTTTGATTATTGTGTTGAAATATTAACCCATTGCATTCTCTAAGTTCAAATGATATCTTATTCTCATATCGAAGAAATATTTTATTTATAATTACCTTCTCATAAAAAAAAAACAATTTCAAACGTGCAAATGAGACATGTTAAATTTATATTAGCTATATTTTGTTCATGTGAATAATCTTTATGTATATAATATCCTTTTTAACTTGATAGCGTTTTCCTTTTTTTTTTGCCAGTTGAAGAGCGTTGTGCTCAAAATTATCTTTGATATTTGCAGGTAAAGAAACTTATCACGATATGCTCATTTTTCTAATCGAATAGTGTCTAATTCATTTTTCGATTCCAGTGCTGATATTGAGTAGCTTCTACCAGCAGTTTCCAGGCCGCTCGGGGTATAGACGTGGAAGGGAGGGAGAAGACCTGGCTATCAATGTCCCATGAGAAGAGCCACGTACAGCATTATAAGGACAGCTAACGATCCAAAACCTTCACGACACAAAACCTAATTAGCTCAAAAGACGCACTAATGGAATACTTAATGATTCGCCAAATGGTTGAGATGTCCTTCTTTGATTTAATTTACGCCACGTTGGACCATCCTATCACATGAAGATTTAACTGTCTAATGATCCAACTGGCCGGACATTAAACTAGGTCCTACAAAATAACTTTGTAATAGTGCCGTAGTAGTTAATATAAAAAAAAGGGTATGAACATATTCAACACTTATTTTTACTTAAAATTCGAAAGGTTTATAAATATTCTCACATCACCACGGCGAAGAATTATAGCTATAGGCGATACTCCTAGCGATTTCATCAGTTTAATTCACCGGAGTTTAAAACATGGTCACATTTGAAATTAAACATGGAGTTTAAACTGGCGAAATCATCCGTGTTGAGGTACACGTCATAAGGAAGGAATTCTTTATATGATAATGGGGAAAGAAGTAGGGATGTAGGTACTGAAGGCAGGACTAGGAGGAGGTTTAAAAGGAACCGTATTAGATGAAAGACATTTGATATAATAAGAAATACTCCATTACCACGGACCAGTCAATGGTCAGTCATCTGGGTGAAGGGATAATATCAATTCAGTTTTAAAGGTCTTGGAAGCTCTGCATTTTTATTTGGGAATACCTATTGGGCTTTGTGGGGAGTATGTAATACAAATGGCGTATAAAATACTAGAAATGATTTCATGAGTCGTATACTGCTCTCATAGCTTTGAATCTCAAACCTAGTTAGCAATTACCAGTTTTTAAGCTTTGGGATATAGGCTTGAATACGATTTGATAAACATGCATTATTTGTTTTTCTTTTGAACTTAATAACAGCGCGCATTACATTCAAAGCTATAAAACATAATTAATTGAAATTTCCATTTTTAATGGAATTATCTGAGTACTTACAATGAATTCCTCTCATGTGAAGACATTTTTATTGCATCACGCTGACGAGGGCCAACAGCCCGAAACGCGTACGTGGTTAGATTTTCTTGATTAATCAAAAAACGGTATTTGGTCAATTCTGAAATAATTAAAAAAATCAACGATCAGTTGAAAATTTATTCCGATTAATGGCGCAAGCCATCATCAACCTTTAGTTACACGATCAGGAAATGCCTTTTTTCTTATTTATCCACCTCATCCAAGTAAAAATTCACATTTGTACTATTTTTCACACATATATATATAACTTGTAGGTGTTTATTAAAATTAAGATGGTACATCTATGTGTTTCAAAAACCGGAATTCTGAAGAGCTAGAGCAACAAGACGTGAGATGATGGATGGGGCAATAATTTCATATTAGCCCGGGCGGGAGTGCCAGAGGCCATAAAGCCTAACCTTTCCAACTTTCCCTTAATTCAACACGTTTAATCACTGAAGTGTAAAATATATCAATAAAAACGTACTTAAACCTATTTTATTTGATTTAGCTTTCTTATTAATAAGAAATAAGTTATATGAAAGGTGTGTATAAACTATTTCATAACAACACGATAATTATGTAAAAAAATATATCCTTATACACCTGTGTGTATATCCAGTAAATATACTCTTTATTACAATTTTCAGAAATCAAATTACAAGCAAAGTAATATAGAAAATATTTGATAAAATTTACGAAAATATAAAAAAAAAATATTAATAATTTGCAAAGCCGAATATATAGGGGAATATGTTAACACTTTACAATATTTTATCAGACGTAATGTCTAAGTAGACCAAGTTCAGGTTTCAGTCGTTCTGTCACTCCTAGAGCGATAACCTTCCATCGTATTCGAAATATCTTGACTAAATGTTCGTTTATACGTTCATTTATTCTATATTTGAAGGAGTGGATTCTATGGAAAAATTCCAAATATAATAGATTTATAGGGTTTTAATTATTCTTTTTGAAATGAAACTATATATTCCTATAATACTTTTGATTTCTAAATATTTTTGTCTTCTATCCTAACAGAGTATCCTGTAGATTTAGCTCATTATCAGCAATATATATATATATATGTCGTAATCTCTCGAAAGTCCACTAATATAAAGGAGAAATATTATCTTCCCAACTAGACAGTCAATCGGGATCTACCACTTGGTGTTTGAGGTCGATGGCCAAACGGCTTCCCCTTTGTTAAAGAAGACACGGACACACGATGGATTTCGGAAACAAGAATTTCCCAAACAAAAAAGAATAAAATAAGGTGGTTCTTAAACCATGGGTGACTTGAGGTGTGATAAGGCTTGACGGGAAGAGTGCTGCTTATCTTCTGCTGATCTATCAACTGTCTCCTCACCGTTAAAACTCTGCTGTCAAACTCCGACTGTCCCTGTCTGCTGTCAAAATCTGACTGATGTCCGTGCTGCCCCTGTCGTTTGGCCTGGACCTGAGGGTCACCTGATTTGGGGGATCAATCAGATGGTAATACGTCACAGCAATATAGCTGACACGTTTGGATGGGTAAAAACATTCAATTTTACCTTGCACCCTGTTTTTATCATCCTTGTTATTTAACCGAATTACTTCCTGTCTTTGTGACAGAGTGCTTTATTTTATTTTAAATATTCTATTGATTAATATTTTACATATTGAAATGGTTTAAATTTTAACAATACGTCGGATGGGTAAAGAAGGAGATATATAAGGTAGATAAACACTTAAGATATTCACAAATAGGAAAAGTGATTGAGATGGGATTTTTGGATGCAAGTAAGGGATAAGTGATACGATAAGATAACTATCCTAAG
>CP092867.1:84845948-84864202 GCA_030710605.1 Cordylochernes scorpioides | reverse complement strand
ATAACGTTTATAAATTATTGCATATAAATATATATATGAATCATGAAGTAAAACTATACCTTATATATACCGAAATTCTGAAAAATAATCTATATTAGAGGATTATCAAGAGACAGATAATTTTAAAATTGAAAATTGTTAGTCTTCGTCATATCACGTTGTCTGACTTCTTACACAAAGCCTAAGGAATTATAATAAATTTATATATTTTTCAAACACTTCTCTGAAATAATATTGTATAAAAATATTTACTGGATTAAAGCTATAATATTTAAAATGTACTGCGCGTTTATAAAAGTTCAAAATGTAGAAAGAGAGATATCATAAGATGCTAAGCTGATGAAAGAACGTCCATTTATATGTAACCGAAGGTTTCTGACGACAGAGCGCCATATTTAGAAATATTATCACCACTGATATTTTTATTTGAAAAGAATGTAGCCATTTGCCCATATTGGAATTAACAGAAAGAGTAAATCACGTAGGACTGTTGGTCCTCGTCAGCATGGCGCTGGCTCTACGTTAGTTATCCACCTTTAGCGTTTCCTTTCAATTAACCAATTAACGTGATATATGTGAATATACGCTGAATATTATTTAAAATTGTTCTAACTTACAAGAAAATTAGGGATATGTTATTATGATAGAGATAGCGCTGTATCACCCTGGACTTTCAGTTTATTGTCTGTAGAGCGCTTTGAATTATCAAAATTGAATATTAAATTAGCTAAACATACTTTATTTATAAAAATATATGAATTTATTTTAAAATAAAAATCAAACTAGAAATGTAATTATCCATAAAAATTATATTCTGTTAGAATAATAATGAAAATGCGCGAAGAGAAAGACTAACCACGGTACAACTCGGCGAGATATTGTCTCTCAAGTTGTTTTAAATCTCTCATTAATTGTGTTTTCCCGTAATTATAATAGGAGTGAGTTGAATGTAGTTTAATAGAACTAAAGTGTAATCTCTCTTTTATAGTATTAGAATTGTTGTCTACGATCATTATAAGAAAATAAGTAGAGGAAATGGCGCAGTTAAGTGAATACTTAGCCTAAGCGCTCGTAACCTAATCCCTCGGATAAGTCTGGGAATATTTCTTCCAGAGAGATTTCCACCAAGGGGAAGATCTTCTATCTAGGGAGGGAGTGCATATGGGATTAAGTAATTATTCAATTAAGGAGCAGGAGATCAACACGAGGTAATTATAGAAGGGTGAGGACATCTTTTTCTAATTGCACCTTAAGTCTGGCTTACCCTTCACATTAAATTTAATGAAGAAATTTCTCTAATTGCTTTCTCTGCTTCTTTTCGGCTAAAAGGAATCTTCTGGAAACCTTAATTAAGAAATGTTCGTTAATTCGTCTCATTTAAATATTCCGCTCGTCTTTTAAAAACTGTTAGAGCGATTAGCTTGCATTTAAATATTTTAATATCAATTTAGGTGTGGGTAGATATCGCAATTTGAAACGGGTGATTTATATTCGAGAATTTATATAGAATGATTCAGCTATTTCCAATTAATTGTATTGATTTAGAATCCTTTATAACTGTAAATACATTAAATTAATTTATAGATGCCTATATTGATATCTAATTTGAAAGTAGAGCAACCCTATAATTAAGAAATTGAAATTCTTTTTGACGCCTATGACTCTTTTAAAAATAAAATTATTTCTACTGCTCTTACTGCAATTATGAAATAATGGAACGGCAGTAAGAATAGTAAAACATATTTTATTTTGAAAAGAAACATATACACACACAAAAATAGTTTAAATTTCTTATAACAGATGGGGCTCGCTTATGCATCAGATAATACAGACTTTATTAAAGTATTCAGTCATATGTTCGAATTTATAAACTCTTTATTATTAACAATAGTTTATAGGAATGAAATGTAGGTTAACCTAACACATCTATATGTTAATAAAAAGGAAAAGTCATATCCTTATCGTACAACTAAAGGTTGCCGATGGCTAGCGCCATTTTCACATCTTCCTCTTAATAATCAATAAATATGAATATAGGTAGGCTCAAAACTTAACCAGCCACCAAAATGATGCACTTGAGGTAGGATAGACAAGACGCCTGGCGAGCTGAAAGATTAAACTAGACGAATTATGACGGTAAATAGGCTGGGTAGAGGTAAAGAAAGTTTGCTGGAATCTGCAGCCAAGTTGTGGGGAAATGAAGTCAGGCGATGATGGCCGTCTCTCACGTCTCTCTAATTAAACCCAATGAGATTTTTTAATATTTCATCGTCTTCTCTTTATCGTGACTATGTAAGAGGAATGTTCCTGGTAGACTTTATATTTAACTGGAATAATCACATTGGAACTGTGAGACTCGACATCCGTTATCCTAGTCATGCTAAGATAGGTAACATGATAGGTAGTATTAATATATATCGGAATACCCGCACCTCAAAACGAATTACGTTAGTTAAGATATCGTCATGTTCGAGTAGGTTATTTTTGGACGAGTTTTACTGCTTGAAAAATAATAAAAATTAAATATGATATCTCCTATTATACATAAATATATATTCAAGCATTTAAGGTTCAAATATTGTTCTTGTAATAGCTTGCTATACTGACTTTATCCCTTCAATTAAACATCACATTTTTCTATAACTTTCTTTAAAAATTATATATATAATTATTTATTTTCAGGAAAACCCTCTTTTTAGGCCTAAAATAGAGATAGGCTAAAACAAAATAAAATATATAACATCAAGATTCATGTTAAAATCTAAGTAAAATATATTAAAAAGTTTAAATTTTTTAGATGCAAAGGTTGTAACAACTTATTGTGTATTTTATTCTTATTTCCTCTTAAAGTTTTCGCCTAACTTTAAGTGTGTTCCTTTCAGCTGACTTTAAACTGGGATTCGTTTTGTCTAAGTAGCTTTGAAGTTGTTGTTATTTTGGGGAGACCTTAACTGGATTACGTAGGTCTAGTTAACTCTATGTTCGATAAGTTAGGCTACCTATTAAATAGAATTATGTTAGCCAAGGTTAAAAAGTGAATTTAGGTATTTCATGTTTATAGACCTCTGAATTTGAGCTGATTTACCTTTGGTTAAGATAGGAAATGGTGGATGACGTGAGACAATCTTGGAATATATGATCGATATTTAGTTCTACCATCTCAATCTGAACAAGATGAATTCAAGAGATATTAAGAATGACAATATATTATTCATAGACATGTCGCATAAGTCGGTGCGAATTTATGATAGCCTAAACTCCAAGTTATCATATAGTATATCATAGGGTAAGAGAAGTGGGGTTTGCCGGTATCCATGACGCCACAATAAAAACATTTGGTGTAGAGCTCTACTGAGTAGCCAGAGGAAGAATACGGCCTCACAGAGGAAATTAATTGATTTTCCAATCGGAGAACCCAGAGTTGCCATTTGTTTTGTTTGTCTGCCTCATAATTAAAGGCTGATCTCTCAATCGAAAAACAGATGTGCCGGTTTCCGATGGGGACTTGCTTTTATTTTGCTTGATTTATTAACTCTAGGCACCCCTCCAAATTCACATTATTAAGTAGACCTATTATCTTTTTTTATATTCTGGCGCTTTTATATTATTATTATTAGAGGACTCTGACCAATAATCAATATAGCAAATGTAAATATCTTTGTTTACTTTAACAATTATTATTTAGAAGTTGTAAATAGAAAAATATGTAAATAAACTGACCATTCTTACACTTTTTAGAAACATTTTGAAAAATAAGTTTATTATTATTTAAATATATATTGAACCGCGATATATATATATATATTCTTGTTGGAAATGACAATTTCAAATAAATTAATATTAAAACGCATCATTTTGTAGTTGCTCTCAGATCTATATATTTATGGATATACCATATAGAAATATAAGGTAGAAAGAAAGGTATATAGAAAATTTAGCGCGACAATATTTTCCTAAAATCAAAGGTTAGTTCTTTCGTTAAAAAACTGTGCACCATATTTCGACCGTCTCCGCAATCTAGCAAACTGTCATAATGACTAAGCCACAACACCAGCTTTTGCAAATTCACAATGACCACCCATGTTTGATGCTATGACCATCTTCATTTCAGGGCGGGCTTTGATTTCTTGAGATTCGCAAATGTTCATAGTTTTGACCTATATTTTTATGGGACGGGCGTCTTTAACGAATTCTATACGAAATAATACAACATTATCTCACTATTTCCCTATTTTAATAAAAATATATATTTATATATTTATAAAAGAAAATAAAATAATTTAGATATACCTCCCTAGGTGTTGCCCCCTCTGAACCGAGGTAACCATGTTCCTATGCATGTGGTCTTCATTTATCTTCAGGCTAGTGCGCTCTGGCCCGTGACTACATGTTGGATGAGGAGCCCGCTGCGACGATGTCGGCTCGACGCCTTACAACATATTGTTGCACCAATCTGCGGTTTGGCAGATTCTTCAGTCTTAATTCTCTCCTCAGACGCGTCTTGCATCTTTCCAGAACGTGTCTCAACCATTCTACAAGGTTGAACCAGTCAATAATAAGACAACTATATTTTTAGGTAGCACCTAGAATCTCTCTTTATTTATCACATCAAAGTTTAAAGCAGGTGGGGTATTTAGTGTATCAAAATACATATGTTTTATAGTACATAATATTAGATAGTAATAATCTGTTTTATAAAAATAAATAAATATATAATTTAAATTTTAAATATATTAAAAATAATATTATAAATAATTTTAAAAATACGCGCATTAATCATGATGCAACACTACCCCTCTCCAGAGGTCGTCACGTCCTCGTGAGTGACCCCATCAATTCTTTCAAAATAGGGTTTGAGTCTTGAGACATGGACAATCAATGGGTCTTGGCCAGGATTATCTTCCGGTCAATTAAGCAATTTACGTTGGACAGCTTCTTTAATATTCGATATGGGCCAAAATATTTTCTCAATAGTTTTTTCACATTTTCCGATTTTCCAGACTGGTGTCCAAACGGTCACTAAATGTCCTGGTTCATAGATTCTCTCGTTGTGTTTTTTGTCATAATTTATTTTCATTCTTTTTTGAGTCTTCTCTGTGTTGTTAATTACTACCTGTCTCGTCCTTGCTATTTTATCTAAGTAATTTTCTATATATTCGTCGTAACGTCCATGTTACTGTCCATTGGGATATTCTCGTCGTCTAAGAGGGACATGGGTTCCCTCCCAAACAACAGGAAAATGTAGAGTAGTCTGTGGTTTCTTGATTCGTAGTATTATACGCGTGGGTGATAAAAGGTAGGATTTTGTCCCAGTTCTTCTGATCTATATTCACATACATGCTGATCATATTGATTAAAGTTCTATTTAGCCGTTCCGTTAGTCCGTTAGTCTGGGGGTGGTAGCTCGTAATGAAGCAATGTTTAATTTTGCACATTTCCATAACCTCCTCCATCAAATTGCTAGTGAATTGTGAACCTCTGTCGCTGATAAGAAATCTTGGAGCCCCGTGACGTAAAAATATATGTTCGATTAAAAATGTAGAGACTTCTTTCACTGTCGCTTCTGTACTGCCTTTGTTTCAGCATACTTGGTATAATAATCCATCTAACAATTATCCATTTCCTTCTTCTTTTCGTTGATGGCAAGGGGCCAACAAACAACAATTCCAATTCTTTCAAAAGGGTAGTTAGCTGGGGGAATAGGTTGTAAAATTCCAGATGGCAACTGATTTGAACCTTTCCGACTTTAGCAAAGATGGCACGTCTTTACAAATTCAGAAACATCTTTCAGCATGGAAGGCCAATAGTATTTATTCTTCAATCGGTATGTGGTTCTGGTGACGCCTAGATGGCCATTCAGCATATGATTGTGGTATCCATTCATTATATCCTTCCTTCTCTTCTTTGGCACTACCAGCAACCATTTTCTACCTTCAGGATTTGGATTTTTCTTGTAGAGACACCCATTTTCTTCTTCAAACTTCTGTGTAATTGAACGCTTGTTCCCACTAAGGTTATCCTTAATATTCTAAATAAAATCATCCTTTTCGTCTATTATTTGATTCAGAAATAGTCTTTCATAATCTTCGTCCCATTCGTTTTCTGGTAAGTGTCCTCTAGATAGACCATCAGCGTCCAAATGTTTTTTCCCGATTTGTGTATGATTTCGAAATTATATTCCTGAATCTTCAGTGCCCATCGTGCTAATCAACCGGTCGGATCTTTCATATTCTTAAGCCAGCATAGTGCGTGATGATCAGTGACGATTTTAAAGTGCCTTCCATATAAATAGGGCCGTAATTTTGATATCGACCACACCACAGCTAAACATTCCTTTTCGGTGGTTGAATAATTTTGCTCAGGTTTACTAAGGGGTTCGGCTCAAATATGATATTACCTTCTCTTCGCCACCGATATTTTGAATTAGTGTTGCGCCTAAGCCGATGTTAGAGGCATCTGTGTGAATGCAGGTGGATGCATTTGGATCGAAGTGACCTAAAATTGGCGGATTTTTAAGAGCTTTTTTAAGGTTTTGGAACGCTTCTTCCTGTTTTCCTGTCCAGATAAATTGCACATTTTTTCTGATGAGACTGGTCAATGGGTCAGCGATTAATGAGAAATCTTTAATGGATTTTCTATAATATGAGCACATTCCTAGAATGATTGCACTTCTTTGGCCTTCTTAGGCTGAGAAAATCTCTAACGGCTTTGATATTATATTCGTCAGGTTTTATACCTCTCTTGTTGGTTATATGTCCAAGGATCTCAAGTTCCTCGAAAGCAAATCTGCATTTCTTGGCGTTTAGGTTTAAATTAGATTCGCTGAAGCATCTAAGGACAGCTTCAAATCTTTTAATGTGGGTTGGAAAGTCCGAGCTGTATATAATCACATCGTCCAGGTAGCAAAGGCAAATCTGCCATCTCAAATTTCCGAGGACATTGTCCATGTTCCTCTCAAAGGTAGCATGGGCGTTGCATAGACCGAAGGGCATTACGTTGAATTCATATAACCCATGTACCTTAGTGAAGGCCGTCTTCTCTTTGTCTCTCTCTTCAATTCTGACTTGCCAATATCCCGATTTGAGATCTATTGCTGAGAAGTACTTGGATCTTGGAGAGTATCCATTACATCATCAATTCTTGGGATTGGATAAACATTATTCACTGTTTCTTCATTTAATTTCCTGTAATCCACACAAAATCTGTATTTGCCATCTCGTTTTTTGACCAATATAACGTGAAAGGACCAGGGACTTGAAGATGGTCTAATTATTCTTTCTTCAAGCATCTCGTCTATTTGATTCTTTATGATGGTTCGTTCCTTAGCACTTACCCTGTAAAGCTTGTGTTTTATCGGTTGCGTCTTCTGTATGAATCTGATGTTTTGCCAAATTGGTCCTGCCTAACCTCGATGAGAACAATTCAGTATACTTTGCCAAAATTTGTTTCAACCTCTCTTGTTCTTTAAATGATAAATTTTTGTTTATTTGAAATTGTATTTCGTCATTTTCATTCTGCTTCTCTATACTCTCTATAAAATTTACCTCTGCAGGAAGACTTCCATAAGCCAATGTTTGGTCTTTCATGATTTTTTAAAGGTCGAGGATAAGGGTTCGTTATCCAGATATGGGGTTTCTTATCCGTGACAGTAAGCAAACTTCTTGCCAATCGAAGACTATTTGTTTGAGTCATTCTGTTGTTCTCTTCGATGATATATTCGCCATCCTCTGCTTCTATTGAACCCTAATCAATTTAATAGATAGTTAAGGTATACCGCTATCTGTACTGCTCTTTATTTTTTTTAGATCATAATTGCTTACGTCATGATTACTCAACAAATTATATTTTATTGTTTTCTCGTTTACAATCAATTTTAGCATTCATTTTTTAAAGGAAATCTCGTCCAAGAATAAGAGTTCGTAGATGCGCGTCCATTACTACAAATTCGTGGGATAATTCAGTGTTATCAATTTTTAAATCCAAAATAATGTACCTACCATATCTATTTTTTTTCCAATCGGGTCCTGAACACGTTTTAGTGGGACTATTTATTTCACGGCCAGCAAAAAGTGCTGTTCTTAGGTTGACCACTGAAAGATCGGCGCCTGTATCAATCAAAGCTTCGCATAACCCTAACTTGTCCACTTTAATATTAATTTTGTACATAGGGTCCAACTTTCTAATTCCATTTATGGTCGACTTGCTTTGATTGAAGGAATCAGGCGCGACACTTAGTTTAAATCTTCCAACACAGAATATCTATTCCGTGTTGGAATATTCGTTCGAGTGTTATTACAAACATCCGCATAGAGGCGAGGCCGTGTATAATCTTTTCTTTCGTCCATTTGAAGATTTTCTTGACTCTTGTCTTGGGAAACTGAGGTGTCCTCTTCTACGATCCTCACAAACTTGACCCTACAATAACGCGCAATGTGTCCTGGCCTATTGCAATTAAAGCATATAGGTCTTCCGTCCTCCGTCCTGCTTTTGTTTGTAACTGGACTCTTATTGTAGACTTTATTTTGGTGAGTCTGTTTCTGCCTGAAACTTGGACTTGGATTTGCATCGGAAGGTCGTCTAGCGGCAGAGACCTGGGGCGATGGGTTGGCCTGGTATTGTCTGGGAGCATGAACCTGGGGCTTGAAGGTGTTCTGGTGTGGTCTTCTGAACGACGGAGCGTTCTTCCATTGCTCTTGATAATGGAGACGAGGAGAGCGTGGTCCATTATATAGAGCCTTTGACTTTTCTACACGTTCTTGATAATTATTTTCAAACAAATCCATATTTTTACACAATCTTAGGAGTTCGTTGGTATTTTTAGGAGGGTTTAAGTAGAGGGCAAAAGAGTACTCTTTCTTCAACCCTTCAAAAACCCATTTATTTAGTCTCTTCTTCCATTTGGGGGTCGACCTTGTTGCACAGAACCAGGATATCCTCTGCAAACCTGATTGCAGGTTCATTCCACTGCTGCATTCTGTTTAGCCTAATCTTCATTTCTTCTTTGTTGGCGTCTGAGGCAAAATCCTGAATTAGGCGGCTCTTGAAATGTTCCCAGCTGGTAAAACTTATCTTGTGTAGGTCCAGCCAGGTTTTGGCGCTACCAATCATATTCATGGCTGCATACCGAGAAATAATATATTCTGCCAGTGGTACAGGAAGCTAATTTTTTCAAGGGACTCAATCCATGGGCGAGGGTCTTCTGTTCCATCATACCTGGGGATGTCTATGTTGGGATTCAAGACAACTGGTTCAGCACTTGCATCTCGACCAATTGTTGCACCAAGCTGCGGTTTTGCAGATGCTTCAGTCTTGATTCTCTCCTCAGGTAAAAAACGGTACATCTTATACTGACGATGCGTGGGCTCAGTGGTCAAGTGCTGCTTGAATTCGCTTAGTTTCCATAATAAAAGCTGGTGCCATTATGAAGTCCAATTAAATTTAAATTATCCCAACCTGAAGCCATGTGACCTTGAAACATTTCAAGATATCGGGGACGACATTTATTTTGAATATTGTTGCTCACGTTAGCAGGTTCGTCGGCCTTAATTTTCACTTCGCACATGACCTGTATCATTCCGGAGCGGGTTTCAACTATAATTGAAAACATAAACAAGTTATTAACAGAACAATCTCCTCCAAATATATCCGAAGTTTTTTTTTCATCCTCCTCTGTCAAAAATTTAAAAAAAGATGTAAACGATAACAATGTTACAAAAAATGATACTTATAAAAGGAATAATACAATAGTACGCATAATCTGTTAATATTGAATTCAAATAAGTCTGAAATATCAAATATTAATTTTAATATAGGAGAGCGGCATCAAAAATGCTGCAACAATAGATAAACAAATTTATAATTGTTTTGGATAAGATAGACTCTATTTTTTTCACTGTTGCATATATTAGCGACATACTAATAATATACCTATTATGAATATAATGTTTTCAGATTTCGAAACTATTTTAAACGCGTAAGATTCTTTTTGAAATTAAACAATTTCTACTGCCCTTACTGCAATGGAAAAATTAATGGGAGGGCCTGACGTATCAGTGGTGAACCCTCTCAGCGGTTTCGCTAGTTTAATCTACTATTTGAAATTAAACAATCTATACTGCCCTTACTGCAATGGAAAAATTAATAGGAGACTAAACTGGCGAAACCCCGCTGGTAAGGTTCACCACTGATAAGCTAGGCACTCCCATTAACTTTTCCATTGCAGTAAGGACAAAAGAAATTGTTTAATTTCAAAAAGATTTTTACGCGTGTAAAATAGTTTCAAAATTTGGTAACAGATGGCAGGCTAGTGCATCATAATATAAGGAATTGAAGGCGCAGTCGTGAAAATAGGAAATATAGTTATATACTTGTCAAGTAGTATTTATTCTCAATTACTTGAAGCAAATTATACATTAAATATTTATCACAATTATATAGAATTTATAAAATGAATCTCTCCTATATTAGTTAATTAGAAAATAATAGGTAGGTTATAACTATACAAATTTACAACAATATTCAAAGTTCGATAAAAATAATCCCTTGAATCAATATTAAAATAAAAACATATATCCTCCAGGGAAAAGATTCTTTTAAAAATATTTTTATTTAAAAATATCTCGAGCTTTCGGGCAAGTAAGCCCTTCTACGGGAGAAACTATTTTACATCCTTAATACGCCACAATAAAATAATATTTAAATTTAAATACAGTTCTTTAGTTGTTTACATTTGTTTTGAGGCATAATCAACGCGGGCTTCTATTGCGCGTGATTCACTTGGAGGTTATGGGGTGGGCTCAGGAAATATAATGTTATAAACTTCCGGGATATCTATTCTTCTGTTAATACTATTGTGCTTTCTGGATATGATGGATTCTATTATTAGTCTCTGTAGTCTATTGGGGATGTTGGAGTAATGGGTCTTTGGTTCTGATAGGGAGAAGGAATGGCCTGTTTCTCTTATATGTTGGTATACTAAAGATCTACTGTCTTGGTTGTCGATATTTCGTTTGTGTTCTGATATTCTTATATTTAAATGTCTGCCAGTTTCGCCAACATATTTGGTTTTGTATTCGTTGCATTCTATGGAATATATGGCATTCTTAATATTGGAAGGATAATCAACGGTATTGTTCTTTGTTATGGGGTTTCTTAGTAACGAATTTAAATTAGGTGAGTTGCTGAAATATTATTTTATTGTGGCGTATTAAGGATGTAAAATAGTTTCTCCCGTAGAAGGGCTTACTTGCCCGAAAGCTCGAGATATTTTTAAATAAAAATATTTTTAAAAGAATCTTTTCCCTGGAGGATTTATGTTTTATTTTAATATTCAAAGTGCTCTATTCTAAACCTATGGCCAAAAAATGTGGAAGAGTCAATGAATTAAATAAAATACGAGTTTATGTTTTTAAAAATAAAAAGTTTTGCATTTAAGATTATATAATATACCTATACAAGGGTCATACAAAAAGTTTTTAAAATCACTTATTTTTATTGAAGCTGCAATTTTCAAATTTTTAAAATTTCTCAAAGTATCCACCCTTAGCACCTATGCAAGATTTCATCCGTGAAAACCAATTATCGAAGCACTTACACCAGTCATCTTCATGGATGGAATTTACGGCATTGATAAAGGCTTGCAGTGCTTCACCATCAGTGTCAAATTTTATCCCTTTCAACAATAACTTAACTTTTGGAAATAGAAAAAAAATGGCAAGGTGCTAGATCTGCTTAATATGGTGGATGAGTGACTAATTGGACATCAGAATTGGCTAAAAAATCGAATGTCTGTGGTGTTCGGACTTGCATTGTGATGATGGAGAATGACTCCTCTAAGCTGAGCTCTTGGTTTGCTTTGTTTGATTTTTTTCAAATACTTCTGGTAGGTATTTTGTTGTATATCAGTCACTATTAACTGTCTTTCGATCTTCTAACTTCACAATATCATTGAAACCTTTTTTTTTAAATAAGCGACCATTTGTTTTACAACACTTCAAGCTCTGCGAACCTTTTTAGAAGGAGGTGATTTTGAAGAGCATCAAAGAGTAGATTGCCGTTCTGTTTCTGGATCAAAATTGTAAATTCAGGTTTCGTATTAATGATGGTGTTGATTGCTGCCGATCCAATTCCCACACTTTTCTCTAACTGATGATACCTAATTCTTCGAATTTCCCTAAGTAAAAATCTCACCAGCTCAATTTATTCTTGGGTCACTGCTGTTGGTGGCCGACCTGAATGAGGTTAATCTTCAAGGTTGGGTTTTCCAAATTTAAATTCATTAAACAAATTAAAAACTGTTCTAATTGAAAGAGCTATATGTACTGAGGCTTTCATCAATCTTTCAAGGGATTATTTAGAATTTAATAACTTTTTTCTAATCATAAAATATCATGGAGCGTAAACTTTCTTTAGTCAACTCCATTGTGTCTGATGCAATGTTTAGAAATTACCACTGCCGCTGTAAACAAAGAAGCCCTCTATATGAGTCATTGTTGTTACTATTTTATTAAAATGTTAGGTAAAAATGCATGTAGATTTAATTGTATAACTCATTTTTGATATTTTTAAATTATTTAATATTGATTTCGCAAAACCCTTTGGAGTGACCCCTTGTATATTCTCTCAATGTTTATTTATTAAATATGTTAAAGAAGGATAGAGGAATTGTTTATATCAAACACGCAGAGTGGGGGACGAGATGTGCGTGTTTGATCTATAAACTCCGTGCCACTGTTGCGTGATTGGTGAAGGAAGGATTTGTTTAGCTATGAATGAAATCGCAGATCGTCTGATCCTGCCACAAAATATTTATTGTGTGGCGAAAAATGCTTTGAGATATTTCTGCGAAAAATATAAATGTAAATATACGTTTATGATATATAATATTTTATTCTAATTTAAAGCGCTATGTCTCCCCAGGGACACTTGCGCTGACTTACATGTATGTTTCTACAGTTGTCTATACATATTTACAATAACTTTAGGCCGTAACGAATTTTATTTACATTTATACTTTATTATTAATTATTCACAGGAAAAAACGAATCATTTCCAACGTTAATAATTAAACAATTAGGCGACCATCATCATTTTAATTAATATAAAACGAAATAAATTGGATGATAGTAATATTATGGGGAGAGAGGGGGGGTATGTAAATATATTATATTTTTATTATAGTATATATATATAAATATGAAAAACAATAGAAAAAAAATAAGTGGGTCAGGTGTTGATATTAAAAATAAAGAAGGCATCTCCATGTATCACATGTATATATATGTGATAACCGAGGGTCAAACCTGTAATAACCGAGAGGGACAGTCAGGGCGTGGAGAGTTTTCCAGTACCTTTCTGCACCTTGGGGGACCTTTAACAGTTCTCACAGAGTACAGGCAGTCGTGATCGAGACAGAGTGGAAAGTTTGGGAATGTCCACACACAAAAAACGAAGAGACACAGTTGTAGTAGGAAAGTCCCGTGAACAGATAAAAGTCGAGCTAAGAGCAAGATAGAGATAAAAGAGTTCTTACTGTTCTACATGGTCGATGAGGTGGACCTGGGTACAACCGACGAGGGCTCACGTTGATGGTGAAGTGACTGTTTTTTTCGGCTAGGGCAGAGGTTTTATATATCTTTGCCGAGTGAGGAGACATGTGGGAATTTGGACTTTGAACGGGTGCAAAGGGCGTGGGGCGTCTGCGGTATTCTACACCCTTGATGGAACGACCTGCCAAATTCCTCTTTAGGGTTGTTGGATTTCTATCTCGATTTCTTGCTTAGCTCAGCTCTCAATCTATTACATAGTTTTATTTATTCATCCTGAGTTTGTACAAAGTACATTACATATGGTGATGCAATGACACATGGCAATCATGGGTATAATTATTTATAGATGTGTTTCTATATACAACATGACAATCTTGTTATAAGTATTATACAATATGGGGTTGTTGGTTTAAATCACCATAAATGGGCCCCGGGAGTGAAAGGGTTTATCAGGGTTTAGATGGGTAAAGCCTCTCTAACACAGGTAAGTAAATAAAATTGCTTTAATTAATTTAAACTGTGAGGTTAAAAGGCTATAACAAGATGTTTGTTTGGATATATCTGAAAATTATAAAAAATAAAACTTATTATTATTTTAAAAGTTATGATATTCATTATAAAAGAGAAATTTAGATAAAACCTTTGTTTGATAAAAAAAAAACGATGATGATAAAAAATTGACATTCTAAGAGATTATTGGGAGAATATGCAATTGTAAGTATTACACATGCAACCAAATACTTAGATCCAGGTTGCAAAGCGAGGATATAGACTTGAGCCTCTTCCTAGACAATGTTTCACTTGTGATCCTGTATAAGGGTTGTAGTGCTTTGTCAAAATTGTAGGATTATTGGGTTAAAAGTTGTTGAAGGAAAGTTGTTCATTAATATTATTGTGAAAGGGGTGAAATAGAGCCATGCGATAAGTAAAATTGTTGTAGCGACAGTAGGTGGTCTGACTTGACTTTAAATCAAAGGTTGATTGTGGTCCGCTAGAGCTAAAATTGCTGGAATCCTCTCATCGATATAAATTTCGAAGATAATAAATTTCAAATCTTTTTAATTCAACTCTTTCTCAGTATTGATTATATTTATTTTGATTAATTTGAAAAATATGCATCTATCTCTGATAATTTTTTTTACTCAGGAATGCCGTTGTTGTTGTTGTCGTGTCCAATAAAGAGCCTCAGATGTCTCCATGCATCTCCATTACAGCAGCAGCAATGTCCACTATCTTGGGTGTTTAAAGCTGCTGCTCTGGGTCTATATCAATTTTCTCCGAGGCTGCGGCCATTGCTGGTTAAGAGAATATGTGGGTAGGTGTTAGTTCCACACCAGAACAGTTGTTGTGACAATTGACAATTAAAAATTATTTATTGTCTTCTAGAGAATATTACATCTTAAAGAGAGAGAGAAAAGAGAGAAGTATATAAATGAAAATGAAAAATGAAATATATATATATATGATACAATTTTACAAAGTGATGGAAGATGAAGGTAGAAGGAAACCTCGGCGCTGGAGGGTCCTGGACCAGGCGATGAGCGGGTCCTCCACTGCTTCTCCGAGACCAACCTGGACAAAGTGGCGATATATTCGCAACTTTGCCGACGCCAGGATGGAAAGGGCGTCGTCCTCAAGGCCAGACCCGCCGAAGAGCCAGGCCTGCAGGTCAGGGGGCCGCCTGATGATGTTGAAGGCCTCTCTGATGAGAGGCCTGATGGATAGGCAGCACCAGTATCGGTGGCCGAGGGAGCGGTCGATGGACCCGCAGGCAGGACACGCGGGGCCGTCCGAGGCAGGATGGGCCCGATGGGGCAGGGCGTGGAGAGCCAACTTGAGGGCCGCGTCTTCTTCGTGGCCTGAGAAGGCCGCAGCGCCTCAGCGAGGCCCAGTCGATCCTGGATGGTGGACTGATGGTGGGCATCCATCTCGCCAGGAATCTAGAGATGGGCGTGGCGGCGAGACGCGGACGATCCAGGGCCCGGCGGGCCGAAGGATCGTGAGGCCGTTGAGGAACGGCGTGGCCGTTCCGCGCAGCACCACGGCCGCAGCTAATGATGATGAAGATGGAAGTAACTCCTCCCCGAAGACCAGGGCGTTCTCGGAGGTCAGCCTCCGGGGAGAAAGCGCCCAGGGGCCCCGCGGCGTCAGCCAGGAGGGTGTCCTCCACTAGAAGGTCCCGGACTCGGGCTCCGCGCCAGCGGGCGGGGGCCAGGAGGTTGGGAGGGCGGAGGAACCGGCAGTCGCCGATGATGGGGAGTTCCAGCAGCTGAGCTGTGGGGACCGCCCGGTGGTTGAGGCCCAGGATGTTGGAGGCCTCCTCCCAGAGCTTCAGCAGCCGGAGACGGCGGGGCTGAAGACGGTTGCCTTCCGGTGTAGGGCGGATCCAGGCCTCGCTGCTGTTAATGAGCCAGTCAAACCCGTTCCTGCCCCCGCGGAGCGCGACCTGCACACCCTTGAGGCAGGCGAGCTGGAGCTGGGGTAGCGAGGTCGAGGAGGTCGAGGCCTCCGATGGTAACGGGCCTCGCCATGACGACGGCGGGAAGCCACGCCGTGTGGTCAGGCCCCCCAGACGAACCTCGCCAGTAGGGCCTGCAGCTTGGCGATGGTCGGGGGGGTGGGGGTGGTGATGGTAAGTAGCCATGCAGGTGGTGCTGGATGGGTGGACCCCACCAGCGAGTTCGCCGCTCTAGCTCGCCCCGACGAGGGAGAGGCCGCGTGTGAAGGGCGTCCATCTGCGGCTAGGCAGTCTCCAGGAGGGCCAGGAGATGCTGCTCTCGGTGGGCGACGGTGCTCCTGGGGCGATGTCGAGCCCGAGGACCCTGATGGAGGTGGTCGACCAGGATGCGCCGATAGGGGACGTCGCGAGGGTTTACGCCAGGCGCCACACCAGAGGCCCCGCGCTCTTCCGGAGGTTCACGCCGACTCAGGAGGCCATGCCTGAAGTCTTTGAGGACGGTCGCCACCCGTTCGAAGTCTCCGTCGCGATGGAATAGAGAGGACGATGTCGTCGGCGTAGGCGATGACGTTGCCCACGCCGAGGGTCAACTCCAGGCGACGTAGCAGCGGCCCCGTGGCGATACTGAAGAGTGCGGCGCTCACGGCGCAACCCTGCCTGAGGCCGTTGAGGAGGGGGAAGGCGGTGGTATAGAAGCCTCCGGCCCGGATCGTGGCGTCCGCCCCGGCGTAGAGGGTGTTGATCCAGCTCATGAAGGCCGGCGGGAGGCGGAGGGACGTCAACAGGGACTCCAGGAAGCCGCGGTCTAGGGAGTCAAAGGCGGACTCTAGGTCGACGCCCATGACGGCCAGCGGCGAGCCCAGAGCGGTGGCCTCCTCGATAGCGTCCGTCACAATGGCGATGTTCCAGAACGGGGACCTCCCGGGGACGCGTATGTCTGGCATTCTGGCACCAGGGTTCGGAGGTGGGGCTTGAGGCCGCCGGTGAAGAATGGCGGCAAGCACCCTGTAGACGGCCGAGGGCAGCGCGACGGGCCTATAACCCTCAAGGCCGCGACCGCCGTCGCGGGCCTTGGGCACCACGCAGATGGAGCTTCGGCGCGTCGACGGAGGCAGGGCACCGCGGAGCCGTGAAGCCGCGAACACCCGGGCCAGAGCTGCCGCCGAAGAAGTCCTTGTTGAAGGCGACGAGGAGCTCGCACCGGCAAGCGAGGCAGGGTGGGGGTGGGGGAGACGGCGGTGGGCGGACCCACCTGGAGCAGCACGAGGCGGTGGTCCGAGAGGTGGTAGTGGCTGGTCACGTAGGCGGACACGCGATACAGGGCTCCAGCAGGGACGAGGATCCGGTCCAGGCGGCTGGACTCGAATTGGTCGCCGTGCCTGGCGACTCTGGTGGGCAGGTGGACGGCGTCGAACTGGGTGGCCACGTCGACCAGCGCGGCCAGGGTCCAGAAGAGCGGCGAGGGCATCCGCGGAGGACGATGATGATGATGAGGAGCCCGGATCCCTGATGTTGAAGTCGCCGATAATCCAGCAGGCCCTCTCCTCCTCCTGTGCCGCTGTCGCCGCGAGGAGCTCCTAGTTGTTGGTTCCTCTCGCGGGGTTCGTGAGCCAGATGAACGTTGATTGCCGTCATCTCCTCGCCGTGGACATCTATGGTTGCCAAGGCAATGTGGCCCGGCCACAGGATCCGCTGTTGTAACACGGCTACGCCTGGCCCGAAGGACGCAGGCGAGTCCGGATCCCGAGATGGCTACGGGATGGGCTAATACAACAGCGTTGTAGCCCGAGGCAGAGGTATGGCCCGCTGCCCAGATGATATGCGTTTATCTCTTGGACGAAACGCGATGTCCACTTGATGTTGCCTGAGGAGATGACATAGGGCAAGGGCTCCTCCCTCGAGTGGCGAGCCCACGCGCGTTGATGCTGGCGACGCGGTAGTTCATTGGGGCCGTTCTTCAAGCAGTACTTTGTGTTCCGGAGGGTCTTGTAGACGGTGCTGTTGGAGCCGGGGCACGGAATGCCGTTGTTTTTGTTGTTGTTGTCTTGTCCAATAACAGAGCCTCAGATGTCTCCCATGCATCTCCATCACATTCAGCAGCAATGTCCACTATCTTGGGTGTCTTAAAGCTGCTGCTCTGGGTCTATGTCAATTTTCTGCAAGGCTGCGGCCATTGCTGGATAAGAGAATATGGTGGGTAGGTGTTAGTTCCACACCAGAATAGTTGTTGCATGTCCATAGGTTCTTGT
>CP092867.1:84811851-84845848 GCA_030710605.1 Cordylochernes scorpioides | reverse complement strand
TATTCATTATAAAAGAGAAATTTAGATAAAACCTTTGATAAAAAAAACTATGATGATAAAAAATTGACATTCTAAGAGATTATTGGCGGGCGTTTTAAAGGGTTAGGGGGGTTAAAGAATATGCAATTGTAAGTATTACACAGGCAACCAAATACTTAGATCCAGGTGCAAAGCGAGGATATAGACTTGAGCCTCTTCCTAGGCAATGTTTCACTTGTGATCCTGTATAAGGGTTGTAGTGCTTTGTCAAAATTGTAGGATTATTGGGTTAAAAGTTGTTGAAGAAAAGTTGTTCATTAATATTATTGTGAAAGGGGTGAAATAGAGCCATGCGATAAGTAAAATTGTTGTAGTGACAGTAGGTGGTCTGACTTGACTTTAAATCAACGGTTGATTGTGGTCCGCTAGAGCTAAAATTGCTGGAATCCTCTCATCGATATAAATTTCGAAGATAATAAATTTCAAATCTTTTTAATTCAACTCTTTCTCAGTATTGATTATATTTATTTTGATTAATTTGAAAAATATGTATCTATCTCTGATAATTTATTTTACTCTGGAATGCCGTTGTTGTTGTTGTCGTGTCCAATAAAGAGCCTCAGATGTCTACATGCATCTCCTTTACAGCAGCAGCAATGTCCACTATCTTGGGTGTTCAAAGCTGCTGCTCTGGGTCTATATCAATTTTCTCCGAGGCTGCGGCCATTGCTGGTTAAGAGAATATGTGGGTAGGTGTTAGTTCCACACCAGAACAGTTGTTGTGACAATTGACAATTAAAAATTATTTATTGTCTTCTAGAGAATATTACATCTCAAAGAGAGAGAGAAAAGAGAGAAGTATATAAATGAAAATGAAAAATGAAATATATATATGATACAATTTTACAAAGTGATGGAAGATGAAGGTAGAAGGAAACCTCGGCGCTGGAGGGTCCTGGACCAGGCGATGAGCGGGTCCTCCACTGCTTCTCCGAGACCAACCTGGACAAAGTGGCGATATATTCGCAACTTTGCCGACGCCAGGATGGAAAGGGCGTCGTCCTCAAGGCCAGACCCGCCGAAGAGCCAGGCCTGCAGGTCAGGGGGCCGCCTGATGATGTTGAAGGCCTCTCTGATGAGAGGCCTGATGGATAGGCAGCACCAGTATCGGTGGCCGAGGGAGCGGTCGATGGACCCGCAGGCAGGACACGCGGGGCCGTCCGAGGCAGGATGGGCCGGGTGGGGCAGGGCGTGGAGAGCCAACTTGAGGGCCGCGTCTTCTTCGTGGCCTGAGAAGGCGCAGCGCCTCAGCGAGGCCCAGTCGATCCTGGATGGTGGACTGATGGTGGGCATCCATCTCGCCAGGAATCTAGAGATGGGCGTGGCGGCGAGACGCGGACGATCCAGGGCCCGTCGGGCCGAAGGATCGTGAGGCCGTTGAGGAACGGCGTGGCCGTTCCGCGCAGCACCACGGCCGCAGCTAATGATGATGAAGATGGAAGTAACTCCTCCCCGAAGATCAGGGCGTTCTCGGAGGTCAGCCTCCGGGAGAAAGCGCCCAGGGCCGCGGCGTCAGCCAGGGCGGAACGCGTAGGGCGGGCGATGAGGTGGTCCTCCACTAGAAGGTCCCGGACTCGGGCTCCGCGCCAGCGGGCGGGGGCCAGGAGGTCGGGAGGGCGGAGGAACCGGCAGTCGCCGATGATGGGGAGTTCCAGCAGCTGAGCTGTGGGGACCGCCCGGTGGTTGAGGCCCAGGATGTTGGAGGCCTCCTCCCAGAGCTTCAGCAGCCGGAGATGGCGTGGCTGAAGACGGTTGCCTTCCGGTGTAGGGCGGATCCAGGCCTCGCTGCTGTTAATGAGCCAGTCAAACCCGTTCCTGCCCCCGCGGAGCGCGACCTGCACACCCTTGAGGCAGGCGAGCTGGAGCTGGGAAGCGAGGTCGAGGAGGTCGAGGCCTCCGATGGTAACGGGCCTCGCCATGACGACGGCGGGAAGCCACGCCGTGTGGTCAGGCCCCCAGACGAACCTCGCCAGTAGGGCCTGCAGCTTGGCGATGGTCGGGGGTGATGGTAAGTAGCCATGCAGGTGGTGCTGGATGGTGGACCCCACCAGCGAGTTCGCCGCTCTAGCTCGCCCGACGAGGGAGAGGCCGCGTGTGAAGGGCGTCCATCTGCGGCAGGCAGTCTCCAGGAGGGCCAGGAGAGACTGCTCTCGGTGGGCGACGGTGCTCCTGGGGGCGATGTCGAGCCCGAGGACCCTGATGGAGGTGGTCGACCAGGAGGCGCCGATAGGGGAGTCGCCGAGTTTACGCCAGGCGCCGCACCAGAGGCCCGCGCTCTTCCGGAGGTAACGCCGACTCAGGAGGCCTGCCTGAAGTCTTTGAGGACGGTCGCCACCCGTTCGAAGTCTCCGTCGCGATGGAATAGGAGGACGATGTCGTCGGCGTAGGCGATGACGTTGCCCACGCCGAGGGTCAACTCCAGGCGACGTAGCAGCGGCCCCGTGGCGATACTGAAGAGTGCGGCGCTCACGGCGCAACCCTGCCTGAGGCCGTTGAGGAGGGGGAAGGCGGTGGTATAGAAGCCTCCGGCCCGGATCGTGGCGTCCGCCCCGGCGTAGAGGGTGTTGATCCAGCTCATGAAGGCCGGCGGGAGGCGGAGGGACGTCAACAGGGACTCCAGGAAGCCGCGGTCTAGGGAGTCAAAGGCGGACTCTAGGTCGACGCCCATGACGGCCAGCGGCGAGCCCAGAGCGGTGGCCTCCTCGATAGCGTCCGTCACAATGGCGATGTTCCAGAACGGGGACCTCCCGGGGACGCGTATGTCTGGCATTCTGGCACCAGGGTTCGGAGGTGGGGCTTGAGGCGCCGGTGAAGAATGGCGGCAAGCACCCTGTAGACGGCCGAGGGCAGCGCGACGGGCCTATAACCCTCAAGGCCGCGACCGCCGTCGCGGGCCTTGGGCACCACGCAGATGGAGCTTCGGCGCGTCGACGGAGGCAGGGCACCGCGGAGCCGTGAAGCCGCGAACACCCGGGCCAGAGCTGCCGCGAAGAAGTCCTTGTTGAAGGCGACGAGGAGCTCGCACGGCAAGCGAGGCAGGGTGGGGGTGGGGGGAGACGGCGGTGGGCGGGCCCACCTGGAGCAGCACGAGGCGGTGGTCCGAGAGGTGGTAGTGGCTGGTCACGTAGGCGGACACGCGATCCAGGGCTCCAGCAGGGACGAGGATCCGGTCCAGGCGGCTGGACTCGACTTGGTCGCCGTGCCTGGCGACTCTGGTGGGCAGGTGGGCGGCGTCGAACTGGGTGGCCACGTCGACCAGCGCGGCCAGGTCCAGAAGAGCGGCGAGGGCATCCGCGGAGGACGATGATGATGATGAGGAGCCCCGATCCCTGATGTTGAAGTCGCCGATAATCCAGCAGGCCCTCTCCTCCTCCTGTGCCTCTGTCGCCGCGAGGAGCTCTAGTTGTTGGTTCCTCTCGCGGGGTTCGTGAGCCAGATGAACGTTGATTGCCGTCATCTCCTCGCCGTGGACATCTATGGTTGCCAAGGCAATGTGGCCCGGCCACAGGATCCGCTGTTGTAACACGGCTACGCCTGGCGCGAAGACGGAAAGATTTCTATACCGGCGGCCTTTAGTCACAGCAAAATAGGAAACTATCTACTGTGTCCATCAGGGACCGCGGGGAGGTGCCACCGGTCGACTCTGTTCACTCACAGCTGTGGAAAAGCTCAGCTGCCACGTCGTGGGATTTCTCAAGAAGCTTTCTGTGATTTCTCAGCAGCTCACTCTCTCCCTCCTTCTCTCTTCCTGCACACACACTACCCTTGGACAATCCAAGACGTAGTGGCGTGCATCCACATCCTTTTCTCCACAGACGCAATCAGGATTGCTCTTGATTTTGAATCTGTGGAGACTCCTGGGGAATGGCCCATGTCCTCAAACTACCCTAATGAGTTTGTGGGATATTACCTTACAGAGGTGCTTGGGTGTTGTTACCCAATTAAATACATCTCTCCTCTTCACACTGTTCCTCCATCTGTCAAACCATAAGTCCTGGACGTGGCCCCTGATCCTCATATACACTTTTATCTTGGTCACTGGAGTCCTCACTTATCTACCTCTAAAACATCCTGCCTTAGCGAGCCTGTCTGCGAACTCATTACCTTCGATGAGGTTTTGTCCCCTAACCCAACGGAGCTCCGGAGCCCGCCTTATCATCTCCACCTCCTGGATTATTTGATGCGCGAGTTGCTCTTTCTCCAGATTGATGGCGACGAGGGCCGACATACAATCTGAATAGAGGCGGTCCGGGCTGAAGTTCTTCTCTGCACACACTCTGAGGGATTTCCTGATCGCAACCAGCTCGGCTGAAAAGACCAGTTCGTCCACTCTGAGTGTTAAGTTTTCTTGGAAGATCAGCTCTCCATTAGTGAAAATCGCTACCCCAGCTCCAGTATTGGTTCCAGACTTACTCCCATCAGTGAAAACCTCCGTGCCAATCCCTGTCGGCACTCCAGGACTCAAATTCCACTTTTGCAACCTCTTCGGAGGCTTCATTGGATCCCTTTTCCATTCCAGGGCACCCGCTTCAAGTCCCAGGGCATCTTCCGTGTTCTCCCAGATCTTCTGTCTGGTGGTCTATTCCTCTAGTTTCAATCCCAGGGAAATAAGCCCAGCCAGGACCAATAAGGCCTAACTGCTGGTAATGCGATATCCCCCTGTGATTCTGAGTGCCGCTGTCCTCTGCACTCTCTCTAGAGTTGTTGCCACCTTTTGATCCCTGTTTCAGCGCCACCAAGCCCTGGAAGCATATAGCAGGATTTGTTCGACACAGGAGAGGTAGGGGTTCCTAAAAATAGTACTTGATTCTTGGTTATTAAAAACCGGGGCCGCAAATTTATTCGTTGTGGGCCGCATGAGGCCCGCGGGCCGCGAGTTTGACATGCTTGAACTACACATTCCTTATAAGAAGAAATCCTATTAGTAGCGCCATCATAATTTTTGGTACTATATTAATATTTCAAAAAATCGTGTATCAATTTCAGCAGTGTTTTTCAAATATTCAATCTATTCCACAAAACACCATCTAAAATATAAATATTTTTGCTACATGTTTTAATTTGCATTTACCTATTTTACATATCTTGAATTGCATTTAAAAATTGTCATCTAATTATTCTACTTTTGGCGAAATGGTGTTTATTAATTTAACTTTTGATATTATTAGGGTTCTTTCCTGATATTAAAAAAGAAAAAATACGTATCGACCATTTATATTCTTCAATTTATCAAACAATTTGGCCGCTTAATCTCTGATTCTGGTAGAGCGCCATCTAGCGAATAAAATTGTAACTAATATCAATTTCGAATTTTTAACTATTTGCCATAAAAATCCCACTGCATCCTGAACACAATGGTGTTTACCGCATTGCTCTAGCGCAAATATTCGCGGGGTTATTAATTTTTAAAATAGTGCAAGACTTTTGGATCGCCCTGTATATACACTGCATGACTTTGAAAATGGAACGCCAAGAAATACGGGCCAGAAAGTGATGAAACTTGGCAAACAGAGTGATCTTTATTACAAAATGATAGTCATAATACAGAGCGAGAACGGCATCGGCTCAGTAGCAAGTAGGACTACCGCGGACGGCGATGCACCGTCTAGCAACACGTCTAGGTAGAGAGTAAATCAGACTACGGATGGCGTCCTAAGGGATGGCTCTCCATTCCCTTTCAACCATTTGCCAATGTTCGTCTTCAGAACGTGGCTGATACAAGGCATGAAGACGGCATCTAGACGTGCTCGATTGGTGAGAGGTCAGGAAAGTACGGTGGCCAGGGAAACATCCTGCAGAGCTAGTTGGCTAATGCGAGCAGTGTGCGGTCGGGCGTTATCCTGCTGATAAAGAGCATTGGGTACCTCTGAATATAGGGAAGTGTCAACCGTAACAGCACATCATCAACATATCTTTGTGCCGTCATAGTGCCCTGAATACGAACTAGAGGTGACCTGGTATAATACGCGATTTTACCCCAAACCATGATTCCGCGTTGTCGCCTTCCACAAATACTGCCGAATGCACCTTTCTCCACGTCGACGCCATACGCGTACACGGCGACTATTACTGGACAAAAAGAAGCGTGACTCATCTGAGAACACGACCATGTGCCATTCCGTTATCCACGTCGATGTAGTCCGGCACCATTCCAAACGTTGGCGTCTATTTAGTGGGGTCAATGGCAGTCTTATTACCGGACGACATGAATGCAAGCCATCAGCAACTAATCGACGAAATATGGTTCTGGCCGAGATGGAATGATCTTGAGTTCTAACACATTTTGCAGAATGGAGATATATATAAGTAGCATGTGGTTCCGCTACTCTTGGAGAAGGTTAAGCCGATCCACGCGTGCTTACGTCACTCTGGCTGCATCGGAATTCTTAAAAATTGCCTCATTTCCTTTTTCCAAACATCTCCACAGTCAGTGTACCGTGGGCGCACCCAGATGTGTATCATCTGCGGCTTGACGGATGGACCAACCTGCCCTTGTCAGTCCTATCACCATGCCCCTCATAATAGCATCTGTCCGCTGGAACTGCCTCCATTGACGACGGCCTTGCATTTTCCTTGAAGAAATAACGGCACGAATACTGTCCTTTCAGAAATTTTATCTCCTTTTATCTTACTCCATTTCACAATTTATTCAATATCATCTGCATAACTTGTTGAGGCGCATCTATCCTGAAATTTGCATAATTTTCTGGCAACTCTTTGTGATTTATTTTCGGTGTCGCGCAGTGTATATACTCGCATGAAAAAAGATATGGTATACATATAATACATAAGATACCCCTGAAGTAAACCGTCAAACTCCGGAGACAGGGTGTCGTATAATAATTAAAATGAAATCGGATGTTTCTCAAATTAATTATATCTTAAATATGATATATTTATGCTATTCTAAAGCGTATGCACATTAAAAAAATTACCAAAAACACATTTAATAATAATTTATCCGATATATAGTTGATTATCATAACAGCCCAATATAATATTAGAGAGTGGATTAAATTGGCGACACCGCTGTTAAAGTTCTCATCTGCGGAGCCAAGTCTTCTTGATATTTTTCATTTATCGCAGGAAATAAAGAGTAAAATAGTTTTATTATTATTTTTAAATAATCACATTTATTGTTTCTTCCATTCCTCACGAGGAATGATCATCCGATTTTTTATAAATAAGGATAGTAGTAGGTCGTTAGGTGAAGTGTGTATTTTATTGACGGATAAATCTCAAGCCTCAGATTACACTGCCCTTCTACTGCCTGAAGGGGAAACGACAATATACACTATAATAGGCGCCCTAGTGCCTTCTCTTTAAATGCGTTGAGAGTGTGTGGGCATAAATGAGCGAATAGTATGAAGAAAACTGTCCTGAATTATTTCATTCAGGTGTTTCTTTTAAGTTTAGAAATTCTAAACGTGTGTGGGAGAAAAGGCTTGATGCTGATTAAGAGAAATATAAATATAAATTCATTATTCTAATTTACTTACATGAGGTAATAAAGAATGGGAGAGACAATACAAAATATTTATTCTTTATTACTTCTTGTTGGGTAATAAGAATTGGTATAGGCAATCATATGAAATATTGTCAAATTTCAGCCCATTTCTATTTATGTAATGATCACTTTTGCTTTTAATAGAAATACCTGAACATTTCCCCTCGATTATGGTACATAAGATTTAAATAATAATTAAACAAATCGTGTCGAGAGAGATATAATAAAATCTAACCAAATTCACTTTGCCAAATGTACCGTTGTAGAATAAGGAGATCATGCCATAGATACGTAAAATACAGAAAAAAAATCATTTTCAAAATAATTGAATAAATAACTCTGAGTTTTTCTGATTTATTTTTAGTTGAGAGAAGTGCTTAAACCCGAAGTTTTTCTGCTAGCTATCAGAGCACTACCTCTAATTTAACTTTAACTTATATTTCCTGATACCCCAACAGCAAAATTTCCATCACCACATTTTGTCATACATAAACTCGTCTGTAGTGTAAAAAGAAAGAAAAAAGGCACACACAACCAATGGTAAGAAGGTATCAACAAGTAAACAGGCAATCAAGTACAGCCTTGGTGATGAGGCATATAAAACACTGCTTTGTTATTCAGTCATTTCCTTTTTAATTTTATAAATTTATTTTCTCAGAAAAGTAGCTCCTGATTTAATTCCTTCTTCCGGTGATTTGCGAATCTTTTCATTTTAGTGTTTCTCAATGAAGTTAGCAACAACCGAGAATACAGCGGAATATCCAATCTTTATATTTCGTAATAAATATTTAAAATGTAGTGTTCTGTTTCCCGTTTATAAAAGAGTCTTACCATATTTATGATGGCTCCGTAGACAGAGAAAGATCATTTCCTCGCTGTACAGCGACAAGGAAAGATTCAATATTGTGATAGTGTTCCCTCTAGTTCCCACATGAGAATTATAGACAAATTTGCTCATATTAAACGTATTTCATCGATCTCGGCATGTACAATGTTAAAGTTTGAATTTTAAAGATATCAGAGATCCTTAATTGTACTCTCTGATAGTAATGGATTTGTACAAGAACACGGGGTTATCTATATAGATAATACCGTAACAGAGTTTTCCATTGTAAAGTCCTGAGCTATCTCCTCCGAAGATTCTGAACTACACATAACAATCTATATACCAAAATTTTCGTTATTTTTTTCTTCGTGTCATAGGCCTGTTTTTATTTTCCTAATGTTAACAGTTATTTTTATTTTTTAATTTAATCTATTTTACAATCGTAGATTTTTTGCATTTATCATCATCAATCATTTGTTTTGAAATTCCGTAGAAAGTGTTTTGAAATAATATATATATCTGATTAATTTATTATGTAAGTACTTTGTTATAGTTTTTCATTTAAATATATACATTTTTCGATTTGTAGCTTGAATTATTACTTTATTCTATAATAATTATCTTTTATAACTGTTTGTTATAGTTTTTCATTTGAATTTAGCTCCATTTTTGTCTTATTTCTTCTGTATATTAAAAAAAATATTGAAACTTAGTTTTTCATTTAAATATATACATTTTTCTATTTGTAGATTGAATTATTATTACTTTATTCTATAATAATTATCTTTTATAACTGTTTGTTATAGTTTTTCATTTGAATTTAGCTCCATTTTTGTGTCTTATTTCTTCTGTATATTGAAAAAAATATTAAAACTTAGAATTAAGCTTTGCTTTTTCATATACATGTTTGTTACACATTTAGCAATATATATACCAAAATATTTTTTTGGATACTTAACTCTTTTAGTGAATTTTTGTCAGGGGGGCTGCAAAAGTGCCTTACTTATTTTGGAATATTTAACTTTTTTGGTGAATTTTTGTCAGGGAAGCTATGGACTGCCATAATCATTCAATATGTTGATGTTCTTCTCATAAAAAAAATATTTGGGTTTAGAATTGCGCTTTGCTTTTTTATATACATATTATTTGCACATTTTTTTTCATCAATTGTTTCCTCACATGCTTGGAATTTTCTTTTTATGCCTGTCCTGGCTTTCAGTTTTATAGATTTCCTCTGCTTGGTTCTTATTTTACCTTTTTTTTTGAGCGTCTTCTGTCATGCCTCGGAAAGGCCGTGGAAGACTCACTTTTCATCTCTCTTTGGCATCTTTTTTTTTTCTCATTAATAAGACCTAATCCAAATAATTTAATAGTGTGTGACTTTTTTTTTATTAAATTATTTGGATTAGGTCTTATTTTCTTTTATTAATTTGTTATAGTTTTTCATTTGAATTTAGCTCCATTTTTGTGTCTGTCTTTTTTTTTCTTCTCATAAATAGGCTGATGCTGTATTTGTGTACTCAATTGTTGTTTTTTTCTATTAAATTATTTGGATTAGGTCTTATTTTCTTTTATTAATTTATGCCTGTCCTGGCTTTCAGTTTTATAGATTTCCTCTGCTTAGTTCTTATTTTACCTTTTTTTTTTTGAGCGTCTTCTGTCATGCCTCGGAAAGGCCGTGGAAGACTCACTTTTCATCTCTCTTTGGCATCTTTTTTTTTCTCATTAATAAGATTTCTTTTATTAATTTGTTATAGTTTTTCATTTGAATATAGCTCCATTTTTGTGTCTGTCTTTTTTTTTCATCTCATAAATAGGCTGATGCTGTATTTGTGTACTCAATTGTTGCTTTTTTTTTTATTAAATTATTTGGATTAGGTCTTATTTTCTTTTATTAATTTGTTATAGTTTTACATTTGAATTTAGCTCCATTTTTGTGTCTGTCTTTTTTTTTCATCTCATAAATAGGCTGATGCTGTATTTGTGTACTCAATTGTTGCTTTTTGTGTCTGGTTTCTTTTTTACAGTATTTTTTTGGAATCCTTTTTTTTTCATCAATTGTTTCCTCACATGCTTGGAATTTTCTTTTTATGCCTGTCCTGGCTTTCAGTTTTATAGATTTCCTCTGCTTGGTTCTTATTTTACCTTTTTTTTTTTGAGCGTCTTCTGTCATGCCTCGGAAAGGCCGTGGAAGACTCACTTTTCATCTCTCTTTGGCATCTTTTTTTTCTCATTAATAAGACCTAATCCAAATAATTTAATAGTGTGTGACTTTTTTTTCTATTAAATTATTTGGATTAGGTCTTATTTTCTTTTATTAATGTGTTATAGTTTTTCATTTGAATTTAGCTCTATTTTTGTGTCTGTCTTTTTTTTTCTTCTCATAAATAGGCTGATGCTGTATTTGTGTACTCAATTGTTGCTTTTTTTTTATTAAATTATTTGGATTAGGTCTTATTTTCTTTTATTAATTTATGCCTATCCTGGCTTTCAGTTTTATAGATTTCCTCTGCTTGGTTCTTATTTTACCTTTTTTTTTTTGAGCGTCTTCTGTCATGCCTCGGAAAGGCCGTGGAAGACTCACTTTTCATCTCTCTTTGGCATCTTTTTTTTCTCATTAATAAGATTTCTTTTATTAATTTGTTATAGTTTTTCATTTGAATATAGCTCCATTTTTGTGTCTGTCTTTTTTTTCATCTCATAAATAGGCTGATGCTGTATTTGTGTACTCAATTGTTGCTTTTTTTTTATTAAATTATTTGGATTAGGTCTTATTTTCTTTTATTAATTTGTTATAGTTTTTCATTTGAATTTAGCTCCATTTTTGTGTCTGTCTTTTTTTTTCATCTCATAAATAGGCTGATGCTGTATTTGTGTACTCAATTGTTGCTTTTTGTGTCTGGTTTCTTTTTTGCAGTATTTTTTTGGAATCCTTTTTTTTTTTCATCAATTGTTTCCTCACATGCTTGGAATTTTCTTTTTATACCTGTCCTGGCTTTCAGTTTTATAGATTTCCTCTGTTTGGTTCTTATTTTTACCTTTTTTTTTTTGAGCGTCTTCTGTCATGCCTCGGAAAGGCCGTGGAAGACTCACTTTTCATCTCTCTTTGGCATCTTTTTTTTTCTCATTAATAAGACCTAATCCAAATAATTTAATAGTGTATGACTTTTTTTTTTATTAAATTATTTGGATTAGGTCTTATTTTCTTTTATTAATTTGTTATAGTTTTTCATTTGAATTTAGCTCCATTTTTGTGTCTGTCTTTTTTTTTTCATCTCATAAATAGGCTGATGCTGTATTTGTGTACTCAATTGTTGCTTTTTTTTTATTAAATTATTTGGATTAGGTCTTATTTTCTTTTATTAATTTGTTATAGTTTTTCATTTGAATTTAGCTCCATTTTTGTGTCTGTCTTTTTTTTTCATCTCATAAATAGGCTGATGCTGTATTTGTGTACTCAATTGTTGCTTTTTGTGTCTGGTTTCTTTTTTGCAGTATTTTTTTGGAATCCTTTTTTTTTTCATCAATTGTTTCCTCACATGCTTGGAATTTTCTTTTTATGCCTGTCCTGGCTTTCAGTTTTATAGATTTCTCTGCTTGGTTCTTATTTTACCTTTTTTTTTTTGAGCGTCTTCTGTCATGCCTCGGAAAGGCCGTGGAAGACTCACTTTTCATCTCTCTTTGGCATCTTTTTTTTTCTCATTAATAAGACCTAATCCAAATAATTTAATAGTGTGTGACTTTTTTTTTATTAAATTATTTGGATTAGGTCTTATTTTCTTTTATTAATTTGTTATAGTTTTTCATTTGAATTTAGCTCCATTTTTGTGTCTGTCTTTTTTTTTCATCTCATAAATAGGCTGATGCTGTATTTGTGTACTCAATTGTTGCTTTTTGTGTCTGGTTTCTTTTTTGCAGTATTTTTTTGGAATCCTTTTTTTTTTTTTCATCAATTGTTTCCTCACATGCTTGGAATTTTCTTTTTATGCCTGTCCTGGCTTTCAGTTTTATAGATTATCTCTGCTTGGTTCTTATTTTACCTTTTTTTTTTTGAGCGTCTTCTGTCATGCCTCGGAAAGGCCGTGGAAGACTCACTTTTCATCTCTCTTTGGCATCTTTTTTTTCTCATTAATAAGATTTTTTTTATTAATTTGTTATAGTTTTTCATTTGAATATAGCTCCATTTTTGTGTCTGTCTTTTTTTTTTCATCTCATAAATAGGCTGATGCTGTATTTGTGTACTCAATTGTTGCTTTTTTTTTTATTAAATTATTTGGATTAGGTCTTATTTTCTTTTGTTAATTTGTTATAGTTTTTCATTTGAATTTAGCTCCATTTTTGTGTCTGTCTTTTTTTTTCATCTCATAAATAGGCTGATGCTGTATTTGTGTACTCAATTGTTGCTTTTTGTGTCTGGTTTCTTTTTTGCAGTATTTTTTTGGAATCCTTTTTTTTTTCATCAATTGTTTCCTCACATGCTTGGAATTTTCTTTTTATGCCTGTCCTGGCTTTCAGTTTTATAGATTTCCTCTGCTTGGTTCTTATTTTACCTTTTTTTTTTTTGAGCGTCTTCTGTCATGCCTCGGAAAGGCCGTGGAAGACTCACTTTTCATCTCTCTTTGGCATCTTTTTTTTTCTCATTAATAAGACCTAATCCAAATAATTTAATAGTGTGTGACTTTTTTTTTTTATTAAATTATTTGGATTAGGTCTTATTTTCTTTTATTAATTTGTTATAGTTTTTCATTTGAATTTAGCTCCATTTTTGTGTCTGTCTTTTTTTTTCTTCTCATAAATAGGCTGATGCTGTATTTGTGTACTCAATTGTTGCTTTTTTTTTATTAAATTATTTGGATTAGGTCTTATTTTCTTTTATTAATTTGTTATAGTTTTTCATTTGAATTTAGCTCCATTTTTGTGTCTGTCTTTTTTTTTTCATCTCATATATAGGCTGATGCTGTATTTGTGTACTCAATTGTTGCTTTTTGTGTCTGGTTTCTTTTTTTGCAGTATTTTTTTGGAATCCTTTTTTTTTTCATCAATTGTTTCCTCACATGCTTGGAATTTTCTTTTTATGCCTGTCCTGGCTTTCAGTTTTATAGATTTCCTCTGCTTGGTTCTTATTTTACCTTTTTTTTTTTAGCGTCTTCTGTCATGCCTCGGAAAGGCCGTGGAAGACTCACTCCCCTGACCGCTAGGCTATTTCTCTTGTTTACTTTTTTACCAATGCCTATAATTTTTCACCTGAAAGATTTTTTTTTATTTGTTATTCAATAAACTATTATCACTTATTTTTGGTCTTCTTTTTATTTACTTATTTTACTGGGGGTTGGTGGAAGGATGGTCTAAGCCGTTGGTTTTCGACCGCTACGACCCGGGTTCGATTCCCGCATTGGGCACTTTTTTCTGAAAAAATAAAAAAAAAAAGCTCCAATGGCTTCTGATTCTTGCAAAAGTCCAACCCCACCAGCAAGCGCAAGTAATCAAACGGGGCTCTGGCACACTTGTACATGCAAAGTCGAACTGCTTTTCACATGTTTAGACATGTGGTGTACTTACAGTAAAAACAGTCGCCTACTCTACCCACCATGATTATCAAGGCCTGTACCACGTGTACTAGGGATAAGCAAAAAAAAAATTATTTTACTCATTGATCTATACATACAATTATTTGCATACAATTATATACATACAGTTTTCTACATTTTTGCGCTCTGCAGTCTAATATGTTGTTAACTAGCCGAGTGACCCGGGCAACGTCCCGGGTTTACCCGAAGGACCCGCAGGTGAGAAACTATAGAAGAAAAATTTTAACAAATCAGAAAATGAAATTGCAAACAATGTCCTTTAAGGACATGAGAGCACATGCACTGTATCACCATACGTGTACCATTTTCAAAGACCCTGCTTAGGATTAAAACTTCTCAGAAGCATAACAATAGTACCAACCTAGAGGTTAACTGGTGTGGATGCATTCCTCTGGGAGTAAGACTATTGAGAAATTCAGTAGGGAGTTATTTTGCTTCTCCGCATTCTAACACTCCAACTGTTAACACTGTGGAAACACTGACTCATGTTTGGTAAGCAATTTCAGGGAAGAAACTATAGACATTGGATTAAATAAATTATTAATTAAATTGCATTAAATAAAAATTATTAGATTTAAATAAATATTATACGAGTGAAAAAAAAAAGAAAAAATTAACAAATTAGAAAATAAAATTTCGAAAAATACAACTATATTGCAGATAAGATAAGATGACCTTATTAAAAAATAAATAAACAAACTGTAATTCGACACTATCGATAATTCGACACTTTCGATAATTCGACACTTTCGATAATTCGACCATTTTAAAAATCAAATTTACAAGGTTGATTGTTGTTTAAATACAACTTTGATTTTGCATGCATAAACACAGGCTCTTGTAGCAAGAACCCAAATATTATTTATAGTCATAGCAAAAGCCAACTTTAGTGAAAACTGATGCCTCTTCAGAATGAATGGAAGACTGAAATCTGAAGGAGCAGAAGATATGGGTCATCTTTACATGTATGCTATCCAATGTTCGCACACTTGAAAAAGCTACATATAAAGTTGTCCGTGCGTAAACACAGGCTCTTGTAGCCAAGGTTTGGCCTTGAGCCTTATTTATAGTCATAGCAAAAGCCAACCTTAGTGAAAACTAACGCCTCTCTAGAATGAAGCGAAGGTTGGTATCCGAAGGGGCCAAAGATATTTCAGACACTATACAGTGTGTTCAACTTTGGGCACTGTCAGTATATGTGCTTCAAGGACATGAGAGCACATGCGCTGAAACACCATACGTGTTCCATCGCAAAGATCCTAAAGGCATTGGTGAAAGTATAAATAAATATTTTGGAAATGAACAAAAAATACATATATATATAAGAAAATAAATTGGAATAAAAATTTACAAACTATATTTCAGAGTGGATACATATTTGAAAGGAAAAAAAAAAAAGAAAATTGCAAACAACAAAACTATATTACAGATATGACATGAAAACTAACGCCTCTCTAGAATGAAGCGAAGGTTGTTATCCGAAGGGGCCAAAGATATTTCAGACACTATACAGTGTGTTCAACTTTGGGCACTGTCAGTATATGTGCTTCAAGGACATGAGAGCACATGCGCTGAAACACCATACGCGTTCCATCGCAAAGATCCTAAAGGCATTGGTGAAAGTATAAATGACCCATATATTCTGCTCCTTCAGATTTCAGTCTTCCATTCATTCTGAAGAGGCATCAGTTTTCACTAAAGTTTGCTTTTGCTATGACTATAAATAATATTTGGGTTCTTGCTACAAGAGCCTGTGTTTATGCATGCAAAAGCAAAGTTGTATTTAAACAACAATCAACCTTGTAAATTTGATTTTTAAAATGGTCGAATTATCGAAAGTGTCGAATTATCGAAAGTGTCGAATTATCGAGTGTCGAATTACAGTTTGTTCATGTATTTTTAATAAGGTCCTCTTATCTTATCTGCAATATAGTTGTATTTTTCGAAATTTTATTTTCTAATTTGTTAATTTCTTTCTTTTTTTTTCACTCTAATAATATTTATTTAAATCTAATAATTTTTATTTAATGCAATTTAATTAATAATTTATTTAATCCAATGTCTATAGTTTCTTCCCTGAAATTGCTTACCAAACATGAGTCAGTGTTTCCACAGTGTTAACAGTTGGAGTGTTAGAATGCGGAGAAGCAAAATAACTCCCTACTGAATTTCTCAATAGTCTCACTCCCAGAGGAATGCATCCACACCAGTTAACCTCTAGGTTGGTACTATTGTTATGCTTCTGAGAAGTTTTAATCCTAAGCAGGGTCTTTGAAAATGGTACACGTATGGTGATACAGTGCATGTGCTCTCATGTCCTTAAAGTAGTGTAGTTCTGTTGTTTGCAATTTCATTTTCTGATTTGTTAAAATTTTTCTTCTATAGTTTCTCACCTGCGGGTCCTTCGGGTAAACCCGGGGCGTTGCCCGGGTCACTCGGCTAGTTGAAAAAATAATAACACAAGTCGGGTATCAAATCCAGGGTTCTGGCTGGTTATTGGACCAATTTTATTTATTATAAATCACATTTTATAATTATTCTTTCAATACATGTGTCACAATATTTACATATTATATTTGTGGCTGCTTGTAAAGTATTTAATTCCCCTTCGTAACCTTTATGAAAAATATTTATATTAAATCCAGAAGAAATATTCAGAATCAGTATTAATTAAACATATTTTCATACATGTTTATATTCCCCAAGAAAAATAATATCGCAATAAGAAAACATCACTCAAAGAAGTAGAATGACTAGAACGGTGAAAGTTATAAAGAAGAGAAACCTTTTTACTTCATTGCCCTATTATTTCATTGAATAGAGAAAAAACCTTCGATAATTGTATCCAGAATCTTTTACATAATATGATAACAAGAATTTAACAAAATAACTTATGCTAATTATGATCTATGAACCAATCTTGCAGCGTTGTCATTAAGGACAATATTAGGGTGTCATCCTATATTCCTTCATCATCAAGTCCAAGGCATTCTTAGGCTGTTTAAAATAGGCGACAATCTCATAGCCAGCATGGGATGAAAACCAATTTATGCAACTTGTTAAAATCTCTACAATTTTTCATCAAATTTTAATTATAACACTCGTACGTTATATAATAAAAAGAAGGGAAATAAAGAAAGAACTGAATACATTTTAAAATTCAATAAATCAGAAAAAAATACTTTAACCTAGAAAAAGATGTGAATAACCTTTGTGCTTTTTATCTATATTTTTCTAAATGTAATAGCATTTTATAGCAAAATAATTTGACACATAGATGAATTCGATATCATATTTGCCGCCAAACTTTTCAAAATATCAGAAAATATATTCGATATTTTCTTTTAAAAATGATTATTAACCAAATTTATGTTGTGCTCTAACCACAATTTTAATCCATAACACGTTGGTAAATATTGAAAAATAGATAATAGAGTATTTACATCAATAGTATAGAAAATAGTATTTATGCATCTCACTACAACATTCGGTATGGCATTATCTTGTTTCAGAACAGCTTTCTAACCTTTGAAAAAGATCAGAATCATTATCTACTACACTTATCACAATAATACACCTATATATAATACTTGATATGTGCAATTTCGAACTAAACTTTACAGAATAGGATTTACAAGAACAATAAAGAAAACGAAAGTTACAGGGAGATGGTATTTCATCCTAGCAAGGCTTAAAGGAAAGGTTTGGAACTAAGTAGAGGATTTCAAGGAAAGTCTCCGACCTTAATTCTTGGGAAAGTTTGGAGTCAGGTTTTGTTGGCTGCGATTAAGTGATTAGAGAATATTTCTTACAACTTTCTTGTTACGGTGGAGTTTAGGTGAGCACAGAGACACATATTATTAGCTATTCCAGAAAACCTCAACTAGTTGAATTGTTTAAACTGTATATAAGTCTTCAAGTATTTTATTTATGTTTTGTGTTTTGTTCACACACAGACAACATAAATAGTTCATATTTATAGCTATCAGACTCGCAATTTCTAACACAACATAACAACACTTGAAAGAAAACTATAAAAGTATAAATAAAATTATAATTTGTGGCATACATTTGAAACTTCTGAAAGTAATAAATTATTTTTTTTTCTATTTACAATTTTTAAATATCAAATTAGTCAAAGGTAAGTGGTTACTTACGGGTTTAGGTTCCTCTTTTGAAATTGGCTTTTTATTTATCAATAATTTTGCCAATATTCTTGAATAACAAAATCATCGATTTGTTTGATACTCCGATAAATGATATATTATATCATTTTATATCCAATACCATAATGCTACTATCATATACCCATACCATTATATATTCATATACCATAATGCATTACCATTCATAAACCCATACCATAATATTACTGTACCAGCTGGAAATAACTGTAGTAATTATTCTAATCTATATTATGGCTTATATATCATTTTTTTCTTTAATTAAATACAAAAACGTATTTACTCTATGAATTATAAAGAAAACAGAGTAAAACTGTTCTGAATAGGAGTCATATTTAATGTTCTAGCTTGCTATATATATTTTCATGATTGTAAAATATCAAAATTCGAAACTATTTTAAAGGCGTAAGATTCTTTTTGAAATTAAACAATTTTTTATTATATATTTTATAATTTTTGATAACAGATGGCGCGCTAGTGCATCATATTGTAAAATATAATTTAATTTACATGTGTTAAAAAATAAACCTTTCTTCTAACCAACGGTGTTATGTGAATTCTGAATACTGGATCTCTGATAACACTTATACATTACCATTAGATACACTGCGTGACATTGAAAATGGAATACCAAGAAATAGTGGCCAGAAAGTGATGAAACTCGGCAGACAGAGAGAGACAGGGACGAACAATAAGTGATCTTTATTTCAAAATGATAGTCATAATACAGAGCGAGAACGGCGTCGGCTTAGTAGCAAGTAGGACCACCGCGGACGGCGATGCACGCAGCAACACGTCTAGGAAGAGAGTCAATCAGAGTACGGATGGCGTCCTGGGGGATGGCTCTCCATTCCCTCTCAACCATTTGCCACAGTTCGTCTTCTGAACGCGGCTGTGGCAAGGCATGCAAACGGCGTCCAATGATGTCCCAGACGTGCTCGATTGGTGAGAGATCAGGAGAGTACGGTGGCCAGGGAAGCATCTGTACATCTTGCAGAGCTTGTTGGCTAATGCGAGCAGTGTGCGGTCAGGCGTTATCCTGCTGATAAAGGGCATTGGGTACCCCCTGAAGGTAGGGGAGTGTCACCGGTCGCAGCACATCATCAACGTATCGTTGGGCCGTCATAGTGCCCTGAATACGAAGTAAAGGTAACCTGGAATCATACGCGATTGCGCCCCAAACCATGAATCTACGTTGTCGCACGGTGGGGCGTTCCACAATTACTGCCGGATTGAACCTTTCTCCACGTCGACGCCACACGCGTACACGGCGACTATCACTGGACAAACAGAAACGCGACTCATCTGAGAACACGACCCTGTGCCATTCCGTCATCCACGTCGATCTAGCCCGGCACCATTCCAATCGTTGGCGCCTATTCGGTGGGGTCAATAGCAGTCTTCTTAGCGGACGGCATGAGTGCAAGCCATTAGCAACCAATCGACGGGAAATGGTTCTGATCGAGATGGAATGATCTAGGGTGTCTTGCACATGTTGCAGGATGGCGGTACAAGTGGCTTGTGGGGCCGCCACTGCTTGTCGAAGGATACGCCGATCCACACGTGCTGACGTCACTCTGGTTGCACCGACATTCCTATAAATTGCCACATTTCCTTGTTCCAACCATCTTCTCCACAGTCGGTGCACCGTGGACGCACCAAGGTGTGTATCAGCTGCGATTTGACGTATGGACCAACCTGCCCTTTTCAGTCCGATCACCATGCCCCTCGTAAAAGCGTCTGTCTGCTTGAACTGCCTCCGTTTACGATGACCTGGCATTATCTGTTATTATACGTGTATTTTGACACAAGAACAAAATTTCTACAATGATTTTCCTTGAAGAAATAACGACACTAATACTGTCCTTTCTGCAAGTTCCTTCCCTTATATCTTACTCCATGTGCGCACGAGAGCTGCGCCTTTTACATCATTTGCATAACCCGGTTAGGCGCGTCTACCCTGAAATTTGCATAATTTTCTGGCCACTATTTCTTGGTGTTCCATTTTCAATGTCACGCAGTGTATATAAGGTACTTTTTTACAACCAAAGTCCAGTTCATAACGTTTATCTCATCGTGATAAACAATTATATGATAAACCTTCTTATTAACAAAATATATTTCTATAACAAGGAATGTTTGACTTTTCAATTTTTTTTAACTATATAAGAATAATTTGAAACATTATGCTAAATTTACATTGATTTAACAATAATCTCGACGGCAAGTGAATCCATGTTATGATATTATTTTCCCTATAAACTTTACTGCAGCGTGAAAATCAAATTTTATCTCAGCCTAGTTCAGTTTTCGAGTCGAGCAGGCTAGGCTGAGATATGGGGCCTAAGTCGCTTCGATATATCTTAGCATCCTGGGTAACATTTTATAAACTTTGGATTTATTCAAAATAAAATATGATGATCTAACTGAATTCAAGGTTAGCCAAACTCTATATTGATTTACGGAAGAGGTTCATACATTTGTATTAGATCACATCCGTAAATTATTTTCTCTTTTACAATTAAATATATATAAGATAGTATTCTGAGAACTGTATAAAACTTCAAAAAAACAATTATGACCTTTTTGTTCAATTAGCTTTTGCCATCTAACGGTTAATAGAAAATCCTCCTCGCCTAGAAAAACTCGCGTGTGTTAGCGATTTCATCGTGATGGGTTTTGACAGTCTCCAAAGAGTTGAACTTAAGACGTTCAGGAGTTTTTGTGCGATCAAAACAAATGAAGGAGAAATGTCAGTATAATCCAGGATTTTACTGCGAACACACATAGACACATCGGAATAAATATCAACTTCCGATAGATGGCGCAAGCCATCAGCAACTTTCAGTTGCACGATAAGGAAATGCCTTTTTTCATAATTTATACACCTTATCCCAGTACAATATCATATTTGTACTATTTTTTCACATAGACACATGTGTTCTGGGGTTGTCATTATAAAACAGAATGTACCGCCGATTGGATGATTTTGTTTTTGTTTTTTTTCATTTAATAGATTTCTTCATTCAGAATTTCTTAAAATTGAAGGTCTGATTTAGTGGGAATAATTAATATTTTAACAATCCAATAAGATCCCCCAAATACAAATTTAATTTTAAAAATCATATTCAGTTATAAAGGAGATAACGTTGCGTTAAGAGAGAGTTTCTACTGTAGAAGACACAAATCCCCCCAATTTAGTGAAGAAGAGTAGAAACACAGCATACGCACATCGATTCTTCCAGACACCTATCAGGAAAGCATGACAGCAGCCTCTTAAACAGGAATCTCACATCTCGCCTAATGACTTTCTTACGTCGACTATTTTACAACGAATAAATCATTATTATCTCTGTCAGATTTTTTCTGTGTAATTCTCTGAATTATATCAGTATTGTACTATCATCTGAGTATTGTTCTTTTATTTCTAGTATGAGATTCCAATATACCACTTATTTTTATCTATATTTTACGAATATTTAAAGATGTGCAGTGGAACTTGGATGATTCAAACGTCTTTTTCTATAAATACCATTTCCGTTTTCAACTCGAATTTTCTGATAATTCGAAATTTATTTGGTTCCTAGGGCTTTAGATTATCCAAGTTCGACTGCATTAATTTGGAAGTAGTAAAATAATTCTTTGAAAATCAACCATCACACAAAATCGTTGTAGTTTTAGCGTACTGTAGAAATTTAGAGCCAGTAGATAACCGCACTGTCGATAAATGTTTGTAAGGAGTTGATGAAAAGTAAGGTTACTACTAGGGCCGAGCGGGGTTTACTTCTCTCTGTTTGTAACGGCATCTGGTGTCTGTCTGTATTCCCATTCCCATAGAATGCTAATCTTATTTCCCTTAGTATGCGTTGAAGGTTTGGGTAATTGGATAAATATATAATATTGAGTAATTTTCATCTTTATAATATATTTATAAATATTTTTCTTGGAGAAAATTGATCTATGAAATGAAAGGACGCCTCCCTGGTCAAAATATACGCAAAAACTATCCCTCGGTCGTTAATTTACATCTGGCATATTTTGGTCATAGAATCGGCCTAGCCACTTTTCCAGCTAAACATTTCTTGAGAAAATAACGAAGTAATTCTCTGTTGATTTAATTTATATTCTTCTCTCTGCGACCACCGAATATCTTCAACGACCACGTCAAGTTGATACAGCTTTCTAAATTCTCAATAAAATAGACCAACACCTCAAATCCACCAGCGTCCATCAATATCGGTTCCTAAAGTTAAATTTTATTTTATAAATAGAATATATCACACACACAGCTTTATTAAGACCTCCGGTCTTATACAGATTCACCACAGGAAGGAAGCATCAATGGAGCTCCTATACTCCAGGCAGCGCATAACCCAACAGCCTCCAGGTTCGACGCAAAATATATAATTCTCTCTCCTCCTCACTATTTTATTTGAAAACAAATATCCGTGTTTTAATATTTAAATAGTCGATTGATGCTTTGGTGAACCATGATTGAATAATTTTGCAATAAATATGTGCAAGTTATTTGGTTCCATAGAATAAGATATCAACAAACGTACTTCTATATTTTTAAAATAGAATACGAATTTCCCAAAAGATGATTGTCAAATAAACATTTGTATTGTAGCCCCAAGTTGAGGGTATCACTTAGTTACTCACATATCACATAGTAAAATTTAATTATTAGATTAGAAAACCTAATTAATTGATCACTTTACCAAATTCCTCCGATATATGAGCAATCTCAAAGCGTGTGAACTCCCAAAAATATACCTGTTTTGATCTTATCAATTCGCGTTTACACCAATAAAATAATACACCGATACCTTATTATAAGATATTCATATTCAACCTATTCACGTTGAAGAGTCCAACTGGATCGCTTAAATGACACACAAATACAATAACGTTTATAAAAATGTTGAGAAGTCTTGAATATAAAATTCTAGCATACAAGAGTAGTGTATTATCTATATTTCAATATGGTCGAAAACCTTTACAAAAAACTCAATTTTGAAAATATTAAAATCACTCAAAAGAAATTTTCAAAATTAATCTAAAATATAATTCATGTGTTTAAACGGAATGTATCATTTAGGAAAGCTTAATTATTCAAAGTAGAAATTAGTTGTCGTTAGGTTGATGCATTAGCTAATATCATTTTCCTCTCTAAGCTTCAATTTTAGATAATGAGGCCAGTAATTGCGGGTTGAAATAACGGATGTGAATTAGAGCGAGAGAGTTTATTCGGGATAGGAAAAAAGTAGCTGAGCAACACAGCAAAGAAATGTTGATCCGGTGCTGAATTGAAGAAACTCGACGACAATCTTTTATCGTCTGGCACTCCTCCCTTCCGCCTGCTATTGGCCCAAGTAATTTATCAGATAAATGGTTTCTTGGCCAATCCAAGCCTGGGTGTATTTGAATGGCTCTCAGCTGTATCCTCCTGGTCCCATCCATCATCAGTCTCTAAGACAGCCACAATGCGATGACATCGCAACTTCTTCGGATTCTTTGGAGCGAAATGGAGCCAAATAGAGCTGAACGTGACGGAATAACATATTTATTTACATCTATGACATGAATAACGTATATATGCCAAGTCAATCGTATTTATTAAAAAATATATATTCGACTAGGCTGTTCGCCTATCATCTTTTAGGATTAAAACAGCTTACAAGGTGTTTATTCCTAGAAGGAAATAGGAGAACTGCCTTTTCGAAATATATATAAAATAAAAAGATTAATCAAAAATATAGCGTTTAATTATTGTATTTAAAATATATTTCTTAATTTTTAACTGTAGGTATATATTAAATTTTATATTATTAAGCGCGAAATATTCCTTTTGGAAAATAAAACAATATTCTACTCTTATCTTTGCCCTCCCAATTTTTTTCCATCACAGAAAGGATAGTTTTGGCGCTGGAAAATTGAAAGTTTTATATATAGAACGAGATAACAGCCTCAACTTTGGTATTCTTGGTTTCAACTGAAGGTAGTCACTCTTTAAGTGTTGATGTAGTTCATTTCAAAATTTGTCTTATATTTGGCAACATGGGGTCACTCAGGGAGGAAGTCTTCAATCCAGACTGGCCGCATATAAGAGGATTGACACACTACAGACACTATAATTTTATAGGATCCATGTCTATGAGCATTTGTGAAATTATGAAAGGACACTTGGTCCGTATAAGCTAGACAAGCATACTTCAATAAAGAAACTTAATACTTTTGACTTTAACTATTGAATCGCCGTTATTTTGATTTTCGAACATTTGATAGATTCTATTTGCGGTTTATTCTGATTGAAAGACATCACATATTACATATGTGGCCTTTCAACTACATCAGTCGATATTAACTATTGTTTATAATTAAACTTCTCAGAGCTATATTTTAAAACAAATATAAGCATTTACAATGTAATGATGAAAGATATTCGGAGATTCTAGATCATCGAGTGAATCTTAAAGCCGTTTTGCTAGTCTAACTTATCAGAACGCCCTACTTCAATTAAATTATAAACATTAACCAGTCTTATATGTAAATTATCTAATAAATCCTAATTCAGTCAATAATCTAATCATATAATTGTGTTTACACTCACATCTGAAACTAAAAATGATTATTAATTAATGATAATGTTGATCAAAAATTATTGTTACGGTAAAACTCGTCATTCCCTGTCATTATTTAGATACGGTCGTAAAAGGGATACCTTCTTATGTGTGGTATATATGAGAGCGAAGTATTTATTATTTTATTAAAAGACTATCATTTCTAATGTTTATAATTTGCTACTCTGTAAACTACTCTCATTTCTTATCTTTTTTTATCATTCATTGTTTGTTCTTACCTTACATTAATTTCTGTGTCATCCCGAAGTTTGTCTTTCCTAATTTTCACCCCACGTGGCAATATTTATAGGAATATTATATCCGATAGACGTTCATAGGAGGTAAAACACCCATACTGCAAATAACAATCATTAAATTATAAATTAATTTATAACTTAAAATATAATTCTGAAAACAATTAATATTATCAAACGATCCTTCGCTATATATATAACATTTATTGAGAAAAAAAAAAGAAGTTCCAAATACTCGGGTCAAAATGCAATCGAGGAAACCCCGGGCGTTGCTCGTGTCGTTCCTCTAATAAGATATAATGGTATATATTGCAAGAGGCATTATTTCCCCCAGTGGTTATATAAACACACCTTAAACACTCATCCATGTACGCGAGCTTAGATAAGAGTTTCTCAGTTTGAAGTGTTATAATTGGATGAATTCGGTTGATCTTGTTAGCGGTACTTGTCACCAAAATAGAATTAGCAGATAGCAGAGAATCATCACATTGCAACTCTTCTATTGACAGCCTATTTATATTTAAAATTGTTTAGCTATGATTATCGAATTCTTCAATTCAACCTTTTCATATTTTCTCAGCTGTGAGTGTATATAACTCTTTTTTGAATTAACATCAATGTCATTATGCTGATGTTTTTAGGGAATCCTGCATTGACGGTACTTCCCAATCATATTCAACAATATTCTGAATTTGAGAGGAATCCGTGTTGTGTGCCGTTCTTGGACAATATTAGAGGATGAAGAATGAAATGTTATTTCAAAAGATGCAAAGAACTGACGGTTGTGTGTACATTGGGCTCTTTGGATCATAAAATATTCAATTTCTAATAAATGCATGGCAACGATATTTGAGAATTATTCTATATAGTTTTCTAACTAATCTATCCTTGCAGTATATCCTTTATATAAATAAATATAATATTCATATATAAAACATATAATTCCGTCAAATCTGACACAATTCTTTATCAAAAAGAGAATTAACAAAATTTATAAAATATACTAGCGGATGTTTACCCGGTTTCGCTCGGGTTTTATCCGAGTGAAAGTTTGCCTAACGAATATTATTGATAATAATATTCCAGAACACACAGAATATTATGATAATAATGATAATAACTAGCCGAGTGACCCGGGCAACGACCCAGGTTTACCCGAAGGACCCGCAGGTGAGAAACTATAGAAGAAAAATTTTAACAAATCAGAAAATGAAATTGCAAACAACAGAACTACACTACTTTAAGGACATGAGAGCACATGCACTGTATCACCACACGTGTACCATTTTCAAAGACCCTGCTTAGGATTAAAACTTCTCAGAAGCATAACAATAGCACCAACCTAGAGTTTAACTGGTGTGGATGCATTCCTCTGGGAGTAAGACTATTGAGAAATTCAGTAGGGAGTTATTTTGCTTCTCCGCATTCTAACACTCCAACTGTTAACACTGAGGAAACACTGACTCATGTTTGGTAAGCAATTTCAGGGAAGAAACTATAGACATTGGATTAAATAAATTATTAATTAAATTGCATTAAATAAAAATTATTAGATTTAAATAAATATTATTAGAGTGAAAAAAATTAACAAATTAGAAAATAAAATTTCGAACAATACAACTATATTGCAGATAAGAGGACCTTATTAAAAAATAAATAAACAAACTGTAATTCGACACTATCGATAATTCGACACTTTCGATGATTCGACCATTTTAAAAATCAAATTTACAAGGTTGATTGTTGTTTAAATACAACTTTACCGGTAAAAAGGTATTACAGAGGCGAAGGCAGCCACTAAATATGCACGAAATTTATGTATAGAGAAATGGGATAAATTAGTAAATAAAGAGAAGTCCAAAATCAAAATAATTGATAATAGTGTATTAACAAAACACTAATACAATAAATTCCTTTGAGTTGAGAAACTATAGACATTAGTGAAAAGTTTATATATAAATATATTTAAAATTAAAAATAATATAAGAAAAATAAATCAGAAAAAAGAGATGCCAACTATATTGCAGTGGAGACTACTTATAAAAGGAATTAATCTAAAGGACTCATTAAAAATAAATTTCTATTTTTATTCATACATGGGTTCAACTTTATATGTATTTTGTACAAAGTTCAAACAGATGAAAAAGCCGCATAGAGCTGTCCATGCATAAACACAGGCTCTTGTAGGAAGAACCCAAATATTATTTATAGTCATAGCAAAAGCCAACTTTAGTGAAAACTGATGCCTCTTCAAAATGAATGGAAGTCTGAAATCTGAAGGAGCAAAAGATATGGGTCATCTTTACATGTATGCTATCCAATGTTCGCACACTTGAAAAAGCCACTTAAAGTTGTCCGTGCGTAAACACAGGCTCTTGTAGCCAAGGTTTGGCCTTGAGCCTTATTTATAGTCATAGCAAAAGCCAACCTTAGTGAAAACTAACGCCTCTCTAGAATGAAGCGAAGGTTGGTATCCGAAGGGGCCAAAGATATTTCAGACACTATCTCATTATAAACTACATTTCTATTTTATATATATATACAATATTACCTCCTTAATTCAACACACGATAATTCGACATTTTTGATATCTCGACCTACGGCCTATCATTGACAAACTGTAATTCGACACTTTCAATAATTCAACTATTTTGAAATTCAAATTTCAACAGTTGATTTTTGCCTAAAAACCCTTTAATTAACACCATATTAAACTGCACAGTGCAAAAATGTAGAAAATTGTATGTATACAATTGTATGCAAATAATTGTATGTATAGATCAATGAGTAAAATAAGTAAATAAAGAGAAGACCAAAAATAATTGATAATAGTTTTTTGAATAACAAATAAAATTTAAAAAATCTTTTCGGGTGAGAAATTATAGGTATATTGGTAAAAGGTATAAATAAATATATTTGAAACCAAAAAATAAAAAATAAAAGAAAATGCAAACAACACAACTATATTGCAGATATGACAACATATTAAAGGAATAAATTCATTTGAAAGACCTCATTAAAAACTACATTTCTAATTTTATATATATGTGGGTTATAAACTTACAAACTTACAAGGTTGTAATAAACCTACCTGTTTGGTAAGCAATTCAGTACTTTATCATTAATTTCTAATGTGCTACCAACAGTTTCCAAGGGAAATGCAGAGCTGAGCAGCTCTGCAAAACAGAAACCAGACACAAAATACAACAATTGACTACACAAATACAGCATCAGCCTATTTATGAGAAGAAGAAAAATGACAGACACAAAAATGGAGCTAAAATGCAAATGAAAAACTATAACAAAGCAAGTAATCAAATCAGGCATTAGGAAAGATACTGCAAAAAAAAAAGAAAATCAGACACAAAAATGGAGCTAAATTAAATGAAAAACTATAACAAATTAATACAAGAAAATAAGACCTAATCCAAATATTTTAATAGTGTGTGATGTTTTGGCAGCAGCAATGTCACCATCATCAGATAAAAGAATAAATGAGATTTTATTCTTTAGTTCATTTATTCTTTTGTCTGATGCTGTTGCCGAAACGTCACACACTATTAAATTATTTGGATTAGGTCTTATTTTCTTGTATAATCTATAATTCAAATTGTGCTTTATCAAATAACAAATTAAGTAATCAACAATTGATTATACAAATAAATCATTAGCCTCTTAATGAGAAAAATAAAGATGCCAAAGACATTATGAAAGATACTGCAAAAAAGAAAACCAGACACAAAAATTGAGCTAAATTTAAATGAAAAACTATAACAAAGTACTTGCAAATTAATTGAATCAGAAATACAAAATATATATTAGAAATTAGTAAAAGGTAATAATAAAAAAGAACGTGTTTTAAAAATAAACAATCCGATGATGAAAAATAACAAATAATATAAGATAAACAACATTTGAAGGCAAAAGATCTACGATTGCAAAATCTAACAAATTGAAAATAAATAAATCTATTAATATTTGGAAAATAAAAATAAAACGGCCATGTAAAGCAAAAAATAATATATTTGCATTTATTTTAGTATTTTATTTTCAAAATGCCATTAAGACATTGCTGTAAAGGGGAAAAAAACTTATACTTATAAAATATAATTACAAAGATACAAAACAAAAATAATTATAAAGAAATATAAAAGAAATAAATGCTAGAATAAAAAGAACGCGCTTTCAAAACAAAGGAATTGATGATGATAAATGCAAAAAATCTACGATTGTAAAATGGATTAAATTAAAAAATAAAAATAACTGTTAACATTAGGAAAATAAAAACAGAACTAACATACGAAGAAAAAAATAACGAAAATTTTGGTATATAGATCGTTATGTGTAGTTCAGAATCTTCGGAGGAGATAGCTTAGGACTTTACAATGGAAAACTCTGTTACGGTATTATCTATATAGATATTCGTTACATTATACATTTAAATAATATATAGAATATATTTTTCGAAAAGACATAGCCACTCTCTCTACTGAATAGATTTTCAAAAATATTTATATAAATAAAATTATCTAGAGATATACTAAAAGACCTTAGCCAAAAGGCCGAGAAACGATATTTTATATATAGAGATGACCTGGTTTCGTGTGTCTTCTGCTCTAGTGAATGTTTCGCTGGTAGAATTTTGTTCCTGCCTACTAAAAATTATTATCTGGCTTCGCCCGTGGTCTGCTTTAGTGAATATTCCCCTATAGAATTTTTTTTATGTCAATCAAGCATGATACAGCAATATTGTCATAATCATTTCTGACTGAAAAAATATTGTTGCTCAGTACTTGGTTAATTATAATTTTTCTTGGTTAAAGTGCGACAAAAAATCTCTTCCAGATTTAACTCTCTATCCTGTTCAAATTTCAGCGAGATTAGTTACATATTGAGGGCGTGCATAGCCGACAAACAAATTTATATATATATTTTACACAAATAAATTTACTGGCAATTCGCTTCTTTTAAATATCAAATATTATAGGAATATTTAATGCTATTTAAAATAAGCGCATTGCCAGTAAATTTATTTTTGTAAAATTTTAACGATAGATGGCAATTAAATTTAATTCACTAATATATATATATATATATATATATATATATATATATATGTTCCCGGCTTCGCCCGGTTTTTACCCGAGTAAAGGTTTGCCTAACGAACAAACGATTCTAGCGAACATCCAATCCCTACTGAATCTATACTTGTCTCTACTCTCGATAATTTGAAATTTATTCCCGGTCCCTTGAAAAATACTCAATAAGTTGAATAAAATCAATATTAATTGGTCCACTCGCTAATTTAAAGTTGAAGGAATAGTATCTTGACACAAACGAAGATTTGTAAACAACTGTATTTAGCGAATGTACCCGGTTTCGCCCGGTTTTTATCCGAGTAAAAGTTTGCCTATGGAACATTTGTTAAATTCATTCTATAAAACATCGATACACCTATATATAGATTTATAAACGTATATAAATATTAATATTGTTATATGCGTTTAAATATATATATTTTTAAACACATTATTTTTTTAAAACATTCAATAAATTTCAAATCAGATATTGTCACGTTTGTGAATTTTATATTTAATTATTTCTTTTTATATAAACAAACGTTAATAAACAACAACAATGTAATTTGCATATTCATTATTATAAAACAACAACAAATTAAATTAACAATGTAAAAATATATTTTAACATTACAGCATTTTAACATTTAACACAAAAACGTTACAATATTTTCTTTAAATTTATATCAATATTTAAATGCCAAGTTTTTTTCAACGTCTTTGGAATATTATATTACTAAATTTCTAAATTAAATTTATTATATTTGGAACACATTTTGTCATTTTTACAATTTATAAATGTAATTTCACCAGAAACGGCGAGAGGCGCTGCTTGCTTTTGAAAGTAGAAAATTTTCAAATAAAATTGCAACGAATATTTATTTCAAATCGATTTCAAACCAGAAACCTTCGCAGTAGTTTAGTAAATAACTTCCTAAAGTTTCACGGCGATTCGATAATCTTACCTTTTGAAAACATTCATCGTGTAAACAAACTAAAATTAGTAAAATTATTAACAAATCAAATTCATTTATCGTCGCGACCAGTGCTGCGCCCAAGCGGTAAAAGGCTGGAACTAACGCCTTTGGCTTTACATTTAAAAAAAAGAGCACATTAACCTTTTTAGTTTTTTGAATAGCCTATATGTTAAACGAAATCTTCAGCTACCTACATGCGAAATTTCATAATGATTTATTCTGTAGAATTTCGCAACGCGATAACAAACATCGATTTTGATATTTCATTTTTATAGATATATAAGGATATTCAATCGATTGAAATAATAAATTACATTATACTCTTATGTAGCTTTTAAACAATTTAATTTACATTATGCAAAGCTAAGGTATACACATACATTTATATATTAGTAAGTGGGAAGAGGAAAAGAGACTATATACAATTGCATAGCTTCTTACTTATTAGAGCTTTGATGTATTGTGTAATATTAGTTGTATCTGACATTGGTCTAACGTGATTCAGTCAGATTCCCTAGTGGTCAGATTGTTTCCTAGTAATTTTACGTAATCTTTCTTGCGATGTTAAAATAGGCTTTGTCGTCATTTAGTTAATAGTGATCGTTGTCGTCTTTGAAGGGTCTTTGGCATTGGGCGGCAGTATAACTTGAGTCAGACGTGATAAATGGAGTCTACAGCATCCAAGGCCTCAAGTACTAGGCAGAGATCTTCAGTTTGTTCTTCCTCTTTCCTATCTAGCCTCTCCACCGAAGTGTCGGGTAGAAACACGAAGACGGGCATGCTTAATGACGATATTACTATTTAATACAATCCGAACAATTCCACGGTCGTCATATATAATTGCAGAGAGTTAACTAAATATTTTACAGAGTAACGAATATAGAAATATTTATTCTGTTTGATTGTGAAATATTTAAAATTAGCAGGTTTATATATATATACATATTAATTAACACTACGTGGAAAATATATTTCTCGAGATACCTAATTGTTAAAATTACAATATTTTTCACAATTTTATCATGAATAGAAATTTATACCTAATTGTGTTGTTTCTAGATTATCAACAAAAATTTCTCAAAACTACAGCTATAATTTCAACACGAAAAAATAAAATAATTGGAGTAAAGAAGAAAAAAAGGAAAACAACAAATTATATTCTTTATCTCCCAGCTATATGTAAAGCTGACCTTACTTAACGAGCCCACGAGGGCCAGTGTTATTTAAAGGTCTCAGAAGACCCTCCTTGGTATTCTCGCTGATTATGGGAGGAAAGGAATCTCGTTTGGTGCTCCCGGGGGAGACCACCGCTGGATACCTGGGCCTCCGGGGCGGGGCGGAATACAATTTCTCGGAATCGCCACAATTTTTTATATATCTATTTAAGCCTTTATTTGGCTTTCTCTCTCTATTTTAAAATTTTCCAAATTGACACTAATAGGGATACCTTTTTATTCATTTTTAAAACAAAGGTATATATGTTTGTGTCAATGCTGTTCGAGGTATGTGTCCTTGTTTTGATGAAGAACCAAATAATTACTGTCATTTGTTCTAAATTTCGACATGTGGTACAGGCCTTTATGATAACAGTTGGTGAATGATTCCAAATAGTTATATTTTGAGTTTACAACAAGCTTGCCTTGGTAGAAGACAATTATATTTACGTGGTTTGGGCACTCGCTGGGGTGTTTGAATTTGTGTCAGTCGGGGTCTTTGAAGTTATTTTTTATTTAAAAAACGGCTCAATCTGGGATTTGATAGATAAAATTAATTGACCAAAAGTATTTTTTAAAATATAATTTGAGAAATGTTAAATATTAAGGTATAGAGTTTATAAATAATGAAAATAAATTTGACAAATATACACAGTTTAGGCTCTTCCGTTCTGCGGCTTTGTATTGTGCTTGGTTTAAATTTCTACATCACCGGAATATACGATAGCTTAGAAATTTTATATTTTCCTCTGTGAAAGTGTGGCAGTAGTGATAACGCATCGTTAAGATGGAGATCAATGGAAAGATTGAATAGACAATTACAACCTCCAAAATGACGAAATGGCTCAACGTGTCTAGACGATTTGTTTCAAACCATTGAAAGTAGTTTGTAGAGGCAGATGTATTTTCTCCAATCTCCTATCAAAATAGACATAGAGCGACAACAGTAGGTCGACCATAACACTTACAGCTAAGCGCCATAAGGTCATGACGGCCCAAATCATGTCGGAACTAGGCTCTGCATCAGAACCTCACATTTACGGAATATTAAGTCGAGGCGACTAATGGATATATCTTCATAAAAGAGAGCCAATATATGCATTCCACTTCAGGTCTTATCATAAGCGAGCTCATTTGAACTAATGCCGCCCACACCTCACTGATGAATAACTTTTCAGTTTTAACCTAATTTACGATGTGTTCTGATTTATATAGAACTTGAGACAAAATTTAGCCGATCAATGTGAAAGAAAGAGATATTCCTTGGAAAGTCCGGTTTTATAGTTTGTGGTATAGCATCTTGCTGGCCGGCCTTTACACGTAGTAGACCGAGGGACCCTGACTGGTGACACATATCGGGATGATACGTAACGCCATTCCGTGATCTATTTAGTCGTCAATTTATTTTCATAGACGACAATGCCAGGGACCCCGCAGAGCGGGTCTTGTTAACGATTTTTTTGGAGGTAAGGATACTCGTCGAAAAAAAAGTGGCTATCAAGATCTCTAGATCCTCAATGAATCCCAATAAGCACGTGGTTCAAAAAGACGAATGGTGAGGCCCCAGTGACCTCCTATAACGAACTATCCTGGGATTTAAATCTGTGGTTGTGGAAGAGAAGACTCTATCGCCCCAGCTCCTTTTCAATATTCTAATTAACAGCATGAAGTCACGCTGTTTGTGAGGCTTGCATTGCTGTTAGAGGT
>CP092867.1:84767964-84811751 GCA_030710605.1 Cordylochernes scorpioides | reverse complement strand
GGCATATAAAACACTGCTTTGTTATTCAGTCATTTCCTTTTTAATTTTATAAATTTATTTTCTCAGAAAAGTAGCTCCTGATTTAATTCCTTCTTCCGGTGATTTGCGAATCTTTTAATTTTAGTGTTTCTCAATGAAGTTAGCAACAACCGAGAATACAGCGGAATATCCACTCTTTATATTTCGTAATAAATATTTAAAATATAGTGTTCTGTTTCCCGTTTATAAAAGAGTCTTACCATATTTATGATGGCTCCGTAGACAGAGAAAGATCATTTCCTCGCTGTACAGCGACAAGGAAAGATTCAATATTGTGATAGTGTTCCCTCTAGTTCCCACATGAGAATTATAGACAAATTTGCTCATATTAAACGTATTTCATCGATCTCGGCATGTACAATGTTAAAGTTTGAATTTTAAAGATATCAGAGATCCTTAATTGTACTCTCTGATAGTAATGGATTTGTACAAGAACACGGGGTTATTGAAAAAATAATACCACAAGTCGGGTATCAAATCCAGGGTTCTGGCTGGTTATTGGACCAATTTTATTTATTATAAATCACTTTTATAATTATTCTTTCAAAATATGTGTCACAATATTTACATATTATATTTGTGGCTGCTTGTAAAGTATTTAATTCCCCTTCGTAACCTTTATGAAAAATATTTATATTAAATCCAGAAGAAATATTCAGAATCAGTATTAATTAAACATATTTTCATACATGTTTATATTCCCCAAGAAAAATAATATCGCAATAAGAAAACATCACTCAAAGAAGTAGAATGACTAGAACGGTGAAAGTTATAAGAAGAGAAACCTTTTTACTTCATTGCCCTATTATTTCATTGAATAGAGAAAAAACCTTCGAAAATTGTATCCAGAATCTTTTACATAATATGATAACAAGAATTTAACAAAATAACTTATGCTAATTATGATCTATGAACCAATCTTGCAGCGTTGTCATTAAGGACAATATTAGGGTGTCATCCTATATTCCTTTCATCATCAAGTCCAAGGCAATCTTAGGCTGTTTAAAATAGGCGACAATCTCATAGCCAGCATGGGATGAAAACCAATTTATGCAACTTGTTAAAATCTCTACAATTTTTCATCAAATTTTAATTATAACACTCGTACGTTATATAATAAAAAGAAGGGAAATAAAGAAAGAACTGAATACATTTTAAAATTCAATAAATCAGAAAAAAATACATTAACCTCGAAAAAGATGTGAATAACCTTTGTGATTTTTATCTATATTTTTCTAAATGTAATAGCATTTTATAGCAAAATAATTTGACACATAAATGAATTCGATATCATATTTGCCGCCAAACTTTTCAAAATATCAGAAAATATATTCGATATTTTCTTTTAAAAATTATTAATATCCAAATTTATGTTGTGCTCTAACCACAATTTTAATCCATAACACGTTGGTAAATATTGAAAAATAGATAATAGAGTATTTACATCAATAGTATAGAAAATAGTATTTATGCATCTCACTACAACATTCGGTTATGGCATTACCTTGTTTCAGAACAGCTTTCTAACCTTTGAAAAAGATCAGAATCATTATCTACTACACTTATCACAATAATACACCTATATATAATACTTGATATGTGCAATTTCGAACTAAACTTTACAGAATAGGATTTCCAAGAACAATAAAGAAAACGAAAGTTACAGGGAGATGGTATTTTCATCCTAGCAAGGCTTAAAGGAAAGGTTTGGAACTAAGTAGAGGATTTCAAGGAAAGTCTCCGACCTTAATTCTTGGGAAAGTTTGGAGTCAGGTTTTGTTGGCTGCGATTAAGTGATTAGAGAATATTTCTTACAACTTTCTTGTTACGGTGGAGTTTAGGTGAGCACAGATACACATATTATTAGCTATTCCAGAAAACCTCGACTAGTTGAATTGTTTAAACTGTATATAAGTCTTCAAGTATTTTCTTTATGTTTTGTGTTTTGTTCACACACAGACAACATAAATAGTTCATATTTATAGCTATCAGACTCGCAATTTCTAACACAACATAACAACACTTGAAAGAAAACTATAAAAGTATAAATAAAATTATAATTTGTGGCATACATTTGAAACTTCTGTAAGTAATATAATAAATTTTATTTTTTCTATTTACATTTTTAAATATGAAATTGGTCAAAGGTAAGTGGTTACTTACGGGTTCAGGTTCCTCTTTTGAAATTGGCTTTTTATTTATCAATAATTTTGCCAATATTCTTGAATAACAAAATCATCGATTTGTTTGATGCTCCGATAAATGATATATTATATCATTTTATATCCAATACCATAATGCTACTATCATTATACCCATACCATTATATATTCATATACCATAATGCATTACCATTCATAAACCCATACCATAATATTACTGTACCAGCTGGAAATAACTGTAGTAATTATTCTAATCTATATTATGGCTTATATATCAATTTTTTCTTTAATTAAATACAAAAACGTATTTACTCTATGAATTATAAAGAAAACAGAGTAAAAATGTTCTGAATAGGAGTCATATTTAATGTTCTAGCTTGCTATATATATTTTCATGATTGTAAAATATCAAAATTCGAAACTATTTTGAAGGCGTAAGATTCTTTTTGAAATTAAACAATTTTTATTATATATTTTATAATTTTTGATAACAGATGGCGCGCCTAGTGCATCATATTGTAAAATATAATTTAATTTACATGTGTTAAAAAATAAACCTTTCTTCTAACCCAACGGTGTTATGTGAATTCTGAATACTGGATCTCTGATAACACTTATACATTACCATTAGATACACTGCGTGACATTGAAAATGGAACACCAAGAAATAGTGGCCAGAAAGTGATGAAACTCGGCAGACAGAGAGAGACAGGGACGAACAATAAGTGATCTTTATTTCAAAATGATAGTCATAATACAGAGCGAGAACGGCGTCGGCTTAGTAGCAAGTAGGACCACCGCGGACGGCGATGCACGGAGCAACACGTCTAGGAAGAGAGTCAATCAGAGTACGGATGGCGTCCTGAGGGATGGCTCTCCATTCCCTCTCAACCATTTGCCACAGTTCGTCTTCTGAACGCGGCTGTGGCAAGGCATGCAAACGGCGTCCAATGATGTCCCAGACGTGCTCGATTGGTGAGAGATCAGGAGAGTACGGTGGCCAGGGAAGCATCTGTACATCTTGCAGAGCTTGTTGGCTAATGCGAGCAGTGTGCGGTCAGGCGTTATCCTGCTGATAAAGGGCATTGGGTACCCCCTGAAGGTAGGGGAGTGTCACCGGTCGCAGCACATCATCAACGTATCGTTGGGCGTCATAGTGCCCTGAATACGAAGTAAAGGTGACCTGGAATCATACGCGATTGCGCCCCAAACCATGATTCCACGTTGTCGCACGGTGGGGCGTTCCACAATTGCTGCCGGATTGGACCTTTCTCCACGTCGACGCCACACGCGTACACGGCGACTATCACTGGACAAGCAGAAACGCGACTCATCTGAGAACACGACCCTGTGCCATTCCGTCATCCACGTCGATCTAGCCCGGCACCATTCCAAACGTTGGCGCCTATTCGGTGGGGTCAATATCAGTCTTCTTAGCGGACGGCATGAGTGCAAGCCATTAGCAACCAATCGACGGGAAATGGTTCTGGTCGAGATGGAATGATCTAGGGTGTCTTGCACATGTTGCAGGATGGCGGTACAAGTGGCTTGTGGGGCCGCCACTGCTTGTCGAAGGATACGCCGATCCACACGTGCTGACGTCACTCTGGTTGCACCGACATTCCTATAAATTGCCACATTTCCTTGTTCCAACCATCTCTCCACAGTCGGTGCACCGTGGACGCACAAGGTGTGTATCAGCTGCGATGTGACGTATGGACCAACCTGCCCTTTTCAGTCCGATCACCATGCCCCTCGTAAAAGCGTCTGTCTGCTTGAACTGCCTCCGTTTACGATGACCTGGCATTATCTGTTATTATACGTGTATTTTGACACAATAACAAAATTTCTACAATGATTTTCCTTGAAGAAATAATGACACTAATACTGTCCTTTCTGCAAGTTCATTCCCTTATATCTTACTCCATGTGCGCACGAGAACTGCGCATTTTACATCATTTGCATAACTCGGTTAAGCGCGTCTACCCCTAAAATTTGCATAATTTTCTGGCCACTATTTCTTGGTGTTCCATTTTCAATGTCACGCAGTGTATATAAGGTACTTCTTTACAACCAAAGTCCAGTTCATAACGTTTATCTCATCGTGATAAACAATTATATGATAAACCTTCTTATTAACAAAATATATTTCTATAACAAGGAATGTTTGACTTTTCATTTTTTTAACTATTTCAATTATATTTTAAACGATTTTAACTATATAAGAATAATTTGAAACATTATGCTAAATTTACATTGATTTAACAATAATCTCGACGGCAAGTGAATCCATATTATATTTTCCCTATAAACTTTACTGTAGCGTGAAAATCAAATTTTATCCCAGCCTAGTTCAGTTTTCGAGTCGAGCAGGCTAGGTGAGATATGGGGCCTAAGTCGCTTCGATATATCTTAGCATCCTGGGTAACATTTTATAAACTTTGGATTTATTCAAAATAAAATATGATGATCTAACTGAATTCAAGGTTAGCCAAACTCTATATTGATTTACGGAAGAGGTTCATACATTTGTATTAGATCACATCCGTAAATTATTTTCTCTATTCCAATTAAATATATATAAGATAGTATTCTGAGAACTGTATAAAACTTCAAAAAACAATTATGACCTTTTTGTTCAATTAGCTTTTGCCATCTAACGGTTAATAGAAAATCCTCCTCGCCTAGAAAAACTCGCGTGTGTTAGCGATTTCATCGTGATGGGTTTTGACAGTCTCCAAAGAGTTGAACTTAAGACGTTCAGGAGTTTTTGTGCGATCAAAACAAATGAAGGAGAAATGTCAGTATAATCCAGGATTTTACTGCGAACACACATAGACACATCGGAAAAAATATCAACTTCCCATAGATGGCGCAAGCCATCAGCAACTTTCAGTTGCACGATAAGAAAATGTCTTTTTTCATAATTTATACACCTTATCCCAGTACAATATCATATTTGTACTATTTTTTCACATAGACACATGTGTTCTGGGGTTGTCATTATAAAACAGAATGTACCGCCGATTGGATGATTTTGTTTTTTTTTTTTCATTTAATAGATTTCTTCATTCAGAATTTCTTAAAATTGAAGGTCTGATTTAGTGGGATAATTAATATTTTAACAATCCAAGAAAATCCCCCAAATACAAAATTAATTTTAAAATCCTATTCAGTTATAAAGGAGATAACGTTGCGTTAAGAGAGTTTCTACTGTAGAAGAAAACAAATCCCCCCAATTTAGTGAAGAAGAGTAGAAACACAGGATACCCACAGCGATTCTTCCAGACACCTATCAGGAAAGCATGACAGCAGCCTCTTAAACAGGAATCTCACATCTCGCCTAATGACTTTCTTACGTCGACTATTTTGCAACGAATAAATCATTATTATCTTTGTCAGATTTTTTTCTGTGTAATTCTCTGAATTAAATCAGTATTGTTCTATCATCTGAGTATTGTTCTTTTATTTCTAGTATGAGATTCCAATATACCACTTATTTTTATCTATATTTTACGAATATTTAAAGATGTGCAGTGCAACTTGGATGATTCAAACCGTCTTTTTCTATAAATACCATTTCCGTTTTCAACTCGAATTTTCTGATAATTCGAAATTTATTTGGTTCCTAGGGCTTTAGATTATCCAAGTTCGACTGCATTAATTTGGAAGTAGTAAATAATTCCTTGAAAATCAACCATCACACAAAATCGTTGTAGTTTTAGCGTACTGTAGAAATGTAGAGCCAGTAGATAACCGCACTGTCGATAAATGTTTGTAAGGAGTTGATGAAAAGTAAGGTTACTACTAGGGCCGAGCGGGGGTTTACTTCTCTCTGTTTGTAACGGCATCTGGTGTCTGTCTGTATTCCCATTCCCATTCCCATAGAATGCTAATCTTATTTCCCTTATTATGCGTTGAAGGTTTGGGTAATTGGATAAATATATAATATTGAGTAATTTTCATCTTTATAATATATTTATAAATATTTTTCTTGGAGAAAATTGATCTATGAAATGAAAGGACGCCTCCCTGGTCAAAATATACGCAAAAACTATCCTTTGGTCGTTAATTTACATCTGGCATATTTTGGTCATAAAACGGCCTAGCCACTTTTTCAGCTAAACATTTCTTGATAAAATAACGAAGTAATTCCCTGTTGATATTATTTATATTCTTCTCTCTGCGACCACCGAATATCTTCAACGACCACGTCAAGTTGATACAGCTTTCTAAATTCTCTATAAAATAGACCAACACCTCAAATCCACCAGCGTCCATCAATATTGGTTCCTAAAGTTAAATTTTATTTTATAAATAAAATATATCACACAAACAGCTTTATTAAGACTACCGGTCTTATACAGATTCACCACAGGAAGGAACAGCCTCCAGGTTCGACGCAAAATATATAATTCTCTCTCCTCCTCACTATTTTATTTGAAAACAAATATCTGTGTTTTAATATTTAAATAGTCGATTGATGCTTTGGTGAACCATGATTGAATAATTTTGCAATAAATGTGTGCAAGTTATTTGGTTCCATAGAAAAAGATATCAACAAACGTACTTTTATATTTTTAAAATAGAATACGAATTTCCCAAAAGATGATTGTCAAATAAACATTTGTATTGTAGCCAAAGTTGAGGGTATCACTTAGTTACTCACATATCACATAGTAAAATACTATTATTAGATTAGAAAACCTAATTAATGATCACTTTACCAAATTCCTCCGATATATGAACAATCTCAAAGCGTGTGAACTCCCAAAAATATACCTGTTTTGATCTTATCAATTCGCGTTTACACCAATAAAATAATACACCGATCCCTTATTATAAGATATTCATATTCAACCTATTCACGTTGAAGAGTCCAACTGGATCGCTTAAATGACACACAAATACAATAACGTTTATAAAAATGTTGAGAAGTCTTGAATATAAAATTCTAGCATACAAGAGTATTGTATTATCTATATTTCAATATGGTCGAAAACCTTTAAAAAAAAAAAAACTCAATTTTGAAAATATTAAAATCACTCAAAAGAAATTTTCAAAATTAATCTAAAATATAATTTATGTGTTTAAACGGAATGTATCATTTAGGAAAGCTTAATTATTCAAAGTAGAAATTAGTTGTCGTTAGGTTGATGCATTAGCTAATATCATTTTCCTCTCTAAGCTTCAATTTTAGATAATGAGGCCAGTAATTGCGGGGTTGAAATAACGGATGTGAATTAGAGCGAGAGAGTTTATTCGGGATAGGAAAAAAGTAGCTGAGCAACACAGCAAAGAAATGTTGATCCGGTGCTGAATTGAAGAAACTCGACGACAATCTTTTATCGTCTGGCACTCCTCCCTTCCGCCTGCTATTGGCCCAAGTAATTTTTCAGATAAATGGTTTCTTGGCCAATCCAAGCCTGGGTGTATTTGAATGGCTCTCAGCTGTATCCTCCTGGTCCCATCCATCATCAGTCTCTAAGACAGCCACAATGCGATGACATCGCAACTTCTTCGGATTCTTTGGAGCGAAATGGAGCCAAATAGAGCTGAACGTGACGGAATAACATATTTATTTACATCTATGACATGAATAACGTATATATGCCAAGTCAATCGTATTTATTAAAAACAAAAAATATTCGACTAGGCTGTTCGCCTATCATCTTTTAGGATTAAAATAGCTTACAAGGTGTTTAATCCTAGAGGGAGATAGGCGAACTGCCTTTTCGAAATATATATAAAAATAAAAAGATTAATAAAAAATATAGCGTTTAATTATTGTATTTAAAATATATTCCTCAATTTTTAACTGTAGGTATATATTAAATTTTATATTATTAAGCGCGAAATATTCCTTTTGGAAAATAAAACAATTTTCTACTCTTATCTTTGCCCTCCCAATTTTTTTCCATCACAGAAAGGATAGTTTTGGCGCCGAAAAATTAAAAGTTTCATATTTAGAACGAGATAACAGCCTGAACTTTGGTATTCTTGGTTTCAACTGAAGGTAGTCACTCTTTAAGTGTTGATGTAGTTTATTTCAAAATTTGTCTTATATTTGGCAACATGGGGTCACTCAGGGAGGAAGTCTTCAATCCAGACTGGCCGCATATAAGAGGATTGACACACTACAGACACTATAATTTTATAGGATCCATATCTATGAGCATTTGTGAAATTATGAAAGGACACTTGGTCCGTATAAGCTAGACAAGCATACTTCAATAAAGAAACTTAATACTTTTGACTTTAACTATTGAATCGCCGTTATTTTGATTTTCGAACACTTGATAGATTCTACTTGCGGTTTATTCTGATTGAAAGACATCACATATTACATATATGGCCTTTCAACTACATCAGTCGATATTAACTATTGTTTATAATTAAACTTCTCAGAGCTATATTTTAAAACAAATATAAGCATTTACAATGTAATGATGAAAGATATTCGGAGGTTCTAGATCATCGAGTGAATCTTAAAGCCGTTTTGCTAGTCTAACTTATCAGAACGCCCTACTTCAATTAAATTATAAACATTAACCAGTCTTATATGTAAATTATCTAATTAAATCCTAATTCAGTCAATAATCTAATCATATAATTGTGTTTACACTCACATCTGAAACTAAAAATGATTATTAATTAATGATAATGTTGATCAAAAATTATTGTTACGGTAAAAACTAATCATTCCCTGTCATTATTTAGATACGGTCGTAAAGGGAAACCTTCTTATGTGTGGTATATATGAGAGCGAAGTATTTATTATTTTATTAAAAGAGCATCATTTCTAATGTTTATAATTTGCTACTCTGTAAACTACTCTCATTTCTTATCTTTTTTTTATCATTCATTGTTAGTTCTTACCTTACATTAATTTCTGTGTCAACCCGAAGTTTGTCTTTCCTAATTTTCCCCCCACGTGGCAATATTTATAGGAATATTATATCCGATAGACGTTCATAGGAGGTAAAACACCCATACTGCAAATAACAATCATCAAATTATAAATTAATTTCTAACTTAAAATATAATTCTGAAGACAATTAATATTATCAAACGATCCTTCGCTATATATATAACATTTGATTGAGGGGGAAAAAAAAAGAAGTTCCAAATACTCGGGTCAAAATGCAATCGAGGAAACTCCGGGCGTTGCTCGTGTCGTTCCTCTAATAAGATATAATGGTATATAATGCAAGAGCCATTATTTCCCTCAGAGGTTATATAGACACACCTTAAACACTCTTCCATGCACGCGAGCTTAGATAAGAGTTTCTCAGTTCGAAGTGTTATAATTGGATGAATTTGGTTGATCTTGTTAGCGGTACTTGCCACCAAAATAGAATTGGTAGATAGCAGAGAATCATCACATTGCAACTCCTCTATTGACAGCCTATTTATATTTGAAATTGCTTAGCTATGATTATCGAATTCTTCAATTCAACTTTTTCATATTTTCTCAGCTGTGAATTATATAACTCTTTTTTGAATTAACATCAATGCCATTATTCTAATGTTTTTAGGGAATCCTGCATTGACGGTACTTCCCAATCATATTCAACAATATTCTGAATTTGAGAGGAATCCGTGTTGTGTGCCGTTCTTGGGCAATATTAGAGGAAGAATGAAATGCTATTTCAAAAGATGCAAAGAACTGACGGTTGTGTGTACATTGGACTCTTTGGATCATAAAATATTCAATTTCTAATAAATGCATGGCAATGATATTTGAGAATCATTCTATATAGGTTTCTAACTAATCTCTCCTTGCAGTATATCCTTTATATATATATAATATTCATATATAAAACATATAAATACGTCAAATCTGTCACAATTCTTTATCAAATAGAGAATTAAAAAAATTTATAAAATATACTAGCGGATGTGTACCTGGTTTCGCTCGGGTTTTATCCGAGTATTGATAATAATATTCCAGAACACACAGAATATTATGATAATATTGATAATAATATTCGTTACATTATACATTTAAATAATATATAAAATATATTTTCGAAAATACATAGCCACTCTCTCTACTGATTAGATTTTCAAAAAGATTTATATAAATAAAAATATCTAGAGATATACTAAAAAATCTTAGCCAAAAGGCCGAGAAACGATATTTTATATATAGAGATGACCTAATTTCGTGTGTCTTCTGCTCTAGTGAATGTTTCGCTGGTAGAATTTTGTTCCTGCCTACTAAAAATTATTATCTGGCTTCGCCCGTGGTCTGCTTTAGTGAATATTCCCCTATAGATTTTTTTATGTCAATCAAGCATGATACAGCAATATTGTCATCATCATTTCTGACTGAAAAAATATTGTTGCTCAGTACTTGGTTAATTATATTTTTTCTTGGTTAAAGTGCGACAAAAAATCTCTTCCAGATTTAACTCTCTATCCTGTTCAAATTTCAGCGAGATTAGTTACATATTGAGGGCGTGCATAGCCGACAAACAAATTTATATATATATTTTACACACAAAAAAAATACTGGCAATGCGCTTCTTTTAAATTTATATTAATATTTAAATGCTAAGTTTTTTAAAAGTCTTTGGAATATTATATTACTAAATTTCTAAATTAAATTTATTATATTTGGAACACATTTTGGCATTTTTACAATTTATAAATGTAATTTCACCAGAAACGGCGAGAGGCGCTGCTTGCTTTTGAAAGTAGAATATTTTCAAATAAAATTGCAACGAATATTTATTTCAAATCGATTTCAAACCAGAAACTTTCCCAGTAGTTTAGAAAATAACTTCCTAAAGTTTCACAGCGATTCGATAATCTTACCTTTTGAAAACATTCATCGTGTAAACAAACTAAAATTAGTAAAATTATTAACAAATCAAATTCATTTATCGTCGCGACCAGTGCTGCGCCCAAGCGGTAAAAGGCTGGAACTAACGCCTTTGGTTTTACATTTAAAAAAAAAGCACATTAACCTTTTTAGTTTTTTGAATAGCCTATATGTTAAGCGAAATCTTCAGCTACCTACATGCGAAATTTCATAATGATTTATTCTGTAGATTTTCGCAAAGCGATAACAAACATCGATTTTGGATTTCATTTTTATAGATATACTAGCCGAATGACCCGGGCAACGCCCGGGTTTTACCCTATTAAATGTACCCTGTTTCGCCCGTGGTCTCTGTTTTTTGGAGTTATTCCCGATATAATTTTGTATCTGATAATCAAACATGATACAGCAAAATTTTTAAAATAGCCTATCGTCTTCCCAGTATTCTTTTACCAATGTATGGAAATTTTGGTTTGAATTAGTGAACTACTGCGAATTTGTAGACGAATGACCCGGGCAACGCCCGGGTTTACACGATTAAATGTATATTACATATGGAAGATGGACGTAGTTCCCGGAGGGCACCCGCGAGGTCACTCTGCCCCCGCGCAACTGTCCAACCGGGAGCGCCCCACGCCGTCAAAATCGTCACGCGTTCTAGAGGGCGCTGCTCGTGAGCTCAACCGGCCGTCAGCCGGGAGATCTCATTTACTCGGCCGGGGGGCAGGGAAGTCACGTGCTGCGCCGGCAGCCAATCGTCGCGCGCCACCGTCGCCCGCCTGAGTGTTCTAGAGGGGCGCTGCTCGTGAGCTAAGTTGAATAATTTGAATATATAGTTTTAATAAATGATTTATATATATTTTAAAATAGCCTATCGTCATCCCCGTTATTTTTTACCTATGTATGGAAATTTTGGTTTGAATTAGTGAACTACTGCGAATTTGTATAGGAGTCATACAGACAAAGACAAACAAACATACAAACATACAAACATTCATTTTTATATATATAGATAAGGATATTCAATCGATTGAAATAATAAATTACATTATACTCTTATGTAGCTTTTAAACAATTTAATTTACATTATGCAAAGCTAAGGTATACACATACATTTATATATTAGAAAGTGGGAACAGGAAAAGAGACTATATACAATTGCATAGCTCCTTACTTATTAGAGCTTTGATGTATTGTGTAATATTAGTTGTATCTGACATTGGTCTAACGTGATTCAGTCAAATATTTCCTAGTGGTCAGATTGTTTCCTAGTAACTTTACGTAATCTTTCTTGCGATGTTAAAATAGGCTTTGTCGTCATTTAGTTAATAGTGATCGTTGTCGTCTTTGAAGGGTCTTTGGCATTGGGCGGCAGTATAACTTGAGTCAGAGGTGATAAATGGAGTCTACAGCATCCAAGGCCTCAAGTACTAGGCAGAGATCTTCAGTTTGTTCTTCCTCTTTCCTATCTAGCCTCTCCACCGAAGTGTCGGGTAGAAACACGAAGACGGGCATGTTTAATGACGCTATTACTATTTAATACAATCCGAACAATTCCACGGTCGTCATATATAATTGCAGAGAGTTAACTAAAAATTTACAGAGTAACGAATATAGAAATATTTATTCTGTTTGATTGAGAAATATTTAAAATTAGCAGGTTTTTATATATATACATATTAATTAACACTACGTGGGAAATATATTTCTCGAGATACCTAATTGTTAAAATTACAATATTTTTCACAATTTTATCATGAATAGAAATTTATACCTAATTGTGTTGTTTCTAGATTATCAACAAAAATTTCTCAAAACTACAGCTATAATTTCAACACGAAAAAATAAATAATTGGAGTAAAGAAGAAAAAAAGGAAAACAACAAATTATATTCTTTATCTCCCAGCTATATGTAAAGCTGACCTTACTTAACGAGCCCACGAGGGCCAGTGTTATTTAAAGGTCTCAGAAGACCCTCCTTGGTATTCTTCGCTGATTATGGGAGGAAAGGAATCTCGTTTGGTGCTCCCGGGGGAGACCACCGCTGGATACCTGGGCCTCCGGGGCGGGGCGGAATACAATTTCTCGGAATCGCCACAATTTTTTATATATCTATTTAAGCCTTTATTTGGCTTTCTCTCTCTATTTTAAAATTTTCCAAATTGACACTAATAGGGATACCTTTTTATTCATTTTTAAAACAAAGGTATATATGTTTGTGTCAATGCTGTTCGAGGTATGTGTCCTTGTTTTGATGAAGAACCAAATAATTACTGTCATTTGTTCTAAATTTCGACATGGTGGTACAGGCCTTTATGATAACAGTTGGTGAATGATTTCAAATAGTTATATTTTGAGTTTACAACAAGCTTGCCTTGGTAGAAGACAATTATATTTACGTGGTTTGGGCACTCGCTGGGGTGTTTGAATTGGTGTCAGTCGGGGTCTTTGAAGTTATTTTTTATTTAAAAAAACGGCTCAATCTGGGATTTGATAGATAAAATTAATTGACCAAAAGTATATTTTAAAATATAATTTGAGAAATGTTAAATATTAAGGTATAGAGTTTATAAATAATGAAAATAAATTTGACAAATATACACAGTTTAGGCTCTTCCGTTCTGCGGCTTTGTATTGTGCTTGGTTTAAATTTCTACATCACCGGAATATACGATAGCTTAGAAATTTATATTTTCCTCTGTGAAAGTGTGGCAGTAGTGATAACGCATCGTTAAGATGGAGATCAATGGAAAGATTGAATAGACAATTACAACCTCCAAAATGACGAAATGGCTCAACGTGTCTAGACGATTTGTTTCAAACCATTGAAAGTAGTTTGTAGAGGCAGATGTATTTTCTCCAATCTCCTATCAAGATAGACATAGAGCGACAAACAGTAGGTCGACCATAACACTTACAGCTAAGCGCCATAAGGTCATGACGGCCCAAATCATGTCGGAACTAGGCTCTGCATCAGAACCTCACATTTACGGAATATTAAGTCGAGGCGACTAATGGATATATTTTCATAAAAGAGAGCCAATATATGCATTCCACTTCAGGTCTATCATAAGCGAGCTCATTTGAACTAATGCCGCCCACACCTCACTGATGAATAACTTTTCAGTTTTAACCTAATTTACGATGTGTTCTGATTTATATAGAACTTGAGACAAAATTTAGCCGATCAATGTGAAAGAAAGAGATATTCCTTGGAAAGTCCGGTTTTATAGTTTGTGATATAGCATCTTGCTGGCCGGCCTTTGCACGTAGTAGACCGAGGGACCCTGACTGGTGACACATATCTGGATGATACGTAACGCCATTCCGTGATCTATTTAGTCGTTCAATTTATTTTCATAGACGACAATGCCAGGGACCCCGCAGAGCGGGTCTTGTTAACGATTTTTTTTGGAGGTAAGGATACTCGTCGAAAAAAAAAGTGGCTATCAAGATCTCTAGATCCTCAATGAATCCTAATAAGCACGTGGTTCAAAAGACGAATGGTGAGGCCCCAGTGACCTCCTATAACGAACTATCCTGGGATTTAAATCTGTGGTTGTGGAAGAGAAGACTCTATCGCCCCAGCTCCTTTTCAATATTCTAATTAACAGCATGAAGTCACGCTGTTTGTGAGGCTTGCATTGATGTTAGAGGTGATCACATTCAGTACTAATCACTTTCAAATAATTCCAATCAGGCCTGATGGGTGATATATAAAATCAAAAGCCGATATGGAAAATTTACAAAATTTGAGATTATTATTTTTTTGAAACCCTTCAATATAATTGCTCTGAATAAATTAACTTAGGCAATTAACTAAATTGACATTTTCCCAGCTTCTAATTTAAATTAACTATGATCTGGCCCAGATGGAATTTAAACCTCCATTTATTTCCCATTTAACTTCTCGGGAAATTCTCATAGAGTTGGTTGGACACATGTCTCGATTCTCTGATCAATTCACCTCCAATATCAGGTAGGAACGAAGAATGGAATTGTCAAGATTCAATTACAGTGAAACAGACTCAGAACGAATCCAATTATTTTAAGAGAGAGAGAGAGAGAGAGAAATCTATAATTAAATCTGAGCATAAAAAAACATGAATATATATTATTAGTAAATAAGGCGTATATATACTGCATATATACTTTCTAGGCATATACGTATACATATATAGAAAAAAATATTTTTTTGAATCCAATAATATATATATATACACACTTTTTTATTATGTTTATTTTAGTTTAAATACCCTGCTTTCTATATATTTGAATTTCATTTAAATATTTGCGAAAGATGGAGATATCCATATACATCAATTATAAAACTCATATATGTATATTTCGGGGGGGGGGGGATAAAAACTAAATTATTATTTATTAAAATTCCCAATATTTCCACATGGCTCATATTCCGTTATATTCTCAGCATACACTTAGAGTGTTTCATAATTAAGGTTCATATAATCAAATGCCCCTGCCATCCTTGCAACCCTCTATATGGCAGACACAATCAGAAGAGGACATCCATATCCATACGGACATGGTACCTCGGTTGGCAGGCATTGTGATCAGGGTGCATGGCCCGATCTGATCTGCTCCATGGACAAGACACCACCACCAAACACTTTATTGTTTTATGTATGTTTTATCTTCATACATCTAGTAAAATCTATTAAACTAATCTAGTAAAATTTGCGAGTCATATAATAAATTATTCAATTTGGCCCACAAACAGATATCAATTTTCACTTCTAGAATAACCTCTGGAATAATGTTTCTAATTAAATTTAATTGCACAAAATATTTGAAAGAAAGTCCCTAGATAATTAATGACAAATCCTCATATATGTTTTATTAATTGAACACTATTTCTCGCCAACTTTTAGTCTTCATTTAAATAAGCACATTTTTTACTCGTCCAACAGTTATCGAAGAGAACCAATTAAACACTGCTGTTGAATAAAGTTGCGATTATTGTTTTTATTTCTCGACTTTAAATTGAATGGAAATTGCTTTTCAATTGAATGGACATTCTAAAATTTACATAAATCTCCATTTACATTCTGTTGTAATTCATGACTCCCTCTTGTGTGTTTTAATATCTGCGAAAAACACGTGAAAATAGAATTATCTAGAGTGGGCAAAATATTACAATTTAATATATAGACGCAGCTGACTGTTTCGAATATAACATATATATTTCATATTCAGTAAAAACATGGGTATGGTTAAGAGTATTTTCGCAGTTCTGATACAACAATGACGTTATTGGAGAATAAAATATGCGCATGGATTATCGGGGTTTTGATCAATTACGTTCTACAGTGTGTGTCGTCAAGCCATAGTCAGGGGCCGTTTTCAAAATGAAATGTTCCTCACAAATTATTGTTCTTTAGGATGTCCTTGGGGATCTGTTCATACATTTCTTGAGGTTTCTAATCCAGTTCGTGTTTGGCTTTATTTCTTGTTTTCGTGAGATACCAAGATCTGGTAGATGAGGTTGTTTAAGCGATACACATGGCTTTGTTCTATTCAAGTTCTATTAACGATGTTTTCGCGGTATTATTCAAGCAGTTCCTTTTAAATATTATTTGCGCCGTCTGTCGCTTAAATGTTATACTAAAATTTCTAACAATATTTATAAAATATATATTATAATAAAAAAGTTATTTTCACATACCATCTACTGTAATGTATAAAAATTGAAAACGGGATCATATTACTAATTAGATATATGCCCTATAAAATATCGGTTGAATTCATTAAAGATTCTCAACAATGTATGTCGTTATAGTGATAAATTTAAAGGGGTTTCCTAACAGGCTTGTGTGAGATTTTGAAGAAGAACATTGATCGATACATTAAATCACTTTTTTTTCAAGTTCAAGAAGCATATGTCCATAGTCCTTTTTTAAACGCTTATCTACTCTTTGTTCTATAACAAGTGCAAAATCTATCAGAAAAATATTCTTAATACAGCTCCAAGAGGCCTGCATCCTTGTCACAGCATGGTGTTAAAAATGTAGTGTGATATTTAACTCTGAAAATAGTGATTCAATCATTCGCAGAAATTAAATATATTAATATTTAAAAAAAAAACATTGGATGAGCTATTTGTCTTCGGTAACTTGTTTAATGGTAAGACAATATTCGATTATCAATCTGGTTAAGTCAGCACAACACTGATAAGCTCTATGACTTGGACGAAAAAAATAAATTTTACTGCATCGAAAAATAAATTACACGTCAAAAAATACGATACTCAGGAAATATCTCAATATTATAATTATTAACTAATAAATAATACAACGTTCCTTCAGTTATTTCGAAAAAATCTAAAAAATATTGTAACCTTCAAGAAAGCTACCAAATACAAATCCGAAACAATGAGAAAAAATTCAAAGCCGGAATAAATTCTACGTTTGAAAATGCCAGGACGATGAAAAGTTGGAAGGAAAATGGACTTTGAATATTAAACAAGGAATACCCTAGAATTCGGAACAAAAGACACTAATACAATAATATAATTGTATATATAATAAATTTATTTTTCAAAAAGGTTACAAGTTTTTCAAGAAAAAGTGTAGCGAATGGTCAGTCTATTTACATATTTTTATTTACAACTTCAATAAATGACAACAGTAAAAGTAAACAAAGATATTTACATTTGCCTATCATGACTCCTGGTCAGTGCGGTGGCCATTGCCGTTATGGTCCCCTGATGTCCTGCAGCTTTCCAGCAGTGTTTCTATGGCTTCTACTAGTGGCTCCTCGATAAGATGGTCCCCTGGCCTTGATCCATTCTTGTCTGTCAGGTCTCCTGTCATCTGCTCTAGGTCGTTCTCCTGGATCTCTTCTATGGTCGTCGTATCCCTGTGCTCCATGTCCGGTGTTCCACCTTCCTCGTCATCACATGCCAGCTCCCTACATCGTTCCAACACTCTATCCATGACTTCCATTTCTTTATTTCTCTGTAACTTATCGTAAGGTTCATAATTCTTTTCTGTTGAGATAATTTCCATCGTCTTTTTTAGCACCAGGGATTGAATATATGCAAAGTCCCTTTTTCTTATGTTTATTTCATTCCTGTATTGTTTGTTATATTTGGTTTACTATTCCATCCCATGTTAAGGCAATCGGCACTACTTTTACGGGCATTTTTTTCAGTTTGGGCCATTTCCCTCGCCAGTAGCTGGTATTTTCTTCGTCAGCTCCGTAGTTTGGATATTGTCTTGGGAGGTAACGCCTATCTCTATGATTGTTATGTCTTTTTTTATTTTGTCATATACTATTATATCAGGTTTGTTAGCTCTGATATTGATATCGCTTATCATTGGCAGGTCCGTTATCATCTTGGCGTATGAATTTTCAATCTTAGGTCGTTATTTTGTGGAGCTTTATATTATTGTTCTCTGTGAAATTATATTTTATAGCCAAGTTGAAGTGGACTCATCTCACCACTTCATTATGTTTCTCAGTGTAGTCGTAAGGAAGCAATCTTCCACAGTTTGTAGCAAGGTGGTCCACCGTCCTCTGTACCTTTTCACAGTGAGGGCATTTCAGGTTCTTATCCTTCAGGAACACGTTTCTATCTTGTATGAACATGTAGAACCCTTCATTTTGTGGCGTGTTGTTTCCCGTTTTGAGCCACTGTGAGGATTCTATCATGTCCAATAGCGGTTGGTCTTCATTTTTAAAGAATGTTCTGTGGATTATTTTCTGGCCAATGATTCCTCTTAGATTTTCAATCTGTTTTTCTTCCAGAGTTTTCATTGTGATGTTTTGGGCTTCTATTTTGTACTTGTTTTCTATAATAAGTTGGATGTGTGTGAGCATTGTGTTTTCGCCCTGTTTACACGCATTAATGGCTTCCTTTCTTTTTGTTGTCCCCCCCCAAATATATACTTGTAGAGGCTTAGCAGAATTCTTTCGTTTTTTTGGACCAAGTTCACCAATCCTCTTCCATTTCTTCGCGTTGAAGATATAATATTTCTTATTTGCTGGCTTAAGATGGATTTTGAATTTGCTCAGCGTTGTTCTCACCTTTTGGTCCAACATTTCAAGTTCTCGCTCACTAAACTCCACGATTCAAACGTAGTAGTTTATGAGCGAGAGCGAAAATTCGTTGAAAGAGCCAAAAGGTTTTTTAGCGTTCAGCTTGGTTCCGCTAAAGATTCCAATCTGGATACTATTTCACTTTTTATTCTCTCTTTATTTTCTGGGACGACTGCGCTGGTGTTATCCTCTAGAACACCTAAATATTTATATTTCTTTTTCTTCCAGTGTCCCAAATTCCTGGATTTCTGTGGAGTTTGTCGCTGTTTTTGTCGGGTTGATTTTGAAGCCTATATTATTTAAAAGCTGAGTTGTCTTGTAGCTAAGATCTCAAGATCCTTGTCGCTATAAGAAAATATTTTTATGTCGTCTATAAACAATAGGTGATTTATTTTTATTTTTTCCTCTCCCACTCTCATCTCCACTTGGGGACTGTCTTCTTTGTTGAGCTCCCTTGTTATCGGCTCGAGGCACATGACGAAGAATAGAGGTGATAGCCCATCTTCCTGCAATATTCCTCTTTCTATTTTAACTGTTTTGAGGCACTGCTTGCCATAGTACATCTGTGCTTGCCATTTGTCTAGGGCAATTTTTGTGAATTGTTGAATTTCTTTGGACTCTTGATGTTTCCAATATCTTAAGGCAAGTTTTGTGGTCGATGCTGTCAAAAGCTTTCGCTATGTCGATCCACATGGTTTTCAGTTTATTTGCGTGTTCTTTGCATATAGCTTTGTTTAATAAGACCTGTTCCTTGGCGCCTTGAGTTCGCTGCGTCGTTCCTATCTGATTGATAGACAGATACCGTTCCTTATCTATGTATTTGTGTGTTCAGCTTTCTAGATAATATCCGCGTGATTAATTTGTACAGGTTGCTCATGTAACTTATGGGGCGGTAGTTGCTGGGGGTGTTCTCTCCTCCTTTAGAAAACAAGAAGGTTTTTGCAGTAAACATCCAATCTGGAATTGTTTCTGGATTCCTTATAGCTTGAACAACTGCTTTATATAGATCTTCGTGTAGAGGGGTCAATTTTTTAAAAAAGAAATTATAAATTTTATATATCTATACCGCCTGCTTTCCAATTTGGCAAATTTTTCAATGTTTCCTCGAATTCTTCTTTTGTTATTTCTATTTGCTCGATAGGTTTGTTTGTTTTCTCAATATTCTGGATGATGTATTCAGGAATATCGAGGTCTTGATTCTTCGTCCAAGTTTTGGACCAGACATTTGTTAAATCTTCTTCATTAATGGGGCCTTCATTTGCTTTTTGTGGCTTTAATTTTCTATAAATGCTCCCCTATTCAGTTCAAACATATAATTTGTCTTATTAAATTCACTTATTTTTCTGATACCTATATTCTTTTCTGTATTACTTTTATTTCTTGGTTTATTTTTCTTGAACTATTTTTAAATCTGATATTTTCCTGGGGTCGCTTCTATATTTCTTAGCTACTTTTTTACCATGTGGTTTTCTTTGCTGTTCATTTTTCCAGATTCTATTCGTTTTTCAATTATTTTCATCATATTGTCTTTCTCTTGGATTGATTTGTTCAATGTAGATATCCAGTCCCCCGCTCTTTGCGGCTTTTTGGTTAACTGTTCATATGCCATTTGTGCTGCATAAATAATTTGCTGATTTTTTCCAAGTTCAGATTCCCCATTAGGTTTTCCTCAATATAATTGTTAATTTCTTCTAGAATATGCTTTTTATATTTTACGTATGGAATTTTGAACGTCGATGTCCACTCATTAACTGGTTTTGTTCGAGCATTCTTCTGTCGCTTTCTCCATTGCCCTTGTTACTCTCAGCCGCAATTCTATGTTTACTGGGTTATCGCTGTTTGCCTCTTCATTTGTTTCTTTTTCCTTATCTGGTTGGCTTACTAGTTCTGAAGAATCCCCATCTTCCCTTTCGTTTGTTCTCTCACCTTCCTCTTGGCCTATTTGGTTATTGGTGATTTCACTATCGCAAGTTCTACTGTCACTGGTTTGCTCGCCGTTGTCTGGAACATTTGAGGTACTTTCTCTTTTGTCTTCTTCCTGACTTTGGCTTACAACAGGTGCAGATCTGTTGGATGTCCCTCTGTATTCATTAACGATATCTGTGTATCTTACGTCCTTGATAAGCTTGTAAACCTTTATTCTTAGAGTACCAAGATTTTTTTATTGCGCGTCCAAATCGGCTTTTTCGGTATTCTTCTTGAATTTTAGGTAAAGAATGCCTTCCTGCCCTTCCCTTTCTATCGGCATATTTATAAAATGTTTGGATAAGAAAGATATTCTCACTTCTCTCTATATCTTCATCTGACTAGCTGGAGTGACCATTCTGCCTCCAAGTTAATTTAGGATTCAAGTTGATATTTTCTTGAAGTTTGTTTTAAGCCATTCACAATCTGATAAAGAAGAAAAATGGGAATAAATTTTACACACACAAATCCTACCAACATGAACAAAAAAAATTCGCTAAATAAAATAAGGCTTAACAATACTATCATGTTTGTAAAAGCACGTGTTTGCAACTTTCTAAGACACTGATCAAATTTTCGAAATTTCTCATTTTTTGATACAGATTTTTACCTTGCCCTTTACTGTTTCGAAAATGTTTGTTTTTAATATTGAAAAATTATCACTTTTTTGGCGCTATTTTTGATCAATTTTCCAGGTTTTTTGTATATATAATAATAATAATATAGTTATAAATATTATATAATAATATAATTGTAAATATAATATAATAATATAATTGTAAATATTTTGTATATAATTACTCCCCCAACACTCATTTTTTGAAATAATGACAGGTTTCTCCTTTTGAGCGGAACTCAATGAAGTTTTTAAAGTTAAACTGATGCCTAATGTAATAATAAAATGTCCGGAGATAAAAACTGGAGAAATCGCTGGAAGCGTTCACCAGTGATGAACCATGGCATCTCTCTTTCAATTTTAAATTCGTTGCACACACACACTATAAGACTTGTAGAAATGATATTTTAAATTATATAAATATATATTTTAAAAAAGCGTTATAATTAGTAAATATTTTCAAATTTATCTTCATCATACTTTTTCATTAGTTAGGTCTATATTATTGAATTATAATCATCATCAAAAGAATTAAGGTCATTATTCATATCGAAACAATATCACTCATATATATTAGGATTTGACGACTTTCTAAATATATTACTTCAGTTCTGAATGAAGTACAATTAAACAACTCTCAGCTCAACACTCCATATACCTATAGAAGGTAGTCATGTAACCATGTAATATGGAAGTGTACATAGGCATGGAATCATGTGTGTTTTTCGCATAAAACTGGCGTTTCGTTCAAGACAGGGCCCGCTTAAGACAGATTTAGATTGTAAATTTAAGATGTTTCTTCCGCGTGTATTATTCGTTCTATTTGAACTCTGCACGCCAGATTAGTTTCTTATACAATTATCTTCATAAATACATACAATGATCACCGAGAGAGATTGAGATTGAAACTGATTTATTAATCGTTCATATAACATTATATATAGTGCCAAATTTAAAGTTATAATACAGGAAAAAATTGAATAAATAATAATAGTAATATAAATATATTTTTACATCAGACATGAGCCTACTCTGAAGGGACGTCTGGACTTTCGTCAAATGTTCAAGGCCGCCCTGAGTTCGGAGAGGCCCGTGCTTATAATGGGGTTTTTGTCCCCAACGTGTTCAATTGCATCGCCGAGGAAATCGTACATAATTTTCCTGTTTCTAGGGGCGAGTTCATCGAGGAGTGCTTCTCTGTCAGAGCGGTATAGAACCGCGCCCACTACCTCATCATCATCAACCTCATCATAGAGAGGGGCCAGAATAGAGTCAGCGTTTAGCTCTATGAACATATTCTCTACCAGATCCCTCTCCTGAAGGATCTGAGAGGGAGATAGGATTTGGGCTACGGGGGGTAGTACACTGGATGGATGGTACAGTCATGGTTTGGCTCTCCTCTGCAGGAGCCGCGTATTGGTCAAGAAGAGCTCTGGTCGTGACGGCAACTGGCTGGTGCTCGGCGCCGGAACAGGTAGCTCGGGGGCTGGAGTCTCGTAGGGAAGGACAGGGAAGTTCTCCACGGACGCAGGCGCGGCAGGGCTGGAGGGTGTTGAGGGGGTCTACTTGAAGGCGCAGACAGTTCCGCAGGTGGTGTAGAGAGGGAGGATTTGTTGAAGGGGATAGGCTTGGAGAGGGAAACCTTGACACCGGGCCCTGGCGGTGTCCTGATGACGTTCCCCGTTGATCCCCAAGGGACATGTGGGCGCGCCGATGTCCTTGCCGGTGGCATTTACTACACCTAACGCCGAAGGTGATGTAGACAGGCGTTGATTCGCCTTTCGAGACGATAACCAGCTTGGCAGGGAGCTGGTGGAGTTTCATTCCATCTTTTAGAAGGATGAAGACCTCCTTGTTGTAGGTGGTCCAGGTGTAGCCACCACTCGCCACTACCCTCATGGGCCAAGGAGACAACCCTGCATTAGGGCCGCAGCGCCGCGATGACGTCTTCGTCTTTTATGGTAAGTAGGAGGTTCCCCACTACTATCTTTTCTGGTCTTTGCCTATATGGGAAGGCTCTCAGGAAGGTGGATCCGATGGTGAGGCCCTCCTCAACCAAGTCGACGTTGGCCAGCCCGACCATTACCTGGCCGGACATCTTCATCAGCTGGAAGACCACGCCTTTTCCCAGCATTTACTCCAGTGCCTTGATGTACTGCACTGGGCTAAGTCAGCGCAGTATTCAATGTAACAGCATTGGTCGAATGACACTGCCGCTGACCTGGCCTTGCTCGGAGCCTGCTTTTGTCGGTGGTTCTTCGGCTGTATCACAGCGTCTCTTGTCACCCTTTTTGATGGTTGACTTGGCCTTGCTGGGATGTTATCAGCCTTTGGGACCTTAGCTGGATTGCCTTCGGGGTACAGGTCCTTTCTTTTAGCGCCATTAGGCTTTTGGTAACCTTCGGAATTAGATGTATTCTCCAAAGCCTCAACACGGTCAGTCCAATTTGCATAGCTGATGCTAGTATTTGATGCAAAATGTGCATGTTTTCTTGTTTCATTGTTGCTTTTAACGCTGACAATTTTCGATTTTTAAACTTTATCCGATAACTCGGCCATTTCTTGGTCTTTGTCAACAATATCTACACAGTTGGATAGCTTATGGGCCGAGCATTCCGCCAATAAGGCATATTGGTTGGTCAGCTCAATATTCCTCGCCTCCATCGGCGAAAAACGAGGAGCTCGTGCGCCGTGTGGCCGCCCAGTCGAGAGAGAGAGAGAGAGAGATAGATTGATTGAAACATACTTTATTACAATGTACATATAAAACTATATAGGGTTAATTATATGGGGGAAATGTATTAAAAATAATCACACATTATCTGTGTCAAACGAATCCCACTGGGTGTCGTCTCGTTCAATGTCGCATTCTTCCCTGAATTCGGACAGCATCTTGCCTAGGTCGGAGTCCTTGTCCCCGACATGGGCGATTGCCTTGTCAAGGAATTCCTTCAGAGCGGAGCTCTGCTCTGGCGAGAGATACTCGATGTCCTCCCTGTTGGAAGGGAAGACAACAGCTTATTCTATATCCCTCCTATAAAAGCCTTCATAAAGAGGTTCTAGGATGGTGTTGGCATTCAATCTCTCGAACAGCTCCTTTACCTTTAGAAGCTGTTTTCTCTTGGAGCTTTGATGTTGTGGATTGGATGGTTATCGCATTCTTTGAATGTGTCTCTTTGGAAGATACCTCTGTTGGTACAGCAGCGGTCGAGGAAGGCGCTGGCAGAGACGGCACCGGTACAGAAGGCTCAGCGGATGGAGTCATCTGAGGAGGAACGGAACAGTTCGCAGCGGCAGGGCTGGAAAGTACCAAGGGGGTCTTCTGAATGGTGTCAGAACCCCTCGCTGCGGAATTTGTGGAGTCGTGGGCTGGGGGGATTGTGGCACTGGTCCACTCCGTGTGTCATGAATATGAGGTGGACGACTTCCATGGCGTTTCAAGGGGCAAGAGGATCGCCCGTGTCCCTTTCGGTGGCATATGCTGCACTCAATGCCGTAGGTGATGTAGGCGGGAGTCGACTCTCCTTTGGAGACAATACTAGCTTAGCAGGGATCTGGTGGAGCTTTAGGTCTTCATTTAGAAGGACAAAGGCTTCCCTGCTGCCGGTAGTCCAGGTGTATCCGCCGCTGGTCACGACCTCATGGTTCAGGGAAACCACCCTGCAGTAGGGCCGCAGTGCCGCGACGACGTCCTCCTTCCTGATAGCAATTGGCAGATTGCAAATTGTTATCTTCTCCGCCCGTTTCTTATAAGGAAATGCCTTCAGGAGGGTGGTCCAAATGGTGAGGCCCTCCTCAACCAGGCGTTCAGCCAGATTGACGCTGGCCAGCCCGACCTGTACCTGGCCTGACATCTTCATTATTTGGAACACCGAGAATTTTCCAAGCTTTTCCTCCAGGGCCTTGATGTAGTCCACTGGATATAAATCAGTGCGCGACTCCAAAAAGCAGTACTGGTCAAAGGTGGGTGCAGCTGACCTGGACTTGCTCAGGGCCTGCTGCCGTTTATTGTTTTTCAGCTGCGTCACAGAGTGCTTCCTCGGTGGCTGAGGTGGCCTGGATACCCTGTCCTGGGTGGTGTGGCGTGATGTACCGAGCTGCGGCCTACGTGCCTGTTCTGTAGAGGGCGAAAGCTTCCTCTTTTTCCGCTCCATCTTATGGGCTTTTTTCAGAGGCTTCTTCAATTGTTTCAGCCCAGTCACGGCTTGTTGGGCAAGAATTTGCATATGACTCTGACGAAGGAGAATTTGCATATATTTCATTTTTGTCTGACTTGGACATTTCCATGTCAGGAATTTCTCCCGCTGATTTTTCAGCAACGATGACATTTTTCTGGATGGGATCTACACCTCCATGCTCCACATCCATCAGGCATTCCGCCAATACCCCAAAGGGGTTGGATAATTTCATGTTAGCCAACTTCCTAGCCGAAAAGGCGGAGCTCGCGCGCCGCGTGGCCGCACGGCCGAGAGAGAGAGAAGGTAGTATGTATGAAAATAGAGTATTAAACATAATGTAATTTCCAACTTTCACAGTATATTGACACTAAAGTGTTGCCCTGGAGAAGATGTACTCGCATATACGGACATAAATAATCCCATAAATGTGTTCATATGTAAATAGAATATGGTAAACATACATTTGACATTGAAACATTGATTAATCAAAGAAGTTAATATGTGTTTTCATTGTTTACAATGACAATCATTGTTTATCTCTTATTAATATCATCAATAAACTAATTAATATCATTTACCGAAGGAAATTAATTCAAATATTTTATGTTATAATGTGTTGGTTGCCTTTTATAAATAATTCTTTACTAGATTATACAATAATTATTGCTAATTTCTGGTTGCCGTCAAATTTAAGTTGTATAAAATTATAATTTATTGTTGAAATTAGGTTGAATAAATATAATTTAAATGGTTTATTCGAAAAGAAATCAAATGTGAGTCAAGAGAAGATCTTACTTATACTTTATCTTATTCGTCTTCAGATCGAAATGTCTACCGACATGAGGAAATGTATTTATAATTTATGGACTGCACCCCTAAATCACCAGGCAGTAATATGTTAATATTGTGTAGATGACGCCAAACGTTAACTTTATCGAAAATATATTCAGAAAAATCATAATATTAATCTTGCCATTCTCTTTCTCAACTCAGTGCTTAAAGAATAGAAAACATAATTATTAAAAGGATCTTAACCACATTCTGAAGGAGTTCAACTTAGCTACATTTTTAGTCTCTCATAACACACGAATACCTTAGCTGCCGACCCTTACAAGGAATCAAACGCAACAAAAAGCGAGAAAGAGAGATTATGTTGTATAATCATGTCGGGTTTCTATTTTTTTTATTTATTTAGACATCTCTATACTAAAATCTCTCTATAAAGGTAACACCTATTTTCAGAGCCTTAGTATCCTCTAGAGAGAAAGAGTTGTCCTCATATCGGATGGCCGCTAATTGCTAAAAATTACAGTTTCGGGGATCAAAACTGTCCTTGTAGAGAAGCATCCTCTAGCGAGAGTGTTCTCTCGTGGAAGTTCTACTGTTTTTTTCCATTGATATAATATTTAAAAATAATTATGACAAATTCGGAATATGTTCGTTTCAGATATTTTTTTATTAAAATACTTTCGTTATTCTGTTCGTCATCATAAATGACATTTGAAGACATCCTATGGTATAAATACCTAATTACTTTATTTACCCCGTATTAATAGGGTAATAACGAGAGAGATATGTTACACACAAGGTCGCCAACAAAGGGATCCAGAAGTAGAGCTAAGAGAATTGAGATAAGCGAAAGGTCGTGTCCCAAAAGATGTCCCGTCGCCTTGGGGCCAAGAGATGATGACACAGCGGCGTCGACTTAAAATTTAATAAAGTCCCTGCAGCGTCAAACATCGAAATATCCAATAAAGTGTCGCCAGGGCTGGACATTGCGGGACACTTTCTCACCTCGGCGTTTACTACCGAACTTCCATTACTCCAGGACGACTACTTTGTTTCGAGGAATAAAGTTAGGTTATTCTATCACGGATATGGATTGGATCGACAAAAGTTGGTAGTGAAATATTTTGTTCATTGAATTGAACTCTTATTTATTTTGAAAATATATCTATAATATTCTAAAATCTAAAATAATCTAAATAATCTAAAAAAATATCTATCTATTCGAATTTATTTCTTAAATTATATCACATTTAGTTGCAAATATTAAATAATTGTATTTAGCAAACTTTAGCTTCTAAGGTGTCTACATCCAAAACGTTAATATTTGACCATCCTTATACACTCAAAAATGTGAAAAACTGACGAGGATATATAGATACATGTATTATCTAGCCATTTATAAGCCATTTAGAAACGCTTTAGAAGCCATTTATATTAAACTAGACGAATGGCCCGGGCAACGCCCGGGGTTTACCCGAGTGCGAATATATTTTAAAAACGTTGACTTGGGTGGTCGCTATTAACAGGGTGGTCTGTATAGACAGGTGGATGTATCACACAGCTGATAACAGGGTTGTCTAGAGTGGTCGCTATAGACAGGGTGGTCTGTATAGACAGGTTTATGAGAGAGGCAAACTTACAGGTTGTTGACGCCGCAATCCCCAGAGAGAGTGTTTTTTGTTGCATCATGCTGTGACTTACACGATGACCCAAGGTCAACAGGGGTGGAGCAGCAAGCTTAAGCCTATCAACGTCTGGCGGCGCTGCTTGCGAGTTATATCTACAATTCTGCAAATAACTCTAAGGATATTCAAGATATTCAAGAAATTATTTTTCAAAAACCTTTCCGGGGATATACCTAATAATATCCCAGAATTTCATGGCGATTGGATGTATGGTTTTTGAATAACAGGGTTGTCTAGAGGGGGGCAGGGAGGACACCTGTTCCCTGGCAGCCAATGAGCGCGCATTCTATCCGTGAGCTTCAGACAAACAGACAGAATAAGGCAAATATATAAGTAGATGACAACACATGATCTCTGAATTAGAAAAAAAAACTGATTTTTTATAATTCCTACTATAATGATCTGAATATATAGACAGAGACTGAATCATTAGTATAGAATTCTTTCTGACTTTTCATAAGATTTATTAAAACCATACTTATCCATTTGGATTTAGCTAGAAAGTAATTTAGTAAAGCCGGTTAGGATGTTTCACCAAATTAGAATCATTGTTTCATTTTATTTCAAATAAGAATTAAAGTTTTAATTTTGATCAAAGAAGTGGAAGCGCACTAGTATAGTGATCATAATATTGATTATTATTTCAAATAACATAAATAATATCACCAATATATCATTATAATAAACATTATTGATTCATGAGAATCATCTCTAAGAATGGTGCGCCTGGCCCCTCAATAAGGCTCTTGAAAACGATCGACCTATAGCAATAAATGCGAGACATTTACTTGGTGGAGTTGGTACGTTCACTGATTATTTTCGTGGGAAACATAATGCTGTGGTTTCCATATCTACACTAATGGACAAATGATCGCCAGGCGTCTTTTTTTTCTTGAAGGAGACATAGGAATTTTATTTGCACTTTGTTATCTCGTGTATCTTCGATAAAGGTCACTGTGTATCAAATAAATTTATATCCCGATATACATACGAGGTGTGTTCAAAAAGTATCGCGACTTTTGAATTTTCGCGGGTTACGTATATTAGAATTTCGATCTTTTTGTGGCTTTATGTTAGTACTCATGTCTCTCACTTATGCCGACAAGCTCGGCCATTTTGAATGTTCACTTAATTGTTGACAGCTGCTTTGCTTGCAGGTGTATTGGATCGTCTTCGATTTTCAGCTATTAAAAAAATGGATCAAAGAACCTGTATCAAATTTTGTGTGAAAAACGAAATTAAGTGCGCGGATGCATTCCGAATGTTGACTGTGGCATACGAAGAAGCTACCTTGGACCGAAGCAACGTTTATCGGTGGTACAAAATGTTCTCAGATGGCCGAGAAGATGTGAACGACGAAGAGCGTGCCGGACGCCCGAGCACTTCAACAACAGACGAAAAAATTAATGAAGTGGATAAAAAGATATTGGCCAATCGTCGAATCACCCTTAGAGAAGTTGCTGAGGACCTAAACATATCGATTGGCTCATGCCATTCGATTTTTATCAATGATTTGGGCATGAGACGGGTCGACGCGAAATTCGTACCAAAATTGCTCAATTGCGACCAAAAACAGCATCGCATGAACATTGCTAATGAGATTTTGGACTCTGTCCGCGACGACCCAAATTTGCTCCAGAGGGTCATAACTGGTGACGAAGCGTAGGTTTATGGTTATGACGTGGAAACCAAAGCTCAATCATCTTAATGGAAGCTGCCGCACGAACCAAGACCGAAAAAAGCGCGCCAAGTTCGGTCGAATGTGAAGTTTTTGCTGACAGTTTTCTTCGATTGCAGGGGCGTGATGCATCATGAGTTCTTGCCACAAGTTAGAAGGGTCAATAAGAAATATTACCTGCAAGTTATGCGCAATTTGCGCGAAGCAATCCGCCAGAAACGCCCGGATTTGTGGAAGAACAAAAATTGGCTTTTGCACCACGATAACGCCTCTGCTCACACATCGTTGCTTGTGCGCGAATTTTTGGCCAAAAACAACACACTAATGATGCCGCAGCCACCGTATTCCCCAGATCTGGTCCCCTGTGAATTTTTCTTGTTCCCTAAACTGAAGAGGCCCATGAAAGGACGACGTTACGCTACGCTTGACGAGATAAAGACGGCATCGAAGGAGGAGCTGAAAAAGATTTTTAAAAAAATATTTTTTGAAGTGCTTCGAAGATTGAAAAAACCGTTGGCACAAGTGTATAATATCTAATGGGGATTACTTTGAAGGGGACAAAATAGGTATTCATGAATAAGTGAATAATTTTTGAAAAACACAAACGTCGCGATACTTTTTGAACACACCTCGTATGCTGAAAGATATAAACCTTTAGGTTTTGTCCATGAGCGTATATGTCGGTAGCCCAATAGTAACGGATGCTTAACTTCAATGGATGCCTTCCTTTACATTAAGATACAGTGGATACCTATCCCGGTCTTTTTTCGTCCGTCCCCTGGCTGAGCCTTTCTATATAAGGTTTTTCTTCCTAGGACATGGGACATAGCATTTTACATATTCCTCCAGTTATTCGGGGACAGTGTTTGTAGAATAAATTAGACGAATCTCTGGAAGGGCCTATCACTTTTGAGCCATGCATTCCCATATTTTCATTCTTATTCCACTATGAGTTCTATATAAATGGGCTTTAATGAATGTAAAGAAAACGTTAAATTTTGTAGCAATATTAATATTACATTGTATTTCAATAATTAAATATCCATTTCATATTCATTATAAATGTTTTCCTAATTTTTTCTGCTATGCTGAAAGATCTATGGCGGCGAAGACAAGAAAAAAATCCATTATCACAGGTGATGCAACAGCCGCATGTTAGGATGACATAAAGAAACAAAGACCTAAATTAAATTTTGGAAACTTTTTCTTTTTCTTCTAGGGATTCTAATTTAATTACCTTCATAATCCCTTCTGATTAAAAATTGAAGAACAGGTTTTTACATGAACGGCGTGTTTCTTGTCCCATTAATTCTCTCTCTCTCTCTCTCTCTTCCATTATATTATGCAACAAAGTCTTAGCGGTACCAAACTAGGTCACCTGCTTCTCATGCCTAACCTTTAATTGGATATTTTGTTACAACTAGGTTTCTATCTGTTGGGTAAACGAAAAACCCAAAATTCCTATTGTCTCTACCTCTTAACAATATTCATTAAATTAAATAATTTTATCACGAATTTATTTTACAAATACACAACATCCTATTATGCCTGCTGCAATGGAAACATGAGGAGAAGTTGGCTCATCACAGGCTACCATTCCAGGGGTGTCGCTAGTTTAATCAGCCACACCGCTATGAGATTGCATGTATGTATTTAATATCGTATTGGGATATTCTGCTTAAATACCCGGATTTATTGGTTAAGGTATTCAATAAATCTATTGACATAAGCTCAGAGGACAGTATAATTGTAAATAAACACTTGCATCTGAGATATTCTTCCGAAAATAATTCATAATACAAAAGGTATTCATCTATATATATATATATATATAGAATCAATGGGCGCCTCTCCCGTCAAAATAAACGTCAAAAACTGACGCCATCTATGTCACCGACCCGAGGCCGCTAGTTGAGGCGACGGTCAATAGATGGCGTCAGTTTTTGACGTTTATTTTGACGGGAGAGGCGCCCATTGCTTCTATGGATTAATTTCCTCCCGGCAAATTTTCCATCTATATTCTAGCCATAGATTTGGCCCAGCCACATTGCCAGCAAAACACCTCTTTGGTAGATTGTGAAGATTCCATTAGATCCCGTGTGGATCTCATGGAATAAAGTCCGCCCTAGACTGACGAGGGCCATTAGCCCGAAACCATGGTCTCTAGGTGGACGCTTCTCAGTTTGCCAAAGCTGGTGTTGTGGCTTTGTCACCGACCCGAGGCCGCTAGTTGCGGCGACGGTCAATAGATGGCGTCAGTTTTTGACGTTTATTTTGACGGAGAGGCGCCCATTGCTTCTATGGATTAATTTCCTCCCGGCAAATTTTCCATCTATATATATATATATATATATATATATATATATTTCAAATGCCGTATATATAATCAGTTTATTCCAATACAGTATTAAATGCATGGATGTAATTTCAGAGTGGTATGGTTGATAAAAGTGGCAAAACCGATGTGAGATTACCTCTGATTAGTCAGGTCTTCCCAATTTATTCCCATTGCGGTAAAGAAAAAATAGTGGACATTTTATATTTGTAAAAAAAATAAAATATCGTGTTAAAATGTTTTCATTTCTTTAATATAGATGGCGCGCTGTTACCTAATTAAAATAATATATAACCCATAACACTAAAGTATTCCGTATACTAGAGTGTTATATTTCATTGATACTATAAGTACCCAGATAGACGCCAAAGGAGAACTGTAAATATACCATACGAAAGTAAGGAAGACGATGTTTCCCTGAAACATCCGAATTGAACACGTTCACTAATTATACTAAAGGTAGGTAAACATTTTTTTGCCTTGTCTTTTAAGAGGAAGAGCTGTGCGATTGGAGCGAAGCAAAGAAATGATTTTGAAACGTCTACAAATAAAACAGCCTCATTTTATAGTTGCATTAAGCATCATCACAACGAATATTCATTCCACTGCAGATTACATGAGCAGAATCAACGACACAATAGCTGTTAGAGAACTGGTAGAATACATTGGCGAAATCGCTGGTTCACCATTGGAGCTAAGCTTTCGAAATTTTTCTTCATTTTCAGTTCACAAAATGTAGAAATTATTCTTATATAATGGCGCACTATCTCTCTCTGATTTCTCTTTAGTGAACAAAAGACGTAAAAGGGCTGATAAAATGTTATCAATTTAAGTCAAAGTACTCTAAAGGATATTGGCTAGATAAACTACTAAAGCATATATAATAAATAAAACTATAAATCACGAATATTTATTTTTCATATAAACAAACTTTTCACCTGCTCTTAGTGCCAGGAAAATATATTGGAATTTCTTGGCTAATATAGTAGTAAAACCTCCCTGCGGTTTTACAACTTCAATTCACCAGACCGCTTTAAGATCTCTACTACTGTATTAAACTGTTCTGTTATATATGCGATACTGAAGGTAAATTCTTAATTGAGGCTTTCAATATAATTATAATAAAGATATAATATAGAGCCCTGATGATTTTATAATTACATATTAATGCCGACGCATATGTGTGCAATATTTATACAGTTAAATATACTGCTTTAATTTCATATAACAGGTTTAAATGCCAAATCACAATATGTTATGCAAGAAAAATACTATACGGAGAGATTTTATTATACTTTTAATGTGACAGGTTTCCTATTTTTAGCTTATTTTTGAAAATTCAAAAATATCTTAAGCGATGGATCAGGAGACTTATCAGGTATTTGTAAAAAGGTTTGCTTGAAATATCTGACTCCCCATGTTTCAACTCTCGAAATTTGTAGCCACTCCTTTCTTTCTTCTCTATAGCATTCCACTATGAGTTATTTCTATTTTAATGTACAGATGGCACTCTAATTCCATATATTTAAAATGCTATATTTATTCCACTGTGTGTGGATTGCATTAGGGATAGCTACCGCATGATCGATCCGAACCAATCAAAATGCTTCTGTTAGGACAAATTAATTTTTTTTTCGGAAAGTTTTAATGTTTCCTTCTCTAGAAAATTTGTTATTTATCTATTGATGGCAAGGGAAGTGAAAAGGTTTTCGGAAGAACTAATCTTCTGCTAGTTTACTATTAAGAAATTCATTATATTGTATTGGTTTGTTTTATAGCGTACTTGAAAAGTAACACGTTTTAGAAAACATATTTTAAAAAATATTTTAGTCTAGTTGTTTCATCAAACTTATTAGACAAATAAATGGTTTTATTCCAATATTTGAGATTTTAATCTACGTTTTATTAACGATTTTTTTACTATTTCTGCGGATTTGAGGTAAACCTTTGAGGAACTTAATTATTTACTAGTTTAATCTCGAGATATAAACAGCTACTGGTTTGTAGGTAAACTATTTAACTATTTTAAATTCTTAAAGATTCTGTTTGATTGAAAAAATATATATTTAGAGAGTCTAGTTTGTTCAGTAGTAAAACTGACCAGCATTTTACGAGTTCATTCTACAAGTACTTATCTAATTTTATTGGGCTGACGTCATATATGTAGCGATCAATTAAGTTGAATACATACACAGGATGTTCCAAAGTTACTTTACAATTTTAAAATAAAAAACATTGTTATTTATTTGTTATTGATTTATATGAATCAACTGTAGTTTAAATATTATCCAAAACCCAAAGAGTTTTATCGTATGTTTTACGAAATACGACTTTGAAATAAAGCCCTCTGAACAAGAAATGTGTGAATTTTGAAGTTTTACCTCAATGATAATTTTTATTATTATAAATGATCACAATCACAATTTCGGCTTCAGATTGAAGAGTTTTAACGTATTTATATCAACGTGTTGTGAATTATGATAACATAATTGCCTCTTTAAAGACCGCTCCTCCTCTTTAAAAACAGTCGTTTTGGATCCAAGCTGTCTTCAGTAAGAAATATCACTCTATCACTTTCAATCCATACATATTATGCAATGTAAATATATTTGAGGATCTTTTCGTACCCAAGCGACACACCACGCCTTTCATTGTTAAAGCTTCTAACAATAGAAGAGAATGTCTATCTGCTATTGGGCAAGGTGTAATTATTGTAAAGTCTCTCCTCACCACATATCGATTCTTTCTTCTCTCTCAGTGAATATTTAATGACCGACAAGAAACGCCCGCCGTGCATAATTTAGAGACGATACACAGTGGAACTAAATACGTATAGCCCATATATACGATATATGGCGTATTTATTTCTGTCATCTGTGGTAACTCTATCCGCCGTGTACATAACCAGGAGAAATATTATATACAAGATTTCCTTACATAACTTTACCAAAATTCCTTTATAAGGGTATGCGACATAATATTAGAACTTATTATAAATAATTCAATATGATTTAAAGATGTGTTAGAGAGAAGAAATTAATTTCTCAAAACAATTTATTGCTATATTTTATTGGAATCAGAAATATTTAGATGAGTATGTACAAGTGCAGGTGCATGCAAGCTTGCACCACACTTGATGAGGGCCAACAGCCTGAAATGCGTACATGGTTGGCTTCTCTTGATTAAAAAAGAAAGAGTGTTTGGCCAATTCTAGAAAAATTAAAAGCAACCATTAATTGATATTTATTCCGACAGATGACGCAGGTCATTATAAATTTTACTTGCAAGAACAGCAGATGACTAATTTTCTATTTATATATTTTACATTATACATTTATAATGAATCTGTCTGATTTTATATCAGGTCCCATTTGATAACATTTTTTTGGCACAATACCAATCCATAAGGAGATATTTAAAAGACAAAGCTAGATGAAATTTAAAGTGAATCTTTGAAATGCTATCATATATTGGTAAAATAAAAATAAATAAATAATTGTATAGAGATGTATTGAATTAAATAATTTATAGTAAACCAAGAATTAGAAGAAAACATTTTATCAAATGATTAAATTGCCTATAAAACAAACACAATGGAAATGGTGTGAAAATTGCGGTTTACAAGATAATTGGAAATGTAAAAATATTCTAGAATGTGATAAAATAGCAGTTTTTATGAAAGAGGTTGTGGGTGTACTTAACAAAATGAATGTCATTTATCACAATGGAATTTGTTTAAAGACGATATTTCTCCCCATTATTTCATTTCAACAAATAATTGTCGATTAAATTATACCAACTATGTCTTTTGGATTCTGGTGATGGAACATTCAATTTTTCAGACGATTAAATTCGAATCAGGTTTTGTAGAGAAATATATATAAATATTATATTAAAACACATTTTGTTTTGTCTTGAAATAAGCAATAGTGGGTGGTAAAATTGCCGAGATTGAAAGTAAAAGTTTGTTCTAATTTAATTATATTTGATTGACACAATAATTCAAACCGACAAATAGTATATTTTATTAGAAATTCTTATTTAATCACATATGCTCTTTATATGATATTATCTCCAAATTCTCGCCCTTCAAATACCATATTACCACTATTAATATATAATATAAATGCATATAATGAACATAAAAGTATCGAAAATAGACATTGAAAAGCGCAATAATTCATCATTTTCTCTCATCTTGTTGAATATTGAAGAAAATATACTCGCAAAACTTTCAAAATACTGATATAACTTAAATACCTTTTATATAATTTTAAGAATATTTTAAAAGATGGTTAGAATATTTCGAATTTTTGAAATAAACAACAACAACAAAAAAGCCTTTATTCAGGGTCACTGACCCTATACAGGATTCACCAGAGGTATGCATAAGAACAAAGCAGTGAGACAAAGGAAACAACAATATAAACAGAAGAAAAAAAAATAGAAAGAGAAGGAGGGAAGCACGGAAAACAACACAAAAAGAGTGCAGTAAGAAAGTGAGGAGTGAGTGTCACTTGGCCTTCTTCTGAGATATGGACTTGTGGAAACCATAAAACGCCGTAGCAATATACTTATTCTGGGTCATATTGTCAATTATTGATGGAAGTGAAGCACAGAGTTGCCCAGTTTTGAGCATAAGGGTTCTTCTCTCTTCTTTCAGAGCAGAGCAATAAAAGATATAGTGGGTGATTTCATTTTTTAGTTTTGAATTACAGAAGGTACAAATCGGGTTCTCACCGCAGAGCATCTTGGTGTGGTTTTCTCTAAAAAACTTGAAAGTATTCTAACTTGTGCAAGTATTCTCACAACCGGGAAAGGAAAATCCCCTAAAAGGTATCCCTCCGTCATGAAAGATATGTGAATGTCTTTGTTGTGAGAGTATAGCTTAGATTTATCCATTCTTGTAAGGTCGTTTTATATAGATTGGTCTGCCGCTGTTTTTAAGAGCCCTGTAAATGTGCTTCACAGCGTTTTAGGATCATCACAGGAAACAAGTGCAGGGGATCCATTATTGTTAAGCAGATTGGCGAGCTTTTTAATGAAACCGATGGGTGTGCCTGAAGCATTAGACAGTTACCGTGTTCTATTAAAACATATATGCGGCAATCTGTCACTGCTCATATTCAACACCCTCAGCCAATACTTCAGGGTTAATTTTAATACTGTTACACTCAATGTGATACGACCGGTTTCTAATCTGATTATGTAGCCTGGAGTGTATCTGGGCAGATTCAGGAACCTACGGATAAATATGTGTTGTATACTGTCCAGTAAGTCTTTATGCTCTGTTGCCCACAATGGAGCGGCATACATCAGGACAGCTCTTACTATTGTATCAAAGAGTTTGATTGATATATTTATTGACTTTGTTTTTAATTTTATCAATATTGGGTGTGTGACGTTAATTGCTGTAAGTGCTTTTCCTTTAAGGTAATTTGCCGGGTGAGTAGTTGTTATTGTTGGTGTCAGAGGGAATCCCAATTATGTGTATCTTGAAGTTATTGTTATGGGTTTATCATTCCAGAACCATCTATCCTTATTTGAGGGTTTACCTCCATTACGGAACACCATAATCTTTGAATTGGACACATTTAGTCTGTCATTAAGTTCTCATCGAGATATTCTTTCAGTATTTTGGATCTTCTTTTGGAGGTTCATCCTGGACTCACCTATAATTGCTATGTCGTCGGCGTACAGCAATAAATGGATATCTCCAAATTCTGGCAAATTTACACTCATCAGGTCTGAATTGTTATAAATTTCGATTAAGTCCGTTATAAATAATATAAAGAGCAGTGGGGAAAGTGGTTCTCCCCGGAGGACTCCCGAGTTTGTCTTAATACTTTCCGTAAATGATCCCATCCATCTGATAGCTATAGTTGCTTGTTCGTAGTAACTTCTGGTCGTACTTATGAATTGGTAACTTATGTCTAGGTTGTAAAGTTTTTTTCCAAAGTATTGAGTGGGGTACAGTAAAATGCCTTCCTTAGATCGACAAAAAAGACATATAGTTTCCCCTCTTTTTTCTTAATGATATTTGGATTAAAGTAGTTAGGGTAAATATGTGGTCAATACATGTTCTTCCTTTTCTAAATCCCGCTTGGTTTTCCGGTATAACCCTTCTTTCCTCGACCCATTCCTCCAGTCTTGATATTAGGATTGAAGTGAAAAGAACTATGTTACCGCTTCACAAAATTTCTAAAAGTGTTATTGTTTCTTATTTTTTGACAAAAAATGTTTATACATGTGGCCTTCATCAATACAAAGGTGAAATAACGATATGCCATAGAAAAACTCAAAAAGTTGTTCGTGGATTTAAAAAATTACAAATTTCCTTCGTAAAGTATCATAGTTTGTAAGGCTGTTTTATATCGTATTAGCAAGTCTTCCACCACACCGGCTCTGGTAAATTGGAAATTCCACGGGTACATAATAGGTTTTGGAATATGGTTGTTTCTTTCCCTTAGAGACACACCTGCTTCACTCTTTTTCTCGTGTTTGGTGTTTTGGCAACATTTTTATATATATTCTGTCTAGAAAACATAGGTTTGTGCTTTTGGCAGCTTCCTAACGCGTTTAAATACTAATTACTACAGTTCTCAAAGAATATAGGTTATCTTATAAATCCAATATATTATTTTAATATAAAAAACACGATATATTTTCATTTAAAATGATGATTTATTGTTTAAATATTAAGAAATACTTTCGAACATTTATTTTGGCATTTTTATTGGTTTATTTTATTATATAAATAATCAGAACTACATACCTCTGCCGACTTTCCTAAGGTGATAGTTATATGATGGCATCAGAGTTCCCTACCGAATAGATTATACCTCTTTTTCATCTCATATTTCCTATCTTTAGAGTGAAGCCTACATGGGTGTAGTTGTGGTTTGTGATTTAATAAATAATATAGTTTTAAATGTTGTTGTCATTTTGATATATTTTATTCTATAAGGCGCAGTAAAAGGAAATCTCTAGTGAGTTAATATTTTCAATATTTTTATAAATAAATGTAGCCTTGTTGACTAAGCATTCAATAACTCGGGAACGAAAAGCTATATGCATGGGAAATAACATTTGGTTCTCGAAAATTTATTTTACTTTCCGGTTGGAAATATTTGACAAGCTCTTGGAAATTTATCATGGGTAATTTCACCATGGATTTATAATTTTCCTAAATTATCACAAATAGACCGAGGTCTTAAGAACTGGGGAAGTGCCAACCCATGAAGGGACAATTTTAGAAATTACACTTTTCTTCTTTATGCTTATTTGATTTTCCGGATGCGATTGTTTATGTTTATTGTCAGCACTTCTATATTTGATAAAAAAATTTAAGGTTTATATATCGCTGATTGAATAGATAAATGACTATGTTATTTTTTTATTAAACATGCTAATTTTATGGAAAGACAATAAATATATATGTGATATTTTATCAAGTTCCCTATAATATAACCTATAAGATATTATGGCACACACAAAAACACACACAATTAGAGGTATTTACAAAACATATTTGCAACTATATATTAAATAATATGTTAGAGGATAGTTCTATTATATTCTAAACACAAATATATAGTAAGAGAAAAAGGGCATTTCCTGATCGTTCAACTAAAATTTGCTGAGAGCTTGCGCCATATATCTGAATAAATATCAAATAATCGTTGATTTTTAATTATTCCAGAATTGGCCGAATACCGTTTCTTGATTAATCAAAGAAATCTAACCACGTACGTGTTTCGGGCTATTGGCCCTCATCATCGTGGTGTAAGCTGTATCTCAACGGCCAAAAAAGCTGGTCTTTGGGGAATCTTGAAAAAACCATGAAAGATATGTATATATGTTATATTAAGATATTATTTAGAATGTTATATTAAGATATTATATAAAATGTTATATTAAGATATTGTTTTATTTAAAAATATATATCATAGATAAAAATATTCAGTTAAATCGACCGCCAGAGGTCACGCTTTTCCTATAAATACTCATTGTTGTTCTTCCCCGCTGGTCGGCTCAAACCATATGTAATTATGTAAATATTCTTTTGTTTTTCATATTTTTTATTCTTACGCCTTAAGCCAGGCTGTACTTGTACAAAATTATGTTTTTAATATGAATTCATTTCTCAGCTCAATAAAGCAATATCTGATCAAGACCATTTTATTATTATTCTTTCAAGAAATTTAGCCACGACTGCACCACCATTACAATAATCCTCAACATGATCAAATATCAAGCAGAAACTCACTCAACTTTTTTTATTAAAATATAATATAAGCCGACAGGATATCTGAAACTTGTGTGAAAAAAATGGTAAAATCAAAACTAATATGCAAATCTTCAACAATCTACTATAGCCATCTCAACCAAAAATAACTTTTTCCAATCAAAAATAGCTTTCACAATCAAAAATAGTTCATTTAAATCAAAAATAGCTTTCACAATCAAAAATAGTTCATTTCAATCAAAAATAATTTCCCAATCAAAAATAGTTCATTTCAATCAAAAATAGCTTTTCCCAATCTATTGGCTCACAACAAGCCAATATGATCAAGGGATATCATCCTTTTATTTCTCACTTTTTAATAATCATGCATTTTATTTTCTTTCTTCATTCTTGTAATGTGTCAATTCTCATTTATCTTCCCAATCTATTGGTTCACAGTAAGCCAATACGATTATGGAACACTTTTATTTCTCTCTTTACGTTTTAACTCTATGCCACATTTTCACTCTTTATCAGCCAACATTTTATAATTATTGCACATATCATTTTCTCATGTCTTTTCCAATATATTGGTTAACAACAAACCAATATGAACATGAAATATAATCTCTCACTTTATTCTCTTTATCATCATTTTATCTTTTTTTTTAACTATATTTTTTTCACTTTTCCTTCTACCCATATTATTCTCTTCACAGGGGGGAAATGTTATATTAAGATATTATTCAGAATGTTATATTAAGATATTATATAAAATGTTATATTAAGATATTGTTTTATTTAAAATATATATCATAGATAAAAATATTCAGGTAAATCGACCACCAGAGGTCACGCTTTTCCTATAAATACTCATTGTTGTTCTTCCCCGCTGGTCGGCTCAAACCATATGTAATTATGTAAATATTCTTTTGTTTTTCATATTTTTTATTCTTACGCCTTAAGCCAGGCTGTACTTGTACAAAATTATGTTTTTAATATGAATTCATTTCTCAGCTCAATAAAGCAATATCTGATCAAGACCATTTTATTATTATTCTTTCAAGAAATTTAGCCACGACTGCACCACCATTACAATAATCCTCAACATGATCAAATATCAAGCAGAAACTCACTCAACTTTTTTTATTAAAATATAATATATATATGGTGATTTAAACCAACAACCCCATATTGTATGATACTTATAACAAGATTGTCATGTTGTATATAGAAACACATCTATAAATAATTATACGCATGATTGACATGTGTCAATGCATCACCCTATATAATGTACTTTGTACAAACTGAGGATGAATAAATAAAAATATGTAATAGATTAAGAGCTGAGTTAAAGCAAAATTTAGAAGTTCATAAACGTCTAAAATCTAGAGAGAAATGCAACAACCCTAAAGAGGAATTTGGCAAGTCGTTGCCATCAAGGTCAAAGTGTGCAGAATGCCGCAGACGTTCAAAGTCCAAATTCTCACATGCCCCCCCCCTCCCCCTCGGCAAAGATATAAAACCTCGGTTTTAGCCGAACTTAGACAGTCACTTCAACATCGGCGCGAGCCCGTGTCGGTTGTAGCCAGGTCCACCTCATCGCTATGTAAAACAGTAAGAACTTTTTCTAACTCCATCTTGCTCTTAGCTCGATTCCTATCTGTTCACGGAACTTTCCTACTACAGCTGTGTCTCTTCGTTTTTTTTTTTTTTTGTGTGGACATTCCCAAGCTTTCCACTTTGCCTCGACCACGACTGCCTGTACTTCGTGAGAACTGTTAAAGGTCCTACAAGGTGCAGAGAGGTACTGGAAAACTCTCCACGCCCTGACTGTCCCTCTCGGTTACTACAGGTTTGAACCTCGGTTACCACATATATGTGATATCTTGGGACCTCTGGGACCAGTGTTACCTAATGCTAGACGAACCTCGATGTCACCTCTACCGTGCAGTCGTGGTGGAAGACGACACAGTTGGGCCAAAGGTGAAATAAACAAACAGAGATTCCACGAAGAAGCGTCTGAACGTCAAGAAGGAATGGGACGAGGAGGTTTCTGGCAGAAAAGGATTACCTCTATAGGAGCGGCCTACGCGGACTGGAGGACTAAAGGACTGAAACAAAGACTGAACAACTGAGGCTTGGGGCCTCCTTTTATAGCTTCCCTGGGTCCAGGCAGGTCACTGCCCTTTTCTTACGTAAACAGGGGGGAAAGTTACATCATCCAGGACGGCCATGACCTCGTAAAAATTGGAATGGGCTCGATAGGCCTATTTTCTTATTCTCACTTAGGCCTGATTAGTTTTAGCCTTAATATTCTCCTGTTTTTCTCCATTCCTCCTATCTGTACAGTTGCTATACTTTATTAGAGTCTTAAGCGGTACAGATTGATGTTATTTGATGTTTTCTATTTGCAGTAAATAACAAGATATATACAGTCACGTGGTGAAATATGTGGTAGTAGATATCTGGATTATTTACAACAATTCCATGGTCTTAAATCATCACATATAAATATTATATATATATATAATATATATATATATATATATATATATATATATATATGTTTAGGTGCATCTCACTGAAGCACACATACATGATAGATATAGCAAATATAAACATCATATGGTTTAAAGAGCGTTAAAAGAATATATATGTACAAGGCATGTTCAAAATGTTTCCACACTGTCCTAATTCTAAAAAATACGTAGAGTAAAATAAAAATAATGCCTATTAAAAATAGGAAATAATTTAACACCAGATGCATGTAAATATTTGCGCGTTCCACTAGCATTTTGAAAAATAATTATAATTTTGAAGGACATAGTAGTAAAAGCGTTATTAAACTGAAATGACGTTTTAATGGAATAAGGTGTTTGTTTGAAATTATGTTCACGAAATGGTATATCAGCTAGTAAAAACTTTAATTTGTTACAGAAATCATTTTCAGTAGACCTTTTTTGAAATAATAACATAATTTGAGTTGTTCAAAAGGTTTAAAGGTGGCCGAACTTGTATATCATGAATTCATGCCAACTGAACCGAAAATTAACAAAGAATCTTAGTATTTTGAAAAGGTTACGAGAGGCTATACGGAAGAAAAACCCAGAATTATGGTAGAATAAATTGGCTTCGTATAATGGCTTCATCATTAATAACGCACGGCCACATATGGTCATATTCGGTGCTTATTTGACAAAATAAATACTCCTGTGC
>CP092867.1:84702019-84761244 GCA_030710605.1 Cordylochernes scorpioides | reverse complement strand
TCAGTTTTCGAGTCGAGCAGGCTAGGCTGAGATATGGGGCCTAAGTCGCTTCGATATATCATAGCATCCTGGGTAACATTTTATAAACTTTGGATTTATTCAAAATAAAATATGATGATCTAACTGAATTCAAGGTTAGCCAAACTCTATATTGATTTACGGAAGAGGTTCATACATTTGTATTAGATCACATCCGTAAATTATTTTCTCTTTTCCAATTAAATATATATAAGATAGTATTCTGAGAACTGTATAAAACTTCAAAAAAACAATTATGACCTTTTTGTTCAATTAGCTTTTGCCATCTAACGGTTAATAGAAAATCCTCCTCGCCTAGAAAAACTCGCGTGTGTTAGCGATTTCATCGTGATGGGTTTTGACAGTCTCCAAAGAGTTGAACTTAAGACGTTCAGGAGTTTTTGTGCGATCAAAACAAATGAAGGAGAAATGTCAGTATAATCCAGGATTTTACTGCGAACACACATAGACACATCGGAATAAATATCAACTTCCGATAGATGGCGCAAGCCATCAGCAACTTTCAGTTGCACGATAAGGAAATGCCTTTTTTCATAATTTATACACCTTATCCCAGTACAATATCATATTTGTACTATTTTTTCACATAGACACATGTGTTCTGGGGTTGTCATTATAAAACAGAATGTACCGCCGATTGGATGATTTTTTTTTCATTTAATAGATTTCTTCATTCAGAATTTCTTAAAATTGAAGGTCTGATTTAGTGGGAATAATTAATATTTTAACAATCCAATAAAATCCCCCAAATACAAATTTAATTTTAAAAATCATATTCAGTTATAAAGGAGATAACGTTGCGTTAAGAGAGAGTTTCTACTGTAGAAGACACAAATCCCCCCAATTTAGTGAAGAAGAGTAGAAACACAGCATACGCACATCGATTCTTCCAGACACCTATCAGGAAAGCATGACAGCAGCCTCTTAAACAGAAATCTCACATCTCGCCTAATGACTTTCTTACGTCGACTATTTTGCAACGAATAAATCATTATTATCTTTGTCAGATTTTTTTCTGTGTAATTCTCTGAATTATATCAGTATTGTACTATCATCTGAGTATTGTTCTTTTATTTCTAGTATGAGATTCCAATATACCACTTATTTTTATCTATATTTTACGAATATTTAAAGATGTGCAGTGGAACTTGGATGATTCAAACGTCTTTTTCTATAAATACCATTTCCGTTTTCAACTCGAATTTTCTGATAATTCGAAATTTATTTGGTTCCTAGGGCTTCAGATTATCCAAGTTCGACTGCATTAATTTGGAAGTAGTAAAATAATTCCTTGAAAATCAACCATCACACAAAATCGTTGTAGTTTTAGCGTACTCTGTAGAAATTTAGAGCCAGTAGATAACCGCACTGTCGATAAATGTTTGTAAGGAGTTGATGAAAAGTAAGGTTACTACTAGGGCCGAGCGGGGTTTACTTCTCTCTGTTTGTAACGGCATCTGGTGTCTGTCTGTATTCCTATTCCCATTCTCATAGAATGCTAATCTTATTTCCCTTAGTATGCGTTGAAGGTTTGGGTAATTGGATAAATATATAATATTGAGTAATTTTCATCTTTATAATATATTTATAAATATTTTTCTTGGAGAAAATTGATCTATGAAATGAAAGGACGCCTCCCTGGTCAAAATATACGCAAAAACTATCCTTTGGTCGTTAATTTACATCTGGCATATTTTGGTCATAGAATCGGCCTAGCCACTTTTCCAGCTAAACATTTCTTGAGAAAATACGAAGTAATTCTCTGTTGATTCCATTTATATTCTTCTCTCTGCGACCACCGAATATCTTCAACGACCACGTCAAGTTGATACAGCTTTCTAAATTCTCAATAAAATAGACCAACACCTCAAATCCACCAGCGTCCATCAATATCGGTTCCTAAAGTTAAATTTTATTTTATAAATAAAATATATCACACACACAGCTTTATTAAGACCTCCGGTCTTATACAGATTCACCACAGGAAGGAAGCATCAATGGAGCTCCTATACTCCAGGCAGCGCATAACCCAACAGCCTCCAGGTTCGACGCAAAATATATAATTCTCTCTCCTCCTCACTATTTTATTTGAAAACAAATATCCGTGTTTTAATATTTAAATAGTCGATTGATGCTTTGGTGAACCATGATTGAATAATTTTGCAATAAATATGTGCAAGATATTTGGTTCCATAGAATAAGATATCAACAAATGTACTTCTATATTTTTAAAATAGAATACGAATTTCCCAAAAGATGATTGTCAAATAAACATTTGTATTGTAGCCCCAAGTTGAGGGTATCACTTAGTTACTCACATATTACATAGTAAAATTATATTATTAGATTAGAAAACCTAATTAATTGATCTCTTTACCAAATTCCTCCGATATATGAACAATCTCAAAGCGTGTGAACTCCCAAAAATATACCTGTTTTGATCTTATCAATTCGCGTTTACACCAATAAAATAATACACCGATACCTTATTATAAGATATTCATATTCAACCTATTCACGTTGAAGAGTCCAACTGGATCGCTTAAATGACAAATACAATAACGTTTATAAAAATGTTGAGAAGTCTTGAATATAAAATTCTAGCAAACAAGAGTATTGTATTATCTATATTTCAATATGGTCGAAAACCTTTACAAAAAACTCAATTTTGAAAATATTAAAATCACTCAAAAGAAATTTTCAAAATTAATCTAAAATATAATTCATGTGTTTAAACGGAATGTATCATTTAGGAAAGCTTAATTATTCAAAGTAGAAATTAGTTGTCGTTAGGTTGATGCATTAGCTAATATCATTTTCCTCTCTAAGCTTCAATTTTAGATAATGAGGCCAGTAATTGCGGGTTGAAATAACGGATGTGAATTAGAGCGAGAGAGTTTATTCGGGATAGGAAAAAAGTAGCTGAGCAACACAGCAAAGAAATGTTGATCCTGTGCTGAATTGAAGAAACTCGACGAAAATCTTTTATCGTCTGGCACTCCTCCCTTCCGCCTGCTATTGGCCCAAGTAATTTATCAGATAAATGGTTTCTTGGCCAATCCAAGCCTGGGTGTATTTGAATGGCTCTCAGCTGTATCCTCCTGGTCCCATCCATCATCAGTCTCTAAGACAGCCACAATGCGATGACATCGCAACTTCTTCGGATTCTTTGGAGCGAAATGGAGCCAAATAGAGCTGAACGTGACGGAATAACATATTTATTTACATCTATGACATGAATAACGTATATATGCCAAGTCAATCGTATTTATTAAAAAATATATATTCGACTAGGCTGTTCGCCTATCATCTTTTAGGATTAAAACAGCTTACAAGGTGTTTATTCCTAGAAGGAAATAGGAGAACTGCCTTTTCGAAATATATATAAAAATAAAAAGATTAATCATAAATATAGCGTTTAATTATTGTATTTAAAATATATTTCTTAATTTTTAACTGTAGGTATATATTAAATTTTATATTATTAAGCGCGAAATATTCCTTTGGAAAATAAAACAATATTCTACTCTTATCTTTGCCCTCCCAATTTTTTTCCATCACAGAAAGGATAGTTTTGGCGCTGGAAAATTAGAAGGTTTTATATATAGAACGAGATAACAGCCTGAACTTTGGTATTCTTGGGTTCAACTGAAGGTAGTCACTCTTTAAGTGTTGATGTAGTTCATTTCAAAATTTGTCTTATATTTGGCAACATGGGGTCACTCAGGGAGGAAGCCTTCAATCCAGACTGGCCGCATATAAGAGGATTGACACACTACAGACACTATAATTTTATAGGATCCATGTCTATGAGCATTTGTGAAATTATGAAAGGACACTTGGTCCGTATAAGCTAGACAAGCATACTTCAATAAAGAAACTTAATACTTTTGACTTTAACTATTGAATCGCCGTTATTTTGATTTTCGAACATTTGATAGATTCTATTTGCGGTTTATTCTGATTGAATGACATCACATATTACATATGTGGCCTTTCGACTACATCAGTCGATATTAACTATTGTTTATAATTAAACTTCTCAGAGCTATATTTTAAAACAAATATAAGCATTTACAATGTAATGATGAAAGGTATTCGGAGGTTCTAGATCATCAAGTGAATCTTCAAGCCGTTTTGCTAGTCTAACTTATCAGAACGCCCTTCTTCAATTAAATTATAAACATTAACCAGTCTTATATGTAAATTATCTAATTAAATCCTATTTGAGTCAATAATCTAATCATATAATTGTGTTTACACTCACATCTGAAGCTAAAAATGATTATTAATTAATGATAATGTTGATCAAAAATTATTGTTACGGTAAAACTCATCATTCCCTGTCATTATTTAGATACGGTCGTAAAAGGGATACCTTCTTATGTGTGGTATATATTTTAGCGAAGTATTTATTATTTTATTAAAAGAGTATCATTTTTAATGTTTATAATTTGCTACTCTGTAAACTACTCTCATTTTTTATCATTCATTGTTAGTTCTTACCTTACATTAATTTCTGTGTCATCCCGAAGTTTGTCTTTCCTAATTTTCCCCCCACGTGGCAATATTTATAGGAATATTATATCCGATAGACGTTCATAGGAGGTAAAACACCCATACTGCAAATAACAATCATTAAATTATAAATTAATTTTTAACTTAAAATATAATTCTGAAAACAATTAATATTATCAAACGATCCTTCGCTATATATATATATATATAACATTTATTGAGGAAAAAAAAGAAGTTCCAAATACTCTGGTCAAAATGCAATCGAGGAAACCCCGGGCGTTGCTCGTGTCGTTCCTCTAATAAGATATAATGGTATATAATGCAAGAGGCATTATTAACCCCAGTGGTTATATAAACACACCTTAAACACTCTTCCATGTACGCGAGCTTAGATAAGAGTTTCTCAGTTTGAAGTGTTATAATTGGATGAATTCGGTTGATCTTGTTAGCGGTACTTGTCACCAAAATAGAATTAGCAGATAGCAGAGAATCATCACATTGCAACTCTTCTATTGACAGCCTATTTATATTTAAAATTGTTTAGATATGATTATCGAATTCTTCAATTCAACCTTTTCATATTTTCTCAGCTGTGAGTGTATATAACTCTTTTTTGAATTAACATCAATGTCATTATGCTAATGTTTTTAGGGAATCCTGCATTGACGGTACTTCCCAATCATATTCAACAATATTCTGAATTTGAGAGGAATCCGTGCTGTGTGCCGTTCTTGGGCAATATTAGAGGATGAAGAATGAAATGCTATTTCAAAAGATGCAAAGAACTGACGGTTGTGTGTACATTAGACTCTTTGGATCATAAAGTATTCAATTTCTAATAAATGAATGGCAATGATATTTGAGAATTATTCTATATAGTTTTCTAACTAATCTCTCCTTGCAGTATATCCTTTATATATATATAATATTCATATATAAAACATATAATTCCGTCAAATCTGACACAATTTTTTATCAAATAGAGAATTAACAAAATTTATAAAATATACTAGCGGATGTGTACCCGGTTTCGCTCGGGTTTTATCCGAGTGAAAGTTTGCCTAACGAATATTATTGATAATAATATTCCAGAACACAAAAAAATATTATGATAATAATGATAATAATATTCTTTACATTATACATTTAAATAATATATAGAATATATTTTTCGAAAAGACATAGCCACTCTCTCTACTGAATATAGAGAGACTGAATATAGACTTATATATAGAGATGACCTGGTTTCGTGTGTCTTGTCTTCTGCTCTAGTGAATGTTTCGCTGGTAGAATTTTGTTCCTGCCTACTAAAAATTATTTTCTGGCTTCGTCCGTGGTCTGCTTTAGTGAATATTCCCCTATAGATTTTTTTATGTCAATCAAGCATGATACAGCAATATTGTCATCATCATTTCTGCCTGAAAAAATATTGTTGCTCAGTACCTGGTTAATTATAATTTTTCTTGGTTAAAGTGCGACAAAATATCTCTTCCAGATTTAACTCTCTCTCCTGTTCAAATTTCAGCGAGATTAGTTACATATTGAGGGCGTGCATAGCCGACAAACAAATTTATATATATATATTTACACAAATAAATTTACTGGCAATGCGCTTCTTTTTAATATCAAATATTATTTTATGAATATTTAATGCTATTTAAAATAAGCGCATTGCCAGTAAATTTATTTTTGTAAAATTTCAACGATAGATGGCAATTAAATTTAATTCACTAATATATATATATATTTTTTTTCCCGGCTTCGCCCGGTTTTTACCCGAGTAATGGTTTGCCTAACGAACATTTGTTAAAACGATTCTAGCGAACATCCAATCCCTACTGAATCTATACTTGTCTCTACTCTCGATAATTTGAAATTTATTTCCGGTCCCTTGAAAATACTCGAAAAGTTGAATAAAATCAATATTAATTGGTCCACTCGGTAATTTAAAGTTGAAGGAATAGTATCTTGCCACAAACGAAGATTTGTAAACAACTTTATTTAGCGAATGTACCCGGTTTCGCCCGGTTTTTATCCGAGTAAAAGTTTGCCTATGAAACATCTGTTAAAATCATTCTATAAAACATCGATCCACCTATATATAGATTTATAAACGTATATAAATATAAATTTTGTTATATGCGTTCAAATTTTTATATTTTTAAACACATTTTTTTTTAAAACATTCATTAAATTTCAAATCAGATATTGTCACGTTTGTGAATTTTATATTTAATTATTTTTTTTTCAATGAATTATGTATATTAATTTAAAAATTCATTTTTGTTATCACCATCACATACAATGTAATTTTTTATATTAACAAACGTTAATAAACAACAACAATGTAATTTGCATATTCATTATTATAAAACAACAACAAATTAAATTAACAATGTAAAAATATATTTTAACATTACAGCATTTTAACATTTAACACAAAAACGTTACAATATTTTCTTTAAATTTATATCAATATTTAAATGCCAAGTTTTTTTTACAACGTCTTTGGAATATTATATTACTAAATTTCTAAATTATATTTATTATATTTGGAACACATTTTGGCATTTTTACAATTTATAAATGTAATTTCACCAGAAACGGCGAGAGGCGCTGCTTGTTTTGAAAGTAGAAAATTTTCAAATAAAATTGCAACGAATATTTATTTCAAATCGATTTCAAACCAGAAACCTTCCCAATAGTTTAGTAAATAACTTCCTAAAGTTTCACGGCGATTCGATAATCTCACCTTTTGAAAACATTCATCGTGTAAACAAACTAAAATTAGTAAAATTATTAACAAATCAAATTCATTTATCGTCGCGACCAGTGCTGCGCCCAAGCGGTAAAAGGCTGGAACTAACGCCTTTGGTTTTACATTTAAATAAAAAAGCACATTAACCTTTTTATTTTTTGAATAGCCTATATGTTAAACGAAATCTTCAGCTACCTACATGCGAAATTTCATAATGATTTATTCTGTAGAATTTCGAAACGCGTAACAAACATCGATTTTGGATTTCATTCTTATAGATATATAAGGATATTCAATCGATTGAAATAATAAATTACATTATACTCTTATGTAGCTTTTAAACAATTTAATTTACATTATGCAAAGCTAAGGTATACACATACATTTATATATTAGTAAGTGGGAAGAGGAAAAGAGACTATATACAATTGCATAGCTCCTTACTTATTAGAGCTCTGATGTATTGTGTAATATTAGTTGTATCTGACATTGGTCTAACGTGATTCAGTCAAAGATTCCCTAGTGGTCAGATTGTTTCCTAGTAACTTTATGTAATCTTTCTTGCGATGTTAAAATAGGCTTTGTCGTCATTTAGTTAATAGTGATCGTTGTCGTCTTTGAAGGGTCTTTGGCATTGGGCGGCAGTATAACTTGAGTCAGACGTGATAAATGGAGTCTACAGCATCCAAGGCCTCAAGTACTAGGCAGAGATCTTCAGTTTGTTCTTCCTCTTTCCTATCTAGCCTCTCCACCGAAGTGTCGGGTAGAAACACGAAGACGGGCATGCTTAATGACGATATTACTATTTGATACAATCCGAACAATTCTACGGTCGTCATATATAATTGCAGAGAGTTAACTAAAAAATTTACAGAGTACGAATATAGAAATATTTATTCTGTTTGATTGTGAAATATTTAAAATTGGCAGGTTTTTATATATATACATATTAATTAACACTACGTGGGAAATATATTTCTCGAGATACCTAATTGTTAAAATTACAATATTTTTCACAATTTTATCATGAATAGAAATTTATACCTAATTGTGTTGTTTCTAGATTATCAACAAAAATTTCTCAAAACTACAGCTATAATTTCAACACGAAAAAATAAAATAATTGGAGTAAAGAAGAAAAAAAGGAAAACAACAAATTATATTCTTTATCTCCCAGCTATATGTAAAGCTGACCTTACTTAACGAGCCCACGAGGGCCAGTGTTATTTAAAGGTCTCAGAAGACCCTCCTTGGTATTCTCGCTGATTATGGGAGGAAAGGAATCTCGTTTGGTGCTCCCGGGGGAGACCACCGCTGGATACCTGGGCCTCCGGGGCGGGGCGGAATACAATTTCTCGGAATCGCCACAATTTTTTATATATCTATTTAAGCCTTTATTTGGCTTTCTCTCTCTATTTTAAAATTTTCCAAATTGACACTAATAGGGATACCTTTTTATTCATTTTTAAAACAAAGGTATATATGTTTGTGTCAATGCTGTTCGAGGTATGTGTCCTTGTTTTGATGAAGAACCAAATAATTACTGTCATTTGTTCTAAATTTCGACATGTGGTACAGGCCTTTATGATAACAGTTGGTGAATGATTCCAAATAGTTATATTTTGAGTTTACAACAAGCTTGCCTTGGTAGAAGACAATTATATTTACGTGGTTTGGGCACTCGCTGGGGTGTTTGAATTTGTGTCAGTCGGGGTCTTTGAAGTTATTTTTTATTTAAAAAACGGCTCAATCTGGGATTTGATAGATAAAATTAATTGACCAAAAGTATTTTTTAAAATATAATTTGAGAAATGTTGAATATTAAGGTATAGAGTTATAAATAATGAAAATAAATTTGACAAATATACACAGTTTAGGCTCTTCCGTTCTGCGGCTTTGTATTGTGCTTGGTTTAAATTTCTACATCACCGGAATATACGATAGCTTAGAAATTTTATATTTTCCTCTGTGAAAGTGTGGCAGTAGTGATAACGCATCGTTAAGATGGAGATCAATGGAAAGATTGAATAGACAATTACAACCTCCAAAATGACGAAATGGCTCAACGTGTCTAGACGATTTGTTTCAAACCATTGAAAGTAGTTTGTAGAGGCAGATGTATTTTCTCCAATCTCCTATCAAGATAGACATAGAGCGACAACAGTAGGTCGACCATAACACTTACAGCTAAGCGCCATAAGGTCATGACGGCCCAAATCATGTCGGAACTAGGCTCTGCATCAGAACCTCACATTTACGGAATATTAAGTCGAGGCGACTAATGGATATATCTTCATAAAAGAGAGCCAATATATGCATTCCACTTCAGGTCTTATCATAAGCTAGCTCATTTGAACTAATGCCGCCCACACCTCACTGATGAATAACTTTTCAGTTTTAACCTAATTTACGATGTGTTCTGATTTATATAGAACTTGAGACAAAATTTAGCCGATCAATGTGAAAGAAAGAGATCTTCCTTGGAAAGTCCGGTTTTATAGTTTGTGGTATAGCATCGTGCTGGCCGGCCTTTACATGTAGTAGACCGAGGGACCCTGACTGGTGACACATATCGGGATGATACGTAACGCCATTCCGTGATCTATTTAGTCGTCAATTTATTTTCATAGACGACAATGCCAGGGGACCCCGCAGAGCGGGTCTTGTTAACGATTTTTTTGAAGGTAAGGATACTCGTCGAAAAAAAAGTGGCTATCAAGATCTCTAGATCCTCAATGAATCCCAATAAGCACGTGGTTCAAAAAGACGAATGGTGAGGCCCCAGTGACCTCCTATAACGAACTATCCTGGGATTTAAATCTGTGGTTGTGGAAGAGAAGACTCTATCGCCCCAGCTCCTTTTCAATATTCTAATTAACAGCATGAAGTCACGCTGTTTGTGAGGCTTGCATTGCTGTTAGAGGTGATCACATTCAGTACTTATCCCTTTCAAATAATTCCAATCAGGCCTGATGTGGTGATATATAAACTCAAAAGCCGATATGGAAAATTTACTAAATTTGAGATTATTATTTTTGAAACCCTTCAATATAATTGCTCTGAATAAATTAACTTAGGCAATTAATTAAATTGACATTTTCCAGCTTCTAATTAAATTAACTATGATCTGGCCCAGATATATATAATGGAATTTAAACCTCCATTTATTTCCCATTTAACTTCTCGGGAAATTCTCATAGAGTTGGTTGGACACATGTCTCGATTCTCTGATCAATTCACCTCCAATATCAGGTAGGAACGAGAATGGAATTGTCAAGATTCAATTACAGTGAAACAGACTCAGAACGAATCCAATTATTTTAAAGAGAGAGAGAGAGAGAGAAATCTATAATTAAATCTGAGCATAAAAAAACATGAATATATATTATTTGTAAATAAGGCGCATATATACTGCATATATATACTTTTTAGGCATATACGTATGCATATATAGAAAAAAATATTTTTTTTGAATCCAATAATATATATATACACACTTTTTTATTATGTTTATTTTAGTTTAAATACCCTGCTTCTATATATTTGAATTTCATTTAAATATTTGCGAAAGATGGAGATATCCATATACATCAATTATAAAACTCATATATGTATATTTCGGGGGGGGGGGGGGGGATAAAAACTAAATTATTATTTATTAAAATTCCCAATATTTCCACATGGCTCATATTCCGTTATATTCTCAGGCATACACTTAGAGTGTTTCATAATTAAGGTTCATATAATAAAATGCCCGGCCATCCTTGCAACCCTCTATATGGCAGACACAATCCAGAAGAGGACATCCGTATCCATACGGACATGGTACCTCGGTTGGCAGGCATTGTGATCAGGGTGCATGGCCCGATCTGATCTGCTCCATGGACAAGACACCACCAACAACACTTTATTGTTTTTATGTATGTTTATCTTCATACATCTAGTAAAATCTAGTAAACTAATCTAGTAAAATTTGCGCGTCATATAATAAATTATTCAATTTGGCCCACAAACAGATATCAATTTTCACTTCTAGAATAACCTCTGGAATAATGTTTCTAATTAAATTTAATTGCACAAAATATTTGAAAGAAAGTCCCTAGATAATTAATGACAAATCCTCATATATGTTTTATTAATTGAACACTATTTCTCGCCAACTTTTAGTCTTCATTTAAATAAGCACATTTTTTACTCGTCCAACAGTTATCGAAGAGAACCAATTAAACACTGCTGTTGAATAAAGTTGCGATTATTGTTTTTATTTCTCGACTTTTAAATTGAATGGAAATTGCTTTTCAATTGAATGGACATTCTAAAATTTACATAAAATCTCCATTTACATTCTGTTGTAATTCATGACTCCCTCTTGTGTGTTTTAATATCTGCGAAAAACACGTGAAAATAGAATTATCTAGAGTGGGCAAAATATTACAATTTAATATATAGACGCAGCTGACTGTTTCGAATTTAACATATATATTTCATATTCAGTAAAAACATGGGTATGGGTAAGAGTATTTTCGCAGTTCTGATACAACAATGACGTTATTGGAGAATAAAATATGCGCATGGATTATCGGGGTTTTGATCGATTACGTTCTACAGTGTGTGTCGTCAAGTCATAGTCAGGGCCGTTTTCAAAATGAAATGTTCCTCACAAATTATTGTTCTTTAGGATGTCCTTGGGGATCTGTTCATACATTTCTTGAGATTTCTAATCCAGTTCGTGTTTGGCTTTCTTTCTTGTTTTCGTGAGATACCAAGATCTGGTAGATGAGGTTGATTAAGCTATACACATGGCTTTGTTCTATTCAAGTTCTATTAACGATGTTTTTGCGGTATTATTCAAGCAGTTTCCTTTTAAATATTATTTGCGCCGTCTGTCGCTTAAATGTTATACTAAAATTTCTAACAATATTTATAAAATATTTATTTATAATAAAAAAGTTATTTTCACATACCATCTACTGTAATGAATAAAAATTGAAAGAGGATCATATTACTAATTAGAAATGTGCCCTATTAAATATCGTTTAAATTCATTAAAGATTCTCAACAAGTGATAATATTTAAAGGGGTTTCCTAACAGGCTTGTGTGTGATTTTGAAGAAGAACATTGATCGATACATTAAATCACTTTTTTTTCAAGTTCAAGAAGCATATGTCCATAGTCCTTTTTTAACGCTTATCTACTGTTTGTTCTATAACAAATGCAAAATATATCAGAAAATATTCTTAATACAGCTCCAAGAGGCCTGCATCCTTGTCACAGCATGGTGTTAAAATGTAGTGTGATATTTAACTCTGAAAATAGTGATTCAATCATTCGCAGAAATTAAATATATGAATATTTAAAAAAAAAAAAAAACATTGGATGAGCTATTTGTCTTCGGTGACTTGTTTAATGGTAAGACAATATTCGATTATCAATCTGGTTAAGTCAGCACAACACTGATAAGCTCTATGACTTGGACGAAAAAAATAAATTTTACTGCATCGAAAAATGAATAACACGTCAAAAACACGATACTCGGGAAATATCTCAATATTAGAATTATTAACTAATAAATAATACAACGATCCTTCAGTTATTTCGAAAAAATCTAAAAAATATTGTAACCTTCAAGAAAGCTACCAAATACAAATCCGAAACAATGAGAAAAAATTCAAAGCCGGAATAAATTCTACGTTTGAAAATGCCAGGACGATGGAAAGTTGGAAGGAAAATGGACTTTGAATATTAAACAAGGAAGACCCTAGAATTCGGAACAAAAGGTTACAAGTTTTTCTCTAAAAAGTGTAGCAAATGGTCAGTCTATTTACATATTTTTATTTACAACTTCAATAAATGACAACAGTAAAAATAAACAAAGATATTTACATTTGCTATCATGACTCCTGGTCAGTGCTGTGGCCATAGCCGTTATGGTCCTCTGATGTCCTGCAGCTCTCCAGCAGTCTTTCTATGGCCTCTACTAGTGGCTCCTCGATAAGATGGTCCCCTGGCCTTGATACATTCTTGTCTGTCAGGTCTCCTGTCATCTGCTCTAGGTCGTTCTCCTGGATCTCTTCTATGGTCGTCGTATCCCTGTGCTCCATGTCCGGTGTTCCACCTTCCTCGTCATCACACGCCAGCTCCCTACATCGTTCCAACAATCTATCCATGGCTTCCATTTCTTTATTTCTCTGTAACTTATCGTAAGGTTCATTCTTCTTTTCTGTTGAGATAATTTCCATCGTCTTTTTTGCACCAGGGATTGAATATATGCAAAGTCCCTTTTTCTTATGTTTATTTCATTCCTGTATTGTTTGTTATATTTGGTTACTATTCCATCACATGTTTAAGGCTATCGGCACTACTTTTACGGGCTTTTTTTTTTCAGTTTGGGCCATTTCCCTCGCCAGTAGCTGGTATTTTCTTTGTCAGCTCCGTAGTTTGGATATTGTCTTGGGAGGTAACGCCTATCTCTATGATTGTTATGTCTTTTTTTATTTTGTCAGATACTATTATATCAGGTTTGTTAGCTCTGATATTGATATCGCTTATCATTGGCAGGTCCGTTATTATCTTGGCGTATGAACTTAGTCGTTATTTTGTGGAGCTTTATTTTCTTGTTCTCTGTGAAATTATATTTTCTAGCCAAGTTGAAGTGGACGCATCTCACCACTTTATTATGCTTCTCAGTGTAGTCGTAAGGAAGCAATCTTCCACAGTTTGTAGAAAGGTGGTCCACCGTCCTCTGTAACTTTTCATAGTGAGGGCATTTCAGGTTCTTATCCTTCAGGAACACGTTTCTATCTTGTATGAACATGTAGAACCCTTCATTTCGTGGTGTGTTGTTTCCCGTTTTGAGCCACTGTGAGGATTCTATCATGTCCAATAGCGGTTGGTCTTCATTTTTAAAGAATGTTCTGTGGATTATTTTCTTGCCAATAATTCCTCTTAGATTTTCAATCTGTTTCTCTTTCAGAGTTTTCATTGGGATGTTTTGGGCTTCTATTCTGTACTTGTTTTCTATAATTATTTGGATGTGTGTGAGCATTGTGTTTTCGCCCTGTTCACACGCTTTAATAGCTTCCTTTCTTTTTGTTGTCCCCACCAAATATATACTTGTAGAGGCTTAGCATAATTCTTTCGTTTTTTTGGACCAAGTTCACCGATCCACTTCCCATTTCTTCGCGTTGAAGATATAATATTTCTTTATTTGCTGGCTTAAGATGGATTTTGAATTTGCTCAGCGTTGTTCTCACCTTTTGGTCCAACATTTCTAGTTCTCGCTCACTAAACTCCACGATTCCAACGTAGTAATTTATGAGCGAGAGCGAAAATTCGTTGAAAGCAGCGAAGAGGTTTTTAGCGTTCAGCTTGGTTTCCGCTAAAGACTCCAATCTGGATTCTATTTCTCTTTTTAGTCTCTCTTTATTTTCTGGGACGACTGCGCTGGTGTTATCCTCTAGAGCACCTAAATATTTATATGTTTCTTTTTCTGCCAGTGTCCCAAATTCCTGGATTTCTGTGGAGTTTGTCGCTGTTTTTGTCGGGTTGATTTTGAAGCCTATATTATTTAAAAGCTGAGTTGTCTTGTTAGCTAAGAGCTCAAGATCCTTGTCGCTATAGGAAAATATTTTTATGTCGTCTATAAACAGTAGGTGATTTATTTTAATTTTTTCCCCTCCCACTCTCATCTCCACTTGGGGACTGTTTTCTTTGTTGAGCTCCCTTGTTATCGGCTCGAGGCACATGACGAAGAATAGAGGTGATAGCCCATCTCCCTTCAATATTCATATTTCTATTTTAACTGTTTTGAGGCACTGCTTGCCATAGTACATCTGTGCTTACCATTTGTCTAGGGCAAATTTTGCGAATTGTTGAATTTCTTTTGGAAATCTTGATGTTTCCAATATCTTAAGCAAGTATTTGTGGTCGATGCTGTTAAAAGCTTTCGCTATGTCGATCCACATGGTTTTCAGTTTATTTGCGTGTTCTTTGCATATAGCTTTGTTTAATTAGACCTGTTCCTTGGCGCCTTGAGTTCGCTGCGTCGTTCCTATCTGATTGATAGACAGAAATCGTTCCTTATCTATGTATTTGTTCAGCTTTCTAGATAATATCCGCATGATTAATTTGTACAGGTTGTTCATTCAACTTATGGGGCGGTAGATGCTGGCGGTGTTCTCTCCTCCTTTAGGAAACAAGAAGGTTTTTGCAGTAAACATCCAATCTGGAATTGTTTCTGGATTCCTTATAGCTTGAACAACGGCTTTATATAGATCTTCGTGTAGCGGGGTCAATTTTTTAATAAAGAAATTATAAACTTTATCTATACCGCCTGCTTTCCAATTTGGCAAATTTTTCAATGTTTCCTCGAATTCTTCTTTTGTTATTTCTATTTGCTCGATAGGTTTGTTTGTTTTCTCAATATTCTGGATGAGGTATTCCGGAATATCGAGGTCTTGATTCTTCGTCCAAGTTTTGGACCAGAAATTTGTTAAATCTTCTTCATTAATGGGGCCTTCATTTGCTTTTTGTGGCTTTAATTTTCTATAAAATGCTCCCCTATTCAGTTCAAACATATAATTTGTCTTATTACATTCATTTATTTTTCTGATACCTCTATTCTTTTCTGTATTACTTTTATTTCTTGGTTTATTTTTTCTTGAACTATTTTTAAATCTGATATTTTCCTGGGGTCGCTTTTATATTTCTTAGCTACTTGTTTTACCATGTGGTTTTCTTTGCTGTTCAATTTTCCAGATTCTTTTCGTTTTTAAATTATTTTCATCATATTTTCTTTCTCTTGGATTGATTTGTTCAATGGATATTTCCAGTCCCCCGCTCATTGCGGCTTTTTGGTTAACTGTTAATATGCCATTTGCGCTGCATAAATTATTTTGCTGATTTTTTCCAAGTTCAGATTCCCCATTAGGTTTTCCACAATATAATTGTTAATTTCCTCTAGAATATGCTTTTTATATTTAACGTATGGAAATTTGAACGTCGATGTCCACTCATTAACCGGTTTGTTCGAGCATTCTTCAGTCGCTATCTCCATTGCCCTTGTTACTCTCAGCCGCAATTCTATGTTTACTTGGTTATCGCTGTTTGCCTCTTCATTTGTTTCTTTTTCCTTATCTGGTTGGCTTACTAGTTCTGAAGAATCCCTATCTTCCCTTTCGTTTGTTCTCTCACCTTCCTCTTGGCCTATTTGGTTATTGGTGATTTCACTATCGCAAGTTCTACTGCCACTGGTTTGCTCGCCGTTGTCTGGAACATTTGAGGTACTTTCTCTTTCGTATTCTTCCTGACTTTGGCTTACAACAGGTGCAGATCTGTTGGATGTCCCTCTGTATTCATTAACGATATCTGTGTATCTTTCGTCCTTGCTAAGCTTGTAAACCTTTATTCTTAGAGTACCAAGATTTATTGCGCGTCCAAATCGGCTTTTTCGGTATTCTTCTTGGATTTTAGGCCAAGAATTTCTTCCTGCCCTTCCCCTTCTATCGGCATATTCATAGAATGATTGGATAAGAAAGATATTCTCACTTCTCTCTATATCTTCATCTGACTGGCTGGAGTGACCATTCTGCCTCCAAGTTAATGTAGGATTCAAGTTGATATTTTCTTGAAGATTGTTTTCAGCCATTCACAATCTGATAAAGATGAAAAATAGGAATAAATTTTACACACACAAATCCTACCAACATGAACAAAAAAAAATTCGCTGAATAAAATAAGGCTTAACAATACTATCATTTTTGTAAAAGCACGTGTTTGCAACTTTCTAAGACACAAATTGATCAAATTTTCGAAATTTCTCATTTTTTGATACAGATTTTTACCTTGCCCTTTACTATTTCGAAAATGTTTGTTTTTAATATTGAAAAATTATCACTTTTTTTTTGGCGCTATTTTTGATCAATTTTCCAGGTTGTTTTGTATATAATAATAATAATAATAATAATAATAATAATATAGTTATAAATATTATATAATAATATAATTGTAAATATATAATATAATAATATAATTGTAAATATATAATATAATAATATAATTGTAAATATATAATATAATAATATAATTGTAAATATATAATATAATAATATATTTGTAAATATATAATATAATAATATAATTGTAAATTTTGTATATAATTACTCCCCCAACACTAATTTTTTGAAATAATGACAGGTTTCTCCTTTTGAGCGGAACTCAATGAAGTTTTTTTAAAGTGAAACTGATGCCTAATGTAATAATGGAAGGTCCGGAGATAAAAACTGGAGAAATCGCTGGAAGCGTTCACCAGTGATGAACCATGGCATCTCTCTTTCAATTTTAATTCGTTGCACACACACACTATGAGACTTGTAGAATGATATTTTTAAATAATATATATATTTTAAAAAGCGTTATAATTAGTAAATATTTTCAAATTTATCTTCATCATACTTTTTCATTAGTTAGGTCTATATTATTGAATTATAATCATCATCAAAAGAATAAGGTCATTATTCATATCGAAACAATATCACTCATATATATTAGGATTTGACGACTTTCTAAATATATTACTTCAGTTCTGAATGAAGTACAATTAAACAACTCTCAGCTCAACACTCCATATACCTATAGAAGGCAGTCATGTAACCATGTAATATGGAAGTGTACATAGGCATGGAATCATGTGTGTTTTTCGCATAAAACTGGCGTTTCGTTCAAGACAGGGCCCGTTTAAGACAGATTTAGATTGTAAATTTAAGATGTTTCTTCCGCGTGTATTATTCGTTCTATTTGAACTCTGCACGCCAGATTAGTTTCTTATACAATTATCTTCATAAATACATACAATGATCACCGAGAGAGATTGAGATTGAAACTGATTTATTAATCGTTCATATAACATTATATATAGTGCCAAATTTAAAGTTATAATACAGGAGAAAATTGAATAAATAATAATAGTAATATAAATATATTTTTACATCAGACATGAGCCTACTCTGAAGGGACGTCTGGACTTTCGTCAAATGTTCAAGGCCGCCCTGAGTTCGGAGAGGCCCGTGCTTATAATGGGGTTTTTGTCCCCAACGTGTTCAATTGCATCGCCGAGGAAATCGTACATAATTTTCCTGTTTCTAGGGGCGAGTTCATCGAGGAGTGCTTCTCTGTCAGAGCGGTATAGAACCGCGCCCACTACCTCATCATCATCAACCTCATCATAGAGAGGGGCCAGAATAGAGTCAGCGTTTAGCTCTATGAACATATTCTCTACCAGATCCCTCTCCTGAAGGATCTGAGAGGGAGATAGGATTTGGGCTACGGGGGTAGTACACTGGATGGATGGTACAGTCATGGTTTGGCTCTCCTCTGCAGGAGCCGCTGATGGCTCAGTATTGGTCAAGAAGAGCTCTGGTCGTGACGGCAACTGGCTGGTGCTCGGCACCGGAACAGGTAGCTCGGGGGCTGGAGTCTCGTAGGGAAGGACAGGGAAGTTCTCCACGGACGCAGGCGCGGCAGGGCTGGAGGGTGTTGAGGGGGTCTACTTGAAGGGCGCAGACAGTTCCGCAGGTGGTGTAGAGAGGGAGGATTTGTTGAAGGGGATAGGCTTGGAGGAGGGAAACCTTGACACCGGGCCCTGGCGGGTGTCCTGATGACGTTCCCCGTTGATCTCCAAAGGACATGTGGCGCGCCGATGTCCTTGCCGGTGGCATTTACTACACCTAACGCCGAAGGTGATGTAGACAGGCGTTGATTCGCCTTTCGAGACGATAACCAGCTTGGCAGGGAGCTGGTGGAGTTTCATTCCATCTTTTAGAAGGATGAAGACCTCCTTGTTGTAGGTGGTCCAGGTGTAGCCACCACTCGCCACTACCTCATGGGCCAAGGAGACAACCCTGCATTAGGGCCGCAGCGCCGCGATGACGTCTTCGTCTTTTATGGCAAGTAGGAGGTTCCCCACTACTATCTTTTCTGGTCTTTGCCTATATGGGAAGGCTCTCAGGAAGGTGGATCCGATGGTGAGGCCCTCCTCAACCAAGTCGACGTTGGCCAGCCCGACCATTACCTGGCCGGACATCTTCATCAGCTGGAAGACCACGCCTTTTCCCAGCATTTACTCCAGTGCCTTGATGTACTGCACTGGGCTAAGTCAGCGCAGTATTCAATGTAACAGCATTGGTCGAATGACACTGCCGCTGACCTGGCCTTGCTCGGAGCCTGCTTTTGTCGGTGGTTCTTCGGCTGTATCACAGCGTCTCTTGTCACCCTTTTTGATGGTTGACTTGGCCTTGCTGGATGTTATCAGCCTTTGGGACCTTAGCTGGATTGCCTTCGGGGTACAGGTCCTTTCTTTTAGCGCCATTAGGCTTTTGGTAACCTTCGGAATTAGATGTATTCTCCAAAGCCTCAACACGGTCAGTCCAATTTGCATAGCTGATGCTAGCATTTGATGTAAAATGTGCATGTTTTCTTGTTTCATTGTTGCTTTTAACGCTGACAATTTTCGATTTTTAAACTTTATCCGATAACTCGGCCATTTCTTGGTCTTTGTCAACAATATCTACACAGTTGGATAGCTTATGGGCCGAGCATTCCGCCAATAAGGCATATTGGTTGGTCAGCTCAATATTCCTCGCCTCCATCGGCGAAAAACGAGGAGCTCGTGCGCCGTGTGGCCGCCCAGTCGAGAGAGAGAGAGAGAGAGAGAGAGATAGATTGATTGATTGAAACATACTTTATTACAATGTACATATAAAACTATATAGGGTTAATTATATAGGGGAAATGTATTAAAAAATAATCACACATTATCTGTGTCAAACGAATCCCACTGGGTGTCGTCTCGTTCAATGTCGCATTCTTCCCTGAATTCGGACAGCATCTTGCCTAGGTCGGAGTCCTTGTCCCCGACATGGGCGATTGCCTTGTCAAGGAATTCCTTCAGAGCGGAGCTCTGCTCTGGCGAGAGATACTCGATGTCCTCCCTGTTGGAAGGGAAGACAACAGCTTATTCTATATCCCTCCTATAAAAGCCTTCATAAAGAGGTTCTAGGATGGTGTTGGCATTCAATCTCTCGAACAGCTCCTTTACCTTTAGAAGCTGTTTCTCTTGGAGCTTTGATGTTGTGGATTGGATGGTTATCGCATTCTTTGAATGTGTCTCTTTGGAAGATACCTCTGTTGGTACAGCAGCGGTCGAGGAAGGCGCTGGCAGAGACGGCACCGGTACAGAAGGCTCAGCGGATGGAGTCATCTGAGGAGGAACGGAACAGTTCGCAGCGGCAGGGCTGGAAAGTACCAAGGGGGTCTTCTGAATGGTGTCAGAACCCCTCGCTGCGGAATTTGTGGAGTCGTGGGCTGGGGGGATTGTGGCACTGGTCCACTCCGTGTGTCATGAATATGAGGTGGACGACTTCCATGGCGTTTCAAGGGGCAAGAGGATCGCCCGTGTCCCTTTCGGTGGCATATGCTGCACTCAATGCCGTAGGTGATGTAGGCGGGAGTCGACTCTCCTTTGGAGACAATACTAGCTTAGCAGGGATCTGGTGGAGCTTTAGGTCTTCATTTAGAAGGACAAAGGCTTCCCTGCTGCCGGTAGTCCAGGTGTATCCGCCGCTGGTCACGACCTCATGGTTCAGGGAAACCACCCTGCAGTAGGGCCGCAGTGCCGCGACGACGTCCTCCTTCCTGATAGCAATTGGCAGATTGCCAATTGTTATCTTCTCCGCCCGTTTCTTATAAGGAAATGCCTTCAGGAGGGTGGTCCAAATGGTGAGGCCCTCCTCAACCAGGCGTTCAGCCAGATTGACGCTGGCCAGCCCGACCTGTACCTGGCCTGACATCTTCATTATTTGGAACACCGAGAATTTTCCAAGCTTTTCCTCCAGGGCCTTGATGTAGTCCACTGGATATAAATCAGTGCGCGACTCCAAAAAGCAGTACTGGTCAAAGGTGGGTGCAGCTGACCTGGACTTGCTCAGGGCCTGCTGCCGTTTATTGTTTTTCAGCTGCGTCACAGAGTGCTTCCTCGGTGGCTGAGGTGGCCTGGATACCCTGTCCTGGGTGGTGTGGCGTGATGTACCGAGCTGCGGCCTACGTGCCTGTTCTGTAGAGGGCGAAAGCTTCCTCTTTTTCCGCTCCATCTTATGGGCTTTTTCAGAGGCTTCTTCAATTGTTTCAGCCCAGTCACGGCTTGTTGGGCAAGAATTTGCATATGACTCTGACGAAGGAGAATTTGCATATATTTCATTTTTGTCTGACTTGGACATTTCCATGTCAGGAATTTCTCCCGCTGATTTTTCAGCAACGATGACATTTTTCTGGATGGGATCTACACCTCCATGCTCCACATCCATCAGGCATTCCGCCAATACCCCAAAGGGGTTGGATAATTTCATGTTAGCCAACTTCCTAGCCGAAAAGGCGGAGCTCGCGCGCCGCGTGGCCGCACGGCCGAGAGAGAGAGAAGGTAGTATGTATGAAATAGAGTATTAAACATAATGTAATTTCCAACTTTCACAGTATATTGACACTAAAGTGTTGCCCTGGAGAAGATGTACTCGCATATACGGACATAATTAATCCCATAAATGTGTTCATATGTAAATAGAATATGGTAAACATACATTTGACATTGAAACATTGATTAATCAAAGAAGTTAATATGTGTTTTCATTGTTTACAATGACAATCATTGTTTATCTCTTATTAATATCATCAATAAACTAATTAATATCATTTACCGAAGGAAATTAATTCAAATATTTTATGTTATAATGTGTTGGTTGCCTTTTATAAAGAATTCTTTACTAGATTATACAATAATTATTGCTAATTTCTGGTTGCCGTCAAATTTAAGTTGTATAAAATTATAATTTATTGTTGAAATTAGGTTGAATAAATATAATTTAAATGGTTTATTCGAAAAGAAATCAAATGTGAGTCAAGAGAAGATCTTACTTATACTTTATCTTATTCGTCTTCAGATCGAAATGTCTACCGACATGAGGAAATGTATTTATAATTTATGGACTGCACCCCTAAATCACCAGGCAGTAATATGTTAATATTGTGTAGATGACGCCAAACGTTAACTTTATCGAAAATATATTCAGAAAAATCATAATATTAATCTTGCCATTCTCTTTCTCAACTCAGTGCTTAAAGAATAGAAAACATAATGATTAAAAGGATCTTAACCACATTCTGAGGCAGTTCAACTTAGCTACATTTTCAGTCTCTCATAACACGAATACCTTAGCTGCCGACCCTTACAAGGAATCAAACGCAACAAAAAGCGAGAAAGAGAGATTATGTTGTATAATCAAGTCGGGTTTCTATTTTTTTTATTTATTTAGACATCTCTATACTAAAATCTCTCTATAAAGGTAACACCTATTTCAGAGCCTTAGTATCCTCTAGAGAGAAAGAGTTGTCCTCATATCGGATGGCCGCTAATTGCTAAAAATTACAGTTTCGGGGATCAAAACTGTCCTTTGTAGAGAAGCATCCTCTAGCGAGAGTGTTCTCTCGTGGAAGTTCTACTGTTTTTTTCCATTGATATAATATTTAAAAATAATTATGACAAATTCGGAATATGTTCGTTTCAGATATTTTTTTATTAAAATACTTTCGTTATTCTGTTCGTCATCATAAATGACATTTGAAGACATCCTATGGTATAAATACCTAATTACTTTATTTACCCCGTATTAATAGGGTAATAACGAGAGAGATATGTTACACACAAGGTCGCCAACAAAGGGATCCAGAAGTAGAGCTAAGAGAATTGAGATTAAGCCAAAGGTCATGTTCCAAAAGATGTCCCGTCGCCTTGGGGCCAAGAGATGATGACACAGCGGCGTCGACTTTAAATTTAATAAAGTCCCTGCAGCGTCAAACATCGAAATATCCAATAAAGTGTCGCCAGGGCTGGACATTGCGGGACACTTTCTCACCTCGGCGTTTACTACCGAACTTCCATTACTCCAGGACGACAACTTTGTTTCGAGGAATAAAGTTAGGTTATTCTATCACGGATATGGATTGGATCGACAAAAGTTGGTAGTGAAATATTTTGTTCATTGAATTGAACTCTTATTTATTTTGAAAATATATCTATAATATTCTAAAATCTAAAATAATCTAAATAATCTAAAAAAATATCTATCTATTCGAATTTATTTCTTAAATTATATCACATTTAGTTGCAAATATTAAATAATTGTATTTAGCAAACTTTAGCTTCTAAGGTGTCTACATCCAAAACGTTAATATTTGACCATCCTTATACACTCAAAAATGTGAAAAACTGACGAGGATATATAGATACATGTATTATCTAGCCATTTATAAGCCATTTAGAAACGCTTTAGAAGCCATTTATATTAAACTAGACGAATGGCCCGGGCAACGCCCGGGTTTACCCGAGTGCGAATATATTTTAAAAACGTTGACTTGGGTGGTCGCTATTAACAGGGTGGTCTGTATAGACAGGTGGATGTATCACACAGCTGATAACAGGGTTGTCTAGAGTGGTCGCTATAGACAGGGTGGTCTGTATAGACAGGTTTATGAGAGAGGCAAACTTACAGGTTGTTGACGCCGCAATCCCCAGAGAGAGTGTTTTTTGTTGCATCATGCTGTGACTCACACGATGACCCAAGGTCAACAGGGGTGGAGCAGCAAGCTTAAGCCTATCAACGTCTGGCGGCGCTGCTTGCGAGTTATATCTACAATTCTGCAAATAACTCTAAGGATATTCAAGATATTCAAGAAATTATTTTTCGAAAACCTTTCCGGGGATATACCTAATAATATCCCAGAATTTCATGGCGATTGGATGTATGGTTTTTGAATAACAGGGTTGTCTAGAGGGGGGCAGGGAGGACACGTGTTCCCTGGCAGCCAATGAGCGCGCATTCTATCCGTGAGCTTCAGACAAACAGACAGAATAAGGCAAATATATAAGTAGATGACAACACATGATCTCTGAATTAGAAAAAAAAACTGATTTTTTATAATTCCTACTATAATGATCTGAATATATAGACAGAGACTGAATCATTAGTATAGAATTCTTTCTGACTTTTCATAAGATTTATTAAAACCATACTTATCCATTTGGATTTAGCTAGAAAGTAATTTAGTAAAGCCGGTTAGGATGTTTCACCAAATTAGAATCATTGTTTCATTTTATTTCAAATAAGAATTAAAGTTTTAATTTTGATCAAAGAAGTGGAAGCGCACTAGTATAGTGATCATAATATTGATTATTATTTCAAATAACATAAATAATATCACCAATATATCATTATAATAAACATTATTGATTCATGAGAATCATCTCTAAGAATGGTGCGCCTGGCCCCTCAATAAGGCTCTTGAAAACGATCGACCTATAGCAATAAATGCGAGACATTTACTTGGTGGAGTTGGTACGTTCACTGATTATTTTCGTGGGAAACATAATGCTGTGGTTTCCACATCTACACTAATGGACAAATGATCGCCAGGCGTCTTTTTTTTCTTGAAGGAGACATAGGAATTTTATTTGCACTTTGTTATCTCGTGTATCTTCGATAAAGGTCACTGTGTATCAAATAAATTTATATCCCGATATACATACGAGGTGTGTTCAAAAAGTATCGCGACTTTTGAATTTTCGCGGGTTACGTATATTCGAATTTCGATCTTTTTGTGGCTTTATGTTAGTACTCATGTCTCTCACTTATGCCGACAAGCTCGGCCATTTTGAATGTTCACTTAATTGTTGACAGCTGCTTTGCTTGCAGGTGTATTGGATCGTCTTCGATTTTCAGCTATTAAAAAAATGGATCAAAGAACCTGTATCAAATTTTGTGTGAAAAACGAAATTAAGTGCGCGGATGCATTCCGAATGTTGACTGTGGCATACGAAGAAGCTACCTTGGACCGAAGCAACGTTTATCGGTGGTACAAAATGTTCTCAGAAGGCCGAGAAGATGTGAACGACGAAGAGCGTGCCGGACGCCCGAGCACTTCAACAACAGACGAAAAAATTAATGAAGTGGATAAAAAGATATTGGCCAATCGTCGAATCACCCTTAGAGAAGTTGCTGAGGACCTAAACATATCGATTGGCTCATGCCATTCGATTTTTATCAATGATTTGGGCATGAGACGGGTCGACGCGAAATTCGTACCAAAATTGCTCAATTGCGACCAAAAACAGCATCGCATGAACATTGCTAATGAGATTTTGGACTCTGTCCGCGACGACCCAAATTTGCTCCAGAGGGTCATAACTGGTGACGAAGCGTAGGTTTATGGTTATGACGTGGAAACCAAAGCTCAATCATCTTAATGGAAGCTGCCGCACGAACCAAGACCGAAAAAAGCGCGCCAAGTTCGGTCGAATGTGAAGTTTTTGCTGACAGTTTTCTTCGATTGCAGGGGCGTGATGCATCATGAGTTCTTGCCACAAGGTAGAAGGGTCAATAAGGAATATTACCTGCAAGTTATGCGCAATTTGCGCGAAGCAATCCGCCAGAAACGCCCGGATTTGTGGAAGAACAAAAATTGGCTTTTGCACCACGATAACGCCTCTGCTCACACATCGTTGCTTGTGCGCGAATTTTTGGCCAAAAACAACACACTAATGATGCCGCAGCCACCGTATTCCCCAGATCTGGTCCCCTGTGAATTTTTCTTGTTCCCTAAACTGAAGAGGCCCATGAAAGGACGACGTTACGCTACGCTTGACGAGATAAAGACGGCATCGAAGGAGGAGCTGAAAAAGATTTTTAAAAAATTATTTTTTGAAGTGCTTCGAAGATTGAAAAAACCGTTGGCACAAGTGTATAATATCTAATGGGGATTACTGTTAGTTTTGATGTTTAATTAATTTTCTAGAAATTTATATCAAACAGAAGAAGTCTGCACTTATAAAAAAAAGAAGTTTATTTTTCTTCCTTAAGAATATTTACATGCAACTCAAGCAAAACTAAAATTAAAATTAAAATTGAACGAACAAAATTTACATATCTTTTGATAGATTGAATTTACCTTTTCTTGGTCAAAAAACAATAGAAAAATAAATTAATTAATATTCAATCACTCATATTTAATTATTTTTTTTAAGTTCATCCACATCAACTCCCCCTTTTTTAAGATAGCAATACTCATTAAGGTACATATCTATCCGGTGGTCTCCTCTCTCGTAGTGGATATCTCCGGGAAGGTGTAGATTCAGTCGGTGGTCCAGGTGTAGATTCTGCTACTATTGTAGCAGGAGTCAGGGGACTTGACGTCTGAGGCCTTGGGTAGCTTATTCCTTCTTCTGATGACGAAACATCCTTTCTCTCCATACTTCTCCTCATATAGTTAGTGTGTACTTTCCTTTCTATTCCATCAGTTTCTATCATACAGCTGTTGCTTCCCACTATTCTCTTTACAATCCCAAACATCCATTTCGGTTTTCCTCTTTCCATCCATCTGTATCTTACTCTATCATTTATTTTGTAGCTATTGTTCTGTTTTTTATTTTTCAATCTCCCCACTCTTACTGATTTCTTGCTCAACATGGAAATCTTCGTTCTAATCTCGCGATTTAAAAATATTCCAGCAGGGGATTTTTCCGTTCTAGTCAAAGGACTCAGTCTATACGCATATAAAGCCTTAATCAAAGCAAACTCAAGGGGCAATTCCCTTTCCTCCGAAATAATTCTTTTCATAGTTTTTTTTATCTCTCTTACAGACACTTCCGCTAGTCCGTTGCTCTCCGGATGGTAAGCGGGGCTGAACATCGCATGTATGCCATTTCTTTCGAAAAATGTCTTTATTTCATAACTTCTAAACGGGGGCCCATTATCCATTACCGCCACCTCCGGGATACCATATCTCGCCAAACATTCTCTCAAAAAGTCTATGCAGAATCCCGCCGATGTATTTGGAACCATTTGACATTCTATCCAATTAGAATGCGCATCCACCAATATCAAAAAAGTTTTTCCCGCAAAATAGAAATAGTCAAGATGAATTCTCTTCCAAACTTTGTTTGGTGGAGTCCACTCGGTAAATTCCTGTTTTGGCAGCTTTGATGTGTTTTCCATACAAGTGCTACAGCTTTTAGACAGTTTCTCAATTTGCTCATCCATTCCCGGCCAATAGACAGAACTTCTGGCCAGAGTTTTCATTTTATTTACTCCAATATGATTTTCATGGATGATTTTCAAAACATATTCTCTTAAGGAATCGGGGATGATCATTCTATTTCCGAAAAACAGGCAATTTCTTACTATTGTTATCTCGTTTTTAATTCTATTATAAGGTTTTATATCTACCTCTGAGTCAACATCATACCTATCGTACTTGACTAACTTATATAGTTTTCTAAGAGTTGGATCTTCTTGGGTTTTGTACGATACCAAGACGTAATCTAATATCGAATTTTCTATTAATAATATTTCTCCCATTTCCTCTTCCTTCTCCCCTTTTTCAGGATTTGGAAATCTTGAAAGAAAATCTGCAAGAGGTATTTCACTTCCCTTAGTATACTTAATTTCAAAATTAAAATTTGATATTGAGAGTGACCATCTATGTAATCTATTTGCCACTAAGGCTGGTAAATTATTTTTATCGCCAAAAATGGCTAGTAATGGTTTGTGATCTGTATTAATAATAAATTTTCTTCCGTAAAGGAATTGTTTTAGCCTGTTTAAGGTAAAGAATATTGCTAATCCTTCTTTTTCTATTTGGGAATATTTCTTTTCTGTGTCATTTAGTGTTCTTGAAACAAAAGTAATTGGTTTCTCAGTGCCGTCTACAATATGGGAAATATATCCTCCAATACCATAATTTGATGCATCACAAGTAACATAAAGAGGTAAATCTTGCGAATAATGCGTCAAACAAGTTTTTGTACTAATCAAATTTTTACATTTTTCGAAAGCCTGGTCATGTTCATTTTTCCAATTCCAATTATAACTTCTTTTCAATAGAGAGAATAAAGGATTTGCATGTATGGATAAATTTCTAACGAATTTACTGTAGAATGACAACATGCCCAAGAAAGATTTCAATTCTGAAATGTTACTCGGTTTAGGACATTTTTTTATACTGTCCAGTTTATCCTCAAGGGGATAGATTCCATTTTTATTTATTTTATGTCCTAAATAATCGATTTCATCAACAAAAAACAAAGATTTTTCTTTATTAATTGAAAAATTAAAATCCGATAATTTATTCATGACTGTTTCAATATCTGAAATATGCTCATTTACATCAGACGATGCTACAAGAATATCGTCTAAATATATTATTACATTTTTAAGACCGGAAAAAATATTGTCCATAGTTCTTTGGAAAATAGTTGCTCCGGACTTGATACCGAAGGGCAGCCTTTTATATTTAAAAAGGCCTTTATGGGTAGAAATAACTGTTAATTTTTGAGATTCCTCGTCTAGAAGTATCTGATGGTATGCGCTTGAAAGATCAATTTTACTAAATATACTTTTACCAAAAAATGAATGTAAAACATTATCGATGTTCGGTATCGGATACTTTACATCCTCGATAAATGGATTTAAGGTTCTTTTAAAGTCCGCGCAAATTCTAATTTTGCCGTTTTTCTTAGGGACGCATACTAGCGGTGAAGCTATTGGGCTATCCACTATATTTTCAATAATATCATTATTCAATAAAAATAATAGTTCTTCCTCAATTAAATTTCTAATAGCAAAGGGAGCAGGTCTAAATCTATAAAATTTTGGTGCAAAATTATTTTTTACATTAATGTGTACGGAAATATCCTTTATTGGCAAGACTATATCTTTGAAAAGTTTACAATATTTATTAAAAATAAAATTAGTATCAAAATTATTATTTTGTTGGACATTAATTTGTACCATATCAAAATATACTATCCAGTCTTTTCCTATGAGAAATTTATTATTTTCAATATTTGTTACTATTAAGTTTAAATGGCCTATTTTATTTTTATATCTTACTTTTACTTTACATTCTCCAATAGAGGAAATGCCCTTTCCTTGATAATCGGTTAAATAACATTTAGACGGAAATAATTTAACATGTTCAAAATATTTTAAAAATAGATCTTTTGACATAGTTGTTAAAGCTGCACCCGTGTCAATTTCTGCTAAGAATTTTATGTCGAAGACATACAAAATACTTTCAAATTTATTAGCCAGATATTCTATATTATTGATGGACTCACCATTCTTTCCCGAAAATGATTCTCCGTGGGCAGATGCTTCGCTCTTTCTTGGTTGAAAATATCCATTCTTAGATTTTGAATGACAAACAGTCGATATATGTCCCAATTGTTTACAAGAATAGCAGAAAGAATTTCTAAAAAAACATCTGTCCGAATGATGATTCATCTTTCCACAATGTTTGCATTTAGAATGTAATTTGTTTATTTCTTTAGTTTCAGCATAAGACTTCATTTTCAACACATTACAATCTACCGATTCTATTGTGGTAGCAATATTTACTGCCATATTAAAAGTGAGCTCAGGCTCTTGAAGTAATCTTTTCAAAATAACTTGATTAGAAACGCCTGCAATGAATTTATCCCTTAGATGTTCTTCAATATTTAAGCCAAAATTACATTTATTAGCTTGTTTTTTTAATTTAAGGACATATTCTTCTATTTTTTCTCCATGTTCCTGAATCAATTGGCTGAACTCATATCTTTCAAAAATAATATTTAGCTTAGGTGTAAAATGAGTAAGTAGAACACTAACAATTTCTTCAAATTCTAATGCACAAACATCTCTAGGTGAGATCAATTCTTTCAGAATTCCATAAGTATTTGGTCCAATAGACATAATAAAAAAAGGAACAATCTTCTTACCTTCAATTTCATTCACAAAAATGTACTGTTTGAATCGTTGAATATAGTTTTCGAAAGGTTCTTCTTTCATTACATAAGGTTCGAACGAAAGCCTCGTCGCCATTGTTAGTTTTGATGTTTAATTAATTTTCTAGAAATTTATATCAAACAGAAGAAGTCTGCACTTATAAAAAAAAAAGAAGTTTATTTTTCTTCCTTAAGAATATTTACATGCAACTCAAGCAAAACTAAAATTAAAATTAAAATTGAACGAACAAAATTTACATATCTTTTGATAGATTGAATTTACCTTTTCTTGGTCAAAAAACAATAGAAAAATAAATTAATTAATATTCAATCACTCATATTTAATTATTTTTTTTAAGTTCATCCACATCAACTACTTTGAAGGAGACAAAATAGGTATTCATGAATAAGTGAATAATTTTTGAAAAACACAAACGTCGCGATACTTTTTGAACACACCTCGTATGCTGAAAGATATAAACCTTTAGGTTTTGTCCATGAGCGTATATGTCGGTAGCCCAATAGTAACGGATGCTTAACTTCAATGGATGCCTTCCTTTACATTAAGATACAGTGGATACCTATCCCGGTCTTTTTTCGTCCGTCCCCTGGCTGAGCCTTTCTATATAAGGTTTTTCTTCCTAGGACATGGGACATAGCATTTTACATATTCCTCCAGTTATTCGGGGACAGTGTTTGTAGAATAAATTAGACGAATCTCTGGAAGGGCCTATCACTTTTGAGCCATGCATTCCCATATTTTCATTCTTATTCCACTATGAGTTCTATATAAATGGGCTTTAATGAATGTAAAGAAAACGTTAAATTTTGTAGCAATATTAATATTACATTGTATTTTAATAATTAAATATCCATTTCATATTCATTATAAATGTTTTCCTAATTTTTTCTGCTATGCTGAAAGATCTATGGCGGCGAAGACAAGAAAAAAATCCATTATCACAGGTGATGCAACAGCCGCATGTTAGGATGACATAAAGAAACAAAGACCTAAATTAAATTTTGGAAACTTTTTCTTTTTCTTCTAGGGATTCTAATTTAATTACCTTCATAATCCCTTCTGATTAAAAATTGAAGAACAGGTTTTTACATGAACGGCGTGTTTCTTGTCCCATTAATTCTCTCTCTCTCTCTCTCTCTTCCATTATATTATGCAACAAAGTCTTAGCGGTACCAAACTAGGTCACCTGCTTCTCATGCCTAACCTTTAATTGGATATTTTGTTACAACTAGGTTTCTATCTGTTGGGTAAACGAAAAACCCAAAATTCCTATTGTCTCTACCTCTTAACAATATTCATTAAATTAAATAATTTTATCACGAATTTATTTTACAAATACACAACATCCTATTATGCCTACTGAAATGGAAACATGAGGAGAAGTTGGCTCATCACAGGCTACCATTCCAGGGGTGTCGCTAGTTTAATCAGCCACACCGCTATGAGATTGCATGTATGTATCTAATATCGTATTGGGATATTCTGCTTAAATACCCGGATTTATTGGTTAAGGTATTCGATAAATCTATTGACATAAGCTCAGAGGACAGTATGATTGTAAATAAACACTTGCATCTGAGATATTCTTCCGAAAATAATTCATAATACAAAAGGTATTCATCTATATATATATATATATATATATATTTCAAATGCCGTATATATAATCAGTTTATTCCAATACAGTATTAAATGCATGGATGTAATTTCAGAGTGGTATGGTTGATAAAAGTGGCAAAACCGATGTGAGATTACCTCTGATTAGTCAGGTCTTCCCAATTTATTCCCATTGCGGTAAAGAAAAAATAGTGGACATTTTATATTTGTAAAAAAAATAAAATATCGTGTTAAAATGTTTTCATTTCTTTAATATAGATGGCGCGCTGTTACCTAATTAAAATAATATATAACCCATAACACTAAAGTATTCCGTATACTAGAGTGTTATATTTCATTGATACTATAAGTACCCAGATAGACGCCAAAGGAGAACTGTAAATATACCATACGAAAGTAAGGAAGACGATGTTTCCCTGAAACATCCGAATTGAACACGTTCACTAATTATACTAAAGGTAGGTAAACATTTTTTTGCCTTGTCTTTTAAGAGGAAGAGCTGTGCGATTGGAGCGAAGCAAAGAAATGATTTTGAAACGTCTACAAATAAAACAGCCTCATTTTATAGTTGCATTAAGCATCATCACAACGAATATTCATTCCACTGCAGATTACATGAGCAGAATCAACGACACAATAGCTGTTAGAGAACTGGTAGAATACATTGGCGAAATCGCTGGTTCACCATTGGAGCTAAGCTTTCGAAATTTTTCTTCATTTTCAGTTCACAAAATGTAGAAATTATTCTTATTTAATGGCGCACTATCTCTCTCTGATTTCTCTTTAGTGAACAAAAGACGTAAAAGGGCTGATAAAATGTTATCAATTTAAGTCAAAGTACTCTAAAGGATATTGGCTAGATAAACTACTAAAGCATATATAATAAATAAAACTATAAATCACGAATATTTATTTTTCATATAAACAAACTTTTCACCTGCTCTTAGTGCCAGGAAAATATATTGGAATTTCTTGGCTAATATAGTAGTAAAACCTCCCTGCGGTTTTACAACTTCAATTCACCAGACCGCTTTAAGATCTCTACTACTGTATTAAACTGTTCTGTTATAAATGCGATACTGAGGGTAAATTCTTAATTGAGGCATTCAATATAATTATAATAAATACATAATAAAGCCCTGATGGTTTTATAATTACATATTAATGCCGACGCATATGTGTGCAATATTTATACAGTTAAATATACTGCTTTAATTTCAAATAACAGGTTTAAATGCCAAATCACAATATGTTATGCAAGAAAAATACTATACGGAGATATTTTATTATACTTTTAATGTGACAGGTTTCCTATTTTTAGCTTATTTTTGAAAATTCAAAAATATCTTAAGCGATGGATCAGGAGACTTATCAGGTATTTGTAAAAAGGTTTGCTTGAAATATCTGACTCCCCATGTTTCTACTCTCGAAATTTGTAGCCACTCCTTTCTTTCTTCTCTATAGCATTCCGCTATGAGTAATTTCTATTTTAATGTACAGATGGCACTCTAATTCCATATATTTAAAATGCTATATTTTTTCCACTGTGTGTGGATGCATTAGGGATAGCTACCGCATGATCGATCCGAACCAATCAAAATGCTTCTGTTAGAACATTTTTTTTTTTTAGAAAGTATTAATGTTTCCTTCTCTAGAAAATTTGTTATTTATCTATTGATGACAAGGGAAGTATAAAGGTTTTCGGAAGAACTAATCTTCTGCTAGTTTACTATTAAGACATTCATTATATTGTATTGGTTTGTTTTATAGCGTACTTAAAAAGTAACACGTTTTAGAAAACATATTTTTAAAAATATTTTAGTCTAGTTGTTTCATCAAACTTATTAGACAAATAAAATGGTTTTATTCCAATATTTGAGATTTTAATCTACGTTTTATTAACGATTTTTTTACTATTTCTGCGGATTTGAGGTAAAACTTTGAGGGAACTTAATTATATTTACTAGTTTAATCTCGAGATATAAACAGCTACTGGTTTGTAGGTAAACTATTTGACTATTTTAAACTCTTAAAGATTCTGTTTGATTGAAAATATATATATTTAGAGAGTCTAGTTTGTTCAGTAGTAAAACTGACCAGCGTTTTACGAGTTAATTCTACAAGTACTTATCTAATTTTATTGGGCTGACGTCATATATGTAGCGATCAATTAAGTTGAATACATACACAGGATGTTCCAAAGTTACTTTACAATTTAAAAATAAAAAAAAAAATTGTTATATATTTGTTATTGATTTATATGAATCAACTGTAGTTTAAATATTATCCAAAACCCAAAGAGTTTTATCGTATGTTTTACGAAATACGACTTTGAAATAAAGCCCTCTGAACAAGAAATATGTGAATTTTGAAGTTTTACCTTAATGATGATTTTTATTATTATAAATTATCACAATCACAATTTCGGCTTCAGATTGAAGAGTTTTAACGTATTTATATTAACGTGCTGTGAATTATGATAACATAATTGCCTCTTTAAAGACCGCTCCTCCTCTTTAAAAACAGTCGTTTTGGATCCAAGCTGTCTTCAGTAAGAAATATCACTCTATCACTTTCAATCCATACATATTCTGCAATGTAAATATATTTGAAGATCTTTTCGTATTAATATTTACCAAGCGACACACCACGCCTTTCATTGTTAAAGCTTCTAACAATAGAAGATAATGTCTATCTGCTATTGGGCAAGGTGTAATTATTGTAAAGTCTTTCCTCACCACATATCGATTCTTTCTTCTCTCTCAGTGAATATTTAATGGCCGACAAGAAACGCCCGCCGTGCATAATTTAGAGACGATACACAGTGGAACTAAATACGTATAGCCCACATATATATGGCGTATTTATTTCTGTCATCTGTGGTAACTCTATCCGCCGTGTACATAACCAGAATAAATATTATATACAAGATTTCCTTACATAACTTTACCAAATTTCTTTATAAGCGTATGCGACATAAAATTAGAACTTATTATAAATAATTCAATATGATTTAAAGATGTGTTAGAGAGGAGAAATTAAATTCTCAAAACAATTTATTGCTATATTTTATTGGAATCAGGAATATTTAGATGAGTATGTACAAGTGCAGGGGCATGCAAGCTTGCACCACACTTGATGAGGGCCAACAGCCTGAAATGCGTACATGGTTGGCTTCTCTTGATTAATAAAGAAAGAGTGTTTGGCCAATTCTAGAAAAATTAAAAGCAACCATTAATTGATATTTATTCCGACAGATGACGCAGGTCATTATAAATTTTACTTGCAAGAACAACAGATGACTAAATTTCTATTTATATATTTTACATTATACATTTATAATGAATCTGTCTGATTTTATATCAGGTCCCATTTGATAACATTTTTTTGGCACAATACCTTAAAAGACAAAGCTAGATGAAATTTAAAGTGAATCTTTGAAATGCTATCATATATTGGTAAAGTAAAAATAAATAAATAATTGTATAGAGATGTATTGAATTAAATAATTTATAGTAAACCAATAATTAGAAGAAAACATTTTATCAAATGATTAAATTGCCTATAAAACAAACACAATGGAAATGGTGTGAAAATTTGCGGTTTACAAGATAATTGGAAATGTAAAAATATTCTAGAATGTGATAAAATAGCAGTTTTTATGAAAGAGGTTGTGGGTGTACTTAACAAAATGAATGTCATTTATCACAATGGAATTTGTTTAAAGACGATATTTCTCCCCATTATTTTATTTCAACAAATAATTGTCGATTAAATTATACCAACTATGTCTTTTGGATTCTGGTGATGAAACATTCAATTTTTCAAACGATTAAAAGCGAATCAGGATTTGTAGAGAAATATATATATAAATATTATATTAAAACATTTTGTTTTGTCTTGAAATAAGCAATAGTGGGTGGTAAAATTGCCGAGATTGAAAGTAAAAGTTTGTTCTAATTTAATTATATTTGATTGACACAATAATTCAAACCGACAAATAGTATATTTTATTAGAAATTCTTATTTAATCATATGCTCTTTATATGATAATATCTCCAAATTCTCGCCCTTCAAATACCATATTACCACTATTAATATATAATATAAATGCATATAATGAACATAAAAGTATCGAAAATAGACATTGAAAAGCGCAATAATTCATCATTTTCTCTCATCTTGTTGAATATTGAAGAAAATATACTCGCAAAACTTTCAAAATACTGATATAACTTAAATCCTTTTATATAATTTTAAAAATATTTTAAAAGGTAGTTAGAATTTTTCGAATTTTTCGAAATAAACAACAACAACAACAAAAGCCTTTATTCAGGGTCACTGACCCTATACAGGATTCACCAGAGGTATGCATAAGAACAAAGCAGTGAGACAAAGGAAACAACAATAGAAACAGAAGAAAAAAAAAAGAAAGAGAAGGAGGGAAGCACGGAAAACAACACAAAAAGAGTAGCAGTAAGAAAGTGAGAAGTGAGTGTCACTTGGCCTTCTTCTGAGATATGGACTTGTGGAAACCATAAAACGCCGTAGCAATATACTTATTCTGGGTCATATTGTCAATTATTGATGGAAGTGAAGCACAGAGTTGCCCAGTTTTGAGCATAAGGGTTCTTCTTTCAGAGCAGAGCAATAAAAGATAAAGTGGGTGATTTCATTTTTTAGTTTTGAATTACAGAAGGTACAAATCGGGTTCTCACCGCAGAGCATCTCGGTGTGGTTTTCTCTAAAAAAACTTGAAAGTATTCTAACTTGTGCAAGTAGTCTCACAACCGGGAAAGGAAAATCCCCTAAAAGGTATCCCTCCGTCATGAAAGATATGTGAATGTCTTTGTAATGAGAGTATAGCTTAGATTTATCCATTCTTGTAAGGTCGTTTTATATAGATTGGTCTGCCGCTGTTTTTAAGAGCTCTGTAATCGCGCTCCTCAGCGTTTCAGGATCAACACAGGAAACAAGTGCAGGGGATCCATTATTGTTAAGCAGATTGGTGAGCTTTTTAATGAAACCGATGGGTGCGCCCGAAGCATTAGACAGTTACCGTGTTCTATTAAAACATATATGCGGCAATCAGTCACTGCTCATATTCAATACCCTCAGCCAATACTTCAGGGTTAATTTTAAAGCTGTTACACTCAATGTGATACGACCGGTTTCTAATCTGATTATGTAGCCTGGAGTTTATCTGGGCAGATTCAGGAACCTACGGATAATATGTCTTGTATTACTGTCCAGTAAGTCTTCATGCTCTGTTGCCCACAATGGAGCGGCATACATCAGGACAGCTCTCACTATTGTATCAAAGAGTTTGATTGATATATTTATTGACTTTGTTTTTAATTTTATCAATATTGGGTGTGTGACGTTAATTGCTGTAAGTGCTTTTCCTTTAAAGTAATTTGCCGGGTGAGTAGTTGTTATTGTTGGTGTGAGAGAGGGAATCCCAATTTTGTATATCTTGAAGTTATTGTTATGGGTTTATCATTCCAGAACCATCTATCCTTATTTAAGGGTTTACCTCCATTACGGAACACCATAATCTTTGACCCGGACACATTTAGTGTCATTAAGTTCTCATCGAGATATTCTTTCAGTATTTTGATCTTCTTTTGGAGGTTCATTCTGGACTCACCTATAATTGCTATGTCGTCGGTGTACAGCAATAAATGGATATCTCCAAATTCTGGCAAATTTACACTCATCAGGTCTGAATTGTTATAAATTTCGATTAAGTCCGTGATAAATAATATAAAGAGCAGTGGGAAAGTGGTTCTCCCTGGAGGACTCGAGTTTATCTTAATACTTTCCGTAAATGATCCCTTCCATCTGATAGCTATAGTTGCTTGTTCGTAGTAACTTCTGGTCGTACTTATGAATTGGTAACTTATGCCTAGGTTGTAAAGTTTTTTCCAAAGTATTGAGTGGGGTACAGTATCAAATGCCTTCCTTAGATCGACAAAAATACATATAGTTTTCCCCTCTTTTTTCTTAATGATAGTTAGATTAAAGTAGTTAGGGTAAATATGTGGTCAATACATGATCTTCCTTTTCTAAATCCCGCTTGGTTTTCCGGTATAACCCTTCTTTCCTCGACCCATTCCTCCAGTCTTGATATTAGGATTGAAGTGAAAAGAACTATGTTACCGCTTCACAAAATTTCTAAAAGTGTTATTGTTTCTTATTTTTGGACAAAAAATGTTTATACATGTGGCCTTCCTCAATACAAAGGTGAAATAACGATATGCCATAGAAAAACTCAAAAATATGTTCGTGGATTTAAAAAATTACAAATTTCCTTCGTAAAGTATCATAGTTTGTAAGGCTGTTTTATATCGTATTAGCAAATCTTCCACCACACCGGCTCTGGTAAATTGGAAATTCCACAGGTACATAATAGGTTTTGGAATATGGTTGTTTCTTTCCCTTAGAGACACACCTGCTTCACTCTTTTTCTCGTGTTTGGTGTTTTGGCAACATTTTTATATATATTCTGTCTAGAAAACATAGGTTTTTGCTTTTGGCAGCTTCCTAACGCGTTTAAATACTAATTACTACAGTTCTCAAAGAATATAGGTTATCTTATAAATCCAATATATTATTTTAATATAAAAAACACGATATATATATATATTTTTTTTTCATTTAAAATGATGATTTATTGTTTAAATATTAAGAAATACTTTCGAACATTTATTTTGCATTTTTATTGGTTTATTTTATTATATAAATAATCAGAACTACATACCTCTGCCGACTTTCCTAAGGTGATAGTTATATGATGGCATCAGAGTTCCCTACTGAATAGATTATACCTCTTTCTCATCTCATATTTCCTATCATTAGAGTGAAGCCTACATGGGTGCAGTTGTGGTTTATGATTTAATAAAAAATATACACTGGTGTCCAAAAAATAAGAAACTTTTGTTTTTAATAATATGTTTTAAAATATACAACGCTAAAAGCTAAAAAGTAATTTAATTAGGTATTTTAAGTCGTAGAATTTATTTATTGCAAACATTCGATTCGGTAAAATTGAAAATATGAAAATTTGGCTTGTCTTTATAAGTGTGCTATTTGGCGTGTCGTTTACCCCATCTATGAATTGTCCAATTATAATTATATTTAATCCTTAGTAAATTATGAGTTTACGAAATAATTTTAGCAGATGATTTAAAATGGAGAGCTGCTGGAAGAATGGAGGCAGGGCAATCACAAGTTGAAGTAGCAAAATGGCTGAATGCGAATAAATCTGTGGTCAGCAAAATATGGAAACAGTTCATTGAGACAGGAACCATCAAAAGAAAATAAGGTTCTGGTAGAAAAAAGAAAAACAGCTACCTCTGAAGACCGTTATCTGGTCGTATCTGCCAAGCGCCATAGGGAGATGACAGCTATTCAACTCTCTAATGAACTCTCAAGTGCTACTGGAACGAGAATTTCAAGACAAACTGTTTACCGAAGGCTTCACGAAGGTGCTCTTTATGCAAGACGACCAATGGTCTGTATCCCTTCAACCTCTGCTCACAGGAGAGCCCGCTTGAATTGGTGCTTGGAAAATCACGCCTGGACTCATGATCAGTGGGCCAATGTTCTCTTCAGTGACGAGTCAAGATTTAGTTTAAACACAGATTCTCAACTAGTTTTCATCTGGAGGGAGCCTGGAACCCACTATCATCCCAGTAACATCAGGGAAATAGAGAGTTTTAGAGGGGGCAGTCTCTTAGTCTGGGCTGGCATCAGTTCTAGCAGACGCACACCCCTCCACATTTTTCTGGGGGCACTTTAACTGCCCAAAGGTACAGGAACGAGATCCTTGAGCCCTATCTAAGACCTTATGGAGATCAAATTGGTCACAATTTAATTTTAATGGACGATAATGCTCGTCCGCATAGGGCTAGGCTAGTCAATGAATATCTCCAGAGTGAGAATATTCGAAGGATGGATTGGCCAGCCAGATCTCCGGACCTGAATCCAATAGAGCATGTGTGGGATGCTCTAGTGAGGCGTATTGGAGCTCGTCACCCCTCTCCCAGAACCCTCGTTGAGCTAAGAACTGCTCTATTGGAGGAGTGGGGTTTACTACCCTTGGACCTCCTCCAAAGCCTGGTAAACAGTATGAGGGCTCGCTGTGAGACCTTGATAGCTGTTAGAGGTGATCATACTCCCTATTGATATCTTATTTCTTTAAGATCTGGAACCTTAGCTTTGGGTATGTTGATAATAATTTACATATTTCATAATTTCAAATATTTCTTTTTATTTTCATATAGCTAGTCAAATTCTCCATAGTTAAAACTATTTGTATACTAAATTTTATATTTGTTAATAAATTAGCTTTTGAGAAATATCAATATTGGTTAAGTTTCTTATTTTTTGGCCACCAGTGTAGTTGTAAATGTTTTGTCATTTTGACATATTTTATTCTATAAGGCGCAATAAAAGGAAATATATAGTGTGAGTTAATATTTTCAATATTTATATAAATAAATGTAGCCTTGTTGACTAGCATTCAGCAACTCGGGAACGAAAAGCTATATGCATGGGAAATAACATTTGGTTCTCGAAAATTTATTTTACTTTCCGGTTGGAAATATTTGACAAGCTCTTGGAAATTTATCATGGGTAATTTCACCATGGATTATAATTTTCCTAAATTATCACAAATAGACCGAGGTCTTAAGAACTGGGGAAGTGCCAAGCCATGAAGGGACAATTTTAGAAAATTATATTTTCTTCTTTTATGCTTATTTTATTTTCCGGATGCGATTGTTTATGTTTATTGTCAGCACTTCTATATTTGATAAAAAAAATTAAGGTTTTATATTTCGCTGATTGAATAGATAAATGACTATGTTATTTTTTTTATTAAACATGTTAATTTTATGGAAAGACAATAAATATATATGTGAGATTTTTATCAAGTTCCCTATAATATAACCTATAAGATATTATGGCACACACACACACAAACACACACACAATTAGAGGTATTTACAAAACATATTTGCAACTATATATTAAATAATATGTTAGAGGATAGTTTTATTATATATTCTAAACACAAATATATAGTAAGAGAAAAAGGGCATTTCCTGATCGTTCAACTAAAATTTGCTGAGAGCTTGCGCCATCTATCTGAATAAATATCAAATAATCGTTGATTTTTAATTATTCCAGAATTGGCCGAATACCGTTTCTTAATTTATCAAGGAAATCTAACCACGTACGTGTTTCGGGCTATTGGCCCTTATCATCGTGTTGTAAGCTGTATCTTAACGACCAAAAAATCTGGTCTTTGGGCAATCTTGAAAAAAAACATGTAAGATATGTATATATATGGTAATTTAAACCAACAACCCCAAATTGTATAATACTTATAACAAGATTGTCATGTTGTATATGAAACACATCTATAAATAATTATACGCATGATTGACATGTGTCATTGCATCACCCTATGTAATGTACTTTGTACAAACTGAGGATGAATAAATAAAAATATGTAGTAGATTAAGAGCTGAGTTAAAGCAAGATTCAGAAGTTCAAAAACGTCTAAAATCGAGAGAGAAATCCAACAACCCTAAAGAGGAATTTGGCAAGTCGTTGCCATCAAGGTCAAAGGGTGCAGAATGCCGCAGACGTTCAAAGTCCAAATTCTTACATGTCCCCCCCCCTCAGCAAAGATATAAAACCTCGGTTTTAGCCGAACTTAGACAGTCACTTCACCATCGGCGCGAGCCCGTGTCGGTTGTAGCCAGGTCCACCTCATCGCTATGTAAAACAGTAAGAACCTTTTCTAACTCCATCTTGCTCTTAGCTCGACTCCTATCTGTTCACGGAACTTTCCTACTACAGCTGTGTCTCTTCGTTTTTTGTGTGTGTGGACATTCCCAAGCTTTCCACTCTGCCTCGACCACGACTGCCTGTACTCTGTGAGAACTGTTAAAGGTCCTACAAGGTGCAGAGAGGTACTGGAAAACTCTCCACGCCCTGACTGTCCCTCTCGGTTACTACAAGTTTGACCCTCGGTTACCACATATATGTGATATATTGGGGCCTCTGGGACCAGTGTTACCTGATGCTAGACGAACCTCGATGTCACCTCTACCGTGCAGTCGTGGTGGAAGGCGACACAGTTGGGCCAAAGGTGAAATAAACAAACAGAGATTCCACGAAGAAGCGTCTGAACGTCAAGAAGGAATTGAACGAGGGGGTTTCTGGCAGAAAAGGATTACCTCTATAGGAGCGGCCTACGCGGACTGGAGGACTAAAGGACTGAAACAAAGACTGACTAACTGAGGCTTGGGGCCTCCTTTTATAGATTCCCTGGGTCCAGGCAGGTAACTGCCCTTTTCTGACGTAAACAGGGGGGAAAGTTACATCATCCAGGAGGGCCATGACCTCGTAAAAATTGGAATGGGCTCGATAGGCCTATTTTCTTATTCTCACTTAGGCCTGATTAGTTTTAGCCATAATATTCTCCTGTTTTTCTCCATTCCTCCTATCTGTACAGTTGCTATACTTTATTAGAGTCTTAAGCGGTACAGATTGATGTTATTTGATGTTTTCTATTTAGAGTAAATAACAAGTTATATACAGTCACGTGGTGAAATATGTGGTAGTAGATATCTGGATTATTTACAACAATTCCATGGTCTTAAATCATCACATATAAATATTATATATAAATATATATATATATATATGACATAATAAAAATATGATTTTTATTATTCATTAATTGTTGTGATATGTGATGGATTATCATATACTATGAATTTTGTCTATTTGATATGTTGTAACTATTTTCATGTAAATATCATTTTATCTTTCAACGCTATGCAAATCCATGGCGATCTTTCAATATGTAAAACTCCTCGCTGTATAAAGAGAACTATTTGATGGTGAAATAAATTCTTTCAACCGGACAATGAGTGGTTGTCGCCTCTAGTCTTTTTAACCTAATATTTTAACATGGCGCAGCCGGCAGCCGATATTTTGTTTTTGAGCTTTGTCTAGGTCTCTAAAAGAAAAGAGCAGAATTACAAAACATGGAAAATATAAAGCCACCTGCCGAATTTGTGCCATATAATGGTGAGAAGAAATGGGAAACTTGAAATTTTTTCTATAGCTGCAGACTTGGAGAGCATGCCATTGGTACGTCAACGAGCCATTTTGAAACATATTCTTGGTGAAAAAACGGTGTCGATATATAAAACATTCAGAGTAACAGAGAATGAAGCTTACCCAAGTATTAAAGAGATGCTCGACATGTTCTCAAAACATTTCAAACCCTTTAAAAATATAATACAAATTAGAAACAAATTTTTCACAAGCGTACAAAAGGAAGGCCAAGGTATAACTGAAATTCGTTACGGAATTAAAACAACTCGCCCAGGAATGTGAATTCGAAGAATTGGCTGAATCTCTCATCAGGGATCGTTTCATAATTGGAATGATAGATCAGGAAGTAAAAAAGAAGTTGTTGGAAGATCCCCAGTTGACCCTACCAAAAGCAATTTCTGTAGCCACGATTGCCGAGTCTGTCTGCGTACAAATAGCGTCATGGGAAGAAAAACAGGCCATGATTGAGAAGATTAACAAAAATACCTGGGAGAAAAATAGAAGTCGAGTAGAAAAAGCTAAAGCAGGACCCAGTATTGCAAGCACTAGAAATGAATGCAAGTGGTGTGGAAAGCAACACAGATATGGTAATTGCCCAGCATACAGAAAGACATGTAACGCATGCGGGAAACTAAACCATTTCGCAGCAGTTTGTAGGACCAGACGCATAAGAAACCTTATAGCGGAAAATGAAGGCGACGAATCCTTCGAAGGAGGTATCAATGTAAATAAGGTTCTTGTTAAGACCGTTCGGTCGGACAAATGGTCCGCTGTGATAAGTATAAATGGCAATAAGACGTCTGTACATTTGGATACTGGTGCGCAGATTAATGTGCTTCCTCAGAAAGTGATAAGCTTGTGGCCAGCAAAGCCAATAATCAAGCCCACGTCGTTAAAGGCATATGCATATGGACATTCGGAATTACCTATCGTGGGGAAATGTGAAGTGTTATGCCAATATGGTGAAAAGAAAAGCTTATGTGAATTTATTATTGCGGATGTCGATGCGCAGACACTCATCACAGGCGACACTTGCGAGAAGCTTGAGATTTTGAAACGAATCAATCAAATAAACTCGCATCAAATGATTTTACATGATCAAACGAAAAAAATACTCGAACAATTTCATGAGGTGTTTCAAGGAGTTGGAGTGATAAACTCTGAATGTAAAATGTATACAAAACCTGAGTATCCGCCTGTACGTGCCCTTCCAAGACGCATCCCGGCAAGCCTAGGAAATGAAGTTCAGTCTGAATTGGAAAATATGGTAAAGCAAGGAATAATTACGAAGATTTATCATGAAACAGAGTGGTCTCACCCTATGGTCGTAGTGAAGAAAAAATCGGGCCAAATTAGAATATGTTTGGATCCACGCAAATTGAATCAGGCCCTGGTGAGAAGACACTTCCAGACTCCGGCTCCATCTGAATTATTACATCAGATTCCCAAGGCTGATTATTATACCGTGTTAGTTGTAAAATCGGCCTATTGGCATGTTCCGGTTGCCAACGAATGCAGATATCTGTTGGTGATGGCTACACCATTCGGAAAGTTCAGATATAACCGATTACCATTTGGTTTGAACATATCGGCGCAAATATTCGTGGAAATGATGACAAATATTTTTAAGAACAGTTTTCGGAACGTCACATATGTAGATGACTTGCTGATATACGCAGATAGCATTGAAGAACATAATGAAAAATTGAAAGGTATACTAGAAATTGCAAGGAGAAACAATATCAAATTCGACTTGACTAAGGCTCAAATATGCAAAAAGGAGGTTAGTTTTTTGGGCCACATGATTTCGAAAAATGGAAATGATCCAGAGCCAAATAAGGTCGACAAAGTGATCAACCTCAAAAAGCCAGAAGATAAAAAGTCGCTTCAGAGAGTCATGGTCTTTACAACTATTTAGGAAAATTTATTCCGAATCTAGCCGCGTCAACGTCTAACATAAGAGGAATATTAAAAAAGAATGTGGTCTGGCACTGGGGCCCTAGACAAGACATCGAATTCCATCACATTAAGGAATGCGTTCGAAACACTCCTTCGTTGGGCCATTACGACAAAACTAAGGACGTTAGTTTTACAATGTGATGCCAGCAAGGATGCTATGGGAGCTGCTCTGCTGCAAGAGAATCGACCGCTGGCGTTTGCATCCGCATCATTCAACGATTCTCAGAAACAGTATTCACAGATTGAAAAAGAATTATTGAGCATTTATTACGGATGCAAAAAGTTCGAATATTTATTATTAGGACACACATTCATAATCCAGACGGATCATCAGCCTTTATTACCACTTATCCAAAAACCGTTAACTGATATATCGCCTCGACTGCAGAGAATAGTTATGAAACTCTTTGCTTTTGATTTTAAATTGCAATATCGGCCTGGAAAATGTTTAATTCTCGCAGATACCCTATCCAGGGATACTCATCCCATAGACGAACTCCCAACTCCCTTTCTCGAGGACAGAAGAATGGTCAAATTAATATCTGCCAATATCTCGACGAAAAACTGATTACTCTACAGAAGGATACCCGAGAAGATACAACGCTGTTAAAAATAATCCACCACGTTATTGAAGGGTGGCCAATAAGCAAAAAAGATGTAGATGAAGATGTAAAACCCTATTATGATTTTAGACACCGTATTTACCTATGGAATGAGTTATTATGTGTCGGATCGGCAATAGTGGTTCCTGGAACACAAAGAAACTACATGCTCGAATTATTACATAAATCTCATCAAGGGATATCAGCAATTCAGGGTTTGGCACGTGAGTCTCTTTTTCTGGCCAGGAATGTCCATGGACATAGCTGAGAGAGTTAAAAGTTGTGACATTTGTCAAAAATACCAGAAATCTAAAACACGGGAGACGTTAAGATCATTTCCAATTCCGGATTATCCTTGGCAGACAGTCTCTATGGACATATTTTATATTGAAAGAAAGCCTCATTTATTAATTGTGGGACAGATTTAGTGGTTACCCGGAGGTTTATGCATTAAAACCCGCCTACTGCGACCAATGTCAGAAACAAATTAAGAGAGACATTTGCACGATTTGGAATCCCGGAAACTATTATGTCCGACAATGGACCCCCGTTCCACTCAGAGATAATGACAGACTTCTGTACAAAATGGGGCAATAAGGCAAATTTTCTCAAGTCCACACCTTCATAGATCCAATGGACTGGCAGAAAGGAATATCCAAACAATAAAGACTTTATTGAACAAATGTAAAGATCAAGGATCCGACGCATACCTGGCCCTGCTGACCTACAGAAATACTCCAAAGAATGACCTACCGTCCCCAGCACAACTATGTTTGTCTAGAAGTCTCCGCTGCCTCATCCCAAGAATCACCCCCGCTATATGGCCCGTGCAAAACCAATCAAAGACATATAGAGAATGCAAAGAAAAGAAGACAAATTTCGATGAAAAGGTATTACGACAGAAGCAGTAAAATCTACCCTAAGGTCAGCGTGGGAGAGGAGGCCTGGTGCCAACTGTCTCCAAAACAGGCATGGACACCAGTGAAGATTACAGCTCACGGGAATTCGCCTCAAAGTTTCAAAGTCGAAACACCATCTGGAAGGGAATTCTCAGAAATCAACAATTTCTAAGACCAAAAAATGGACCATCCGGTAAAGGGGAATCGCCCTCCTTGGGGACCTCGTTCTCAGGTGAATCGTCTCCAGTAGCGGCGGACTCCAGCAGTTGGGAGAGAACTACTGAAGAGGAGCCAGTCGCAGGACCATCTACAACTCCAATACAACAACAACAACAACCACGTGATGGGATGGCTGTGCCCTCTGAGAACTCATCTGTAATGCCCCGGTTCTCTAGGTTCGGTAGAGAGCTGAAGAGGCCACAAAGGCTTGGGTTTTGAGGAAGGGGAAACGTGTTGTGATATGTGATGGATTATCATATACTATGAAATTTGTCTATTTGATATGTTGTAACTATTTTCATGTAAATATCAATTTATCTTTCAACGCTATGCAAATCCATGGCGATCTTTCAATATGTAAAACTCCTCGCTGTATAAAAGAGAAACTATTTGATGGTGAAATAAATTCTTTCAACCGGACAATGAGTGGTTGTCGCCTCTAGTCTTTTTAACCTAATATTTTAACATTAATATAATTATAATTTAAATAATCATAGAATTAACACAGAGTTAATTCTTTAAAATCCTTAACAAAAGGAGTACAACCCAAGATGTTTTTTGTATATACTTAGATTATATTTATAAAATTATATGTATGCAAACTTTTTGTTCTTAAAATATAATCATTGAAAAAATACAATTTTGAATATAAAAGTTATCATTTCACTTCAATCCACGACTGCATGAATGAATTGGTAACGTGCCTAAAATACATCTTTTTTATGACATATATGTTTAGGTGCATCTCACTGAAACACACATACATGATAGATACAGCAAATATAAACATCATATGGTTTAAAGAGCGTTAAAAGAATATATATCTACAAGGCATGTTCAAAAATGTTTCCACACTGTCCTAATTTAAAAAATACGTAGAGTAAAATAAAAATAATGCCTATTAAAAATAGGAAATAATTTAACACCAGATGCATGTAAATATTTGCGCGTTCCACTAGCATTTTGAAAAATAATTCTAATTTTGAATGACATAGTAGTAAAAGCGTGATTAAACTGAAATGACGTTATAATGGAATAAGGTGTTTTTTGAAATTCTTTTCACGAAATGGTAAATCAGCTAGTAAAAGCTTTGATTTGTTACAGAAATCATTTTCAGTAGACCTTTTTTGAAATAATAACATATTTGAGTTGTTCAAAAGGTTTAAAGGTGGCCGAACTTGTATATCATGAATGTATGCCAACTGAACCGAAAATTAACGAGGAATCTTAGTATTTTGAAAAGGTTACGAGAGGCTATACGGAAGAAACACCCAGAAATTATGGCAGAATAAATTGGCTTCGTTTAATGGCTTCATCATTAATAACGCACGGCCACATATGGTCATATTCGGTGCTTATTTGACAAAATAAATACTCCTGTGCTCCCTAGTCTCTTGATTTAGCACCGAATGACTTTTTTATTTATCCAAAATTTAAGAAATTACTTGAAGGTCAACATTTTGACACGATACAAGCCTTTAAATAGATATCGCTGAACATTTTGTGAGGCATACAGAAAGACGAGTTTACCATTGTTTTCAAAGTTGGAAGAAAAGATGACAAAGCTGCATTGATCCTGGCGGGTCATACTTTGAAAATTATTTATAAGCATATATTTTTTGCATCCATATAAATAAAGTTATAGCATCAGTGCGGGAAATTTTGATCATGCCTTATATATGATTTTAATGCATGTGGTTGTAAAACATAATTTTGAAACATTTTCTAAATTTGCCTTGATAAAAGTTATATGCGCAATATTTATTAGTGTAATATACTTTAAACCCTCTCAAGAAGCCTTCTCTCTTATTATATCCTTAGTAAAGTAGCTGGGCGGGACTCCAAAAAGAGTCCAAGATAATAATATGGAATTTCTAAAAACATGCTATGATCTCTCTGGGGAGTGTAGTTTTGTTTATATATTTGTAACAATACTTTTATATTAAAAATAGTACAAAGGTAGAATAGTACTGAGATTAGGTGAATAATAATTTCTTGATTAATCAAGAAAAGGTATTTTGCCAATATTGTAATAATTAGAAATCGACGTTTTTAGTTTATATTTATTCCCACAGATGGCACAAGCAATCACCAACTTTTAGTTTCAAGAGATCAGGAGATATATTTTTTATTTTTTAAATACTTCTATAGGTTTTGTAATGTCTGAATACAGTTTCACACCTTCCTAAATGTATAATTACTTCTTATATAAAACCCAATTATTATATTCACTTTAATTTCCTTTTTGGAAATTGGTACAATAAGTCTACACATACAAATAAACAATAGTTAAGAAGCCAAGATGTTTGGAAGCTTCTGTGAGCAATCCATTTTTCTAATGTTCTATTTTTAATGATGTGAACATTTAAAATTTGGAAAAACAATTTTTGACAGTGATCAAAGATATGAAGATGAATGTCTATACTTTACCTTGCAAATTTCATACTTTATTGCTCAACCATTTCAAAATATATAATATGTTTACGGAATTTTGCTCAGAGGTGATCCTCAAATAAATACATAAAATGTTGAACATTATTACAGCAAGCTCATAATTTCTCTGGTATTTTGGGCAAAATTTACCTAACCTAAATATAAATATATGGGAAAAAAAGAATGAATATAAGAAATGAGCAAAATATCTTTCACCCACGAAAAAGAAATACACTTTAATGATCTTATTTTATTCTGTATTTCATTAGCAAAACTTTTATGTCTTTCAAAGAAATTGTGCTCCGTATTGATTTTAAACTATTTTATAGAGAACTATTTTAAGTATTTAAACACGATTTGAAACTTACAATATTTTTTTCAAATTTTACATAGAGTTTTTGAAGAAATTTCTATCTCTCAACATAGATTTATGTATGTAATCCTCTATTAAATGAGAGCTATCGTTAGATTTATGAGAAAGTAACAAAATGATTGAATTTGAGAATTTAATTAGAAGATTATAATCCACCCTTGATATATTCAAGGAGGCTAATATTTATAATTTCTTTCTTTCATATTTTATTAATTTATGAAACTCTTCCACCCCCTTTAGACGTTGATTTCGGCCTGCATCTCTCGGGATACTTTATCTCATATTTAGTAAAATCCATTCACATTTTGAAATTGCCGTATATTAAAGGCGCCTTTAAAATGGTGCTCTGGCATGTTTTAATTGGTGTTGAGACATTTTATAAGTTGTATTGAGGCATGTTATAAGTAATGTGATGTGGCATGTTATACTCTTAAATTAAATCGTGGCATGTTATAGGTGGTGTTGTGGCTTGGTATAAGTTGTGTTGTAACAGGTTATAAGTGATGTTGTGGCTTGGTATAAGGTGTGTTTAAGCATGTTATAAGTGGTGTGTTGAGTCATGTTATAAATGATATCGTGGGTAGGTTTAGGTGGTTTTGAGGCATGTTATAAGTGGTGTGCTGTTGAATGTTATAAATGAAGTCGTGGCTTGTTTTAAAAGAAATCTTGGGTATTTAAAAAGTGGTTTTGAGGCATGTTATAAGTGGTGTGTTGTGGTAGTTATAAATGAAGCCGTGCCATGTTATAAGTGGTGTTGTGGCATTTTATAAGTGCTGTTGTGGAATGTTACAAGTGGTGTTGAGACATGTAATAAGTAGAATTGTAACATATCAATAATGACATTATGGCATGCTATAAGTTCTACAATTCGTATCTGAATATTTTGGACAGAGTCCAGGAAAATTATCGCAGTAGTCGGATATATTCTGAACGAAAGTGTTATACCGAGGTTTATTGTATTATCAGAGTACAAATTACTTAATAAATTTGGACTGAAATAATGAAGTGAGAGATTTCCACGAAAATATAGATTCAAGAAAAGGTTTCCCTTTTCCTCTTTTCTTTTCTCTCAACTTTTCCCTCAATAATATTGAAAGAAAATAACTTAGCTATATATCCCACCTTGGAGCTATCGAGGGAAGTGGTGAAGGAGGATCTGGTTACAAAGAATAAAAAAAGAAACTTGTAACCTGATTCCGTTGTTCAGGCCCAATTATACCTCGTGGGCCGTACAAAGGTTTTCTTTCCGCCAACACTAGTCTAGAGAGCAACAACAATTCCCTGCTCTTCATTTGATACTATTGCGTGTCTTATAGATAGTATTTATAGTGAAATTATATTGATAATATTATAGTTAAATATTGTGTTAATCAAAATTTAATTGTTTAGTCTGCATCAAGAAATTTTATTTTTTCAGAAAAATAAAAATATTTTGATCTCTAGAGAGCCAAATCTCGACTGGTGGAATTTTATCTGAAATGTTTAAATTGATATAGTTGAAACGGTGATTGGAGGTGGCTTCAAAATACAAATCAGCAAGTTCCTATATCATATGTGAAAATTTACAGATATTTTAAGTTGTAATGAATATGCAAAACACAATAAATTTCGCCGAAAAAATAAATTTATTTATACAGGGTTAGATATCCTAATTTAATAGATAAATATTTATTTTCATACAAAAAAAGTGAAGGTCACTTCGAAAATGTAGAATTTTAATGAATAAATCCACGCAATGATATGGTTTCAATTTCGCAATAAGAGCTTATCTAGCTAAGCAAAAATAGAACTCGGTTGCTATGTATGTTTATTTGAAAGGTATTGCCTTTTTTAGGTATACAGTTAGACCTGTCTATAGCAACCCCTCTAAATAGCTCCTTACTCTCTATAGCGCCCGATTTTAAACATTAAAATGTAAAAATTTACATTAAAAGTGTCCTGTCTATAGCACCCCCTCTCTATAGCACCATATTTTGGTGAGTCTCAAGAGGGGGCGCTATAGACAGGTTTAACTATATATAGTAAATTATAATATACAATTATTAATATTGAATTTTTATTTAATTGATAAATTTTATAACAAAATCAGAGTTTGACTTGTTTCCCTTTCTGAATATTGTATAGAACTCATTGTTGAGAGGAATGTGTTTAAAAATCCCATCTGAATACATTCTTACAATAGTTCACTCAGATATATCATATAGTATCAGGATAAACAGTAAGGGACGCTTCATTAAAGACTGCTGCTTATATTGGAAAACAGTGGTCTTTATTGAGGCATTGTCTCTTTAAAAATGTTATCATTTTGATACAATTATCTGATTACATACAGTATTCATCATTACTTGAATCTCATTTTATAAGAATACTTTCGAATTATAAATGTCAAACATATATAACTTGTGTAAATATTCAGATTTGTCTTTTATACAGAGATCAAATAAAACCTTTATTAAAAGGGCAATACCCTATATACACCTATATATATTTATTTTTTTAGGTTTCCACAGTTATAAGCTTGGCTGTCGAGCTATAGAATTATTTTGATAACGTGTGAACACTTAATATGAACATGTTATATAATAGGGCCACACATATAAACTTTACTGGATATATAAGATTTAGATAAGAATATCTGTGCTGAAACTAAGATAAAGTTTCAATTCGAAGTAATCATGACAAAGAATTTTGAACCTTGAGAGCCAATTTCAGAGGTCACAGATCAAATATGATGTGCTGGGCGATATTTAGGATGATCTATAGAAATAAAATATCCTCTCCTCATAGAATAGGCACCAAAACTATGAGCCAAGTAGCGGACTATGAAGATGTTGACTTTGCTTAGACGCTAGCTTAGATGGGAATATTTCTTATAGCCCATATATTTAGCATTCATTCTGACGGGAGAGGTGACCTTCTTTATATAGATCAATATTATCTCGGCAAATTCCCTATTTATATTTAGGACTTTGTTTGAAAAGAGGAAATTTGGGAGTGTTGAAACCTTACCTCCACAACCTGTCGTGGTCGTTAAGAAGTGTTATCTCAAACAGGCGTTCTTAAGGATTTCAAATACCGTTCATATGAAATGTGTGACATTTGTGAAAAGTCAATTTACGTGAATTTGTGATAAATAACTGTCGCCAGACGGAGAAAATTAAGTGTCACCTTCCGAGGAACATATTTCCCGACATCCAATTTTGTCGTGGTCGGGCCGCTTATCTCTGAATGACAAATGGTGACACCTGGGACTGCAATATGTAGCTAGATTGTTACATAGTCATGATCTATGTAAATCCATCTTGAATATAGTTGTGCCCGCTTAGGCCTTACAAATATGATGTGCTCTCACCTACTTATATGTGTGTTGTAGCAATATTGTGGGAGAACAGTATTCATGTGCAGAAAAGCAATTGTCCCTTTTAATAAATGCGATAAAACAAGGCATTTATTCAATATTTCCCTCCTAAATAGCGTGAGGTTAAAAAATGGTAAAATAATATAAGTCTACCATTGTTACAAGATACGTCATTGGCTAGGATATACTCCTATTCTGTGTAAGAAGTCGTGAAACATACACAGGATGTTTCGACCGAGAAAGTGTTTCAACTGATGAAAGGTTAATATCATTTAACACATTTCTAAATTTCAATAGGTGCCTACAATCATCTTCCCTCATTTTTATTTGTATTCGGGCTTAAAAAAAAGACCTAGAAACTTCACAAACTGAAATATATGTTTGGCAATTTAAACATTTTAATATACTTCTTACTTTGATCAGAGCCAAAACATCTGCTTCATAAAATTCAGAACACCCAAGATGCTTTTAGCTTGTAAAATGGAGAGACCAATTCTACTGCCGAATATTTTCCGGGAATATTTTGATATATAAATGGAAAATTCTTCTCTTCGAACAATATAGTTGCAAATATTACGGACGATATCTCGACGGTCTCTGCAGAGTAGCGGTCGGTGACAAATCCATAACATCACCTGCCTCGAAGGTTCACCTGTTTTATAATTCAATAAAATTACTTATTGCTACTTATTTATCATTTTAAAAATCTTCTATCAATACTCATCCTTTGAATTTGATTTTTAATTAGAATTTCTAATATCGGTTGTTACCCATAGAGAGAAATTATGTGAGTAAATTTCAACAAAGATGAAAGTTTATCCACCAGTAAGAATCAGCAACCAAAATGTTTAACCTATATCCAATGTAATATCTCGATTGTCCTGGTAGATTGATTGAAATGGCGATAGCTCACGCAGAAGACTCATTGAATTAATAGCTTGAAAATTATTATTTTTTAAAGTCTAGTTTTACATTGTGAGACAAAAGATAAAAAAAGCCCGGCAATCAGCAATATCAAGATAGCACGCTATTAAAAGATGAACTTACTAATCTACAATTTACAAGCTGAATTACAGAAAAATAAAAACATTGACTATGAGGATACTTCGATACTCTGTTTTTATTGAACCGGAGTAATAAAATAAAATAGGTCATTGATTACACAGGTCTACAAAAAAAACTTTTTTTTTTGCCGGAGAAAACCTGATGTTGATTTTAATGTAACTTTTCATGCTGAATTCAAAAATGAGATCAGAAGTTTTCCATCACCATAGGTCTTTCAGGATAACCATTTTCCCTATAAATTGGTATATACAGTAATAATTCAGAAATTGTTACGTAAAGCATTTTTAAATAAACATCATTACATTAGCTAGCGCTTTATTTTTGACAAGAAGAGTTGATAGGTGGAGTCAAAAGCTTTATTTCTATTTGTTATTAATTGAATTTTGCTCTTTAAGAATCATAAATATTAATTTAAATAACAAATTATTGAATTTTAAATAAATATGTTTATTTTATATATTGCAATCTGTTTTGCTTTCAATTCAAAAATAACGACAAGCTCTGGAATGCTATTTGCTGAATAACAGTTTTAATATATACTCGTATATTTAAATTGAACCTAACGATTTGTTTAATAGATTTGCATCAGAAGTGACAGGTAAATTTGAAGTGATCAGTTTATTCTTCTCTATCGATTTGCTTTTATAAATCGTGTGCACTAGACTGTGTCAATATGCCGAGGCGTTGCATTAATATTCCTGATATTTTCTTTTACATTTGTGGGGAATTTACTTTCAAAGTTCAAAGGCAAAACTTTACACCGCTCATCGAAAATTGTTGTCAACTTTATTCTGGCTGTAAAGTCGGTGACTAAGATAAGACTTGGGCTCCTTATCATTGTTGTGAAATTTGTGCTCGACGTCTTACAGGATGGATTAAAGGTGAACGTCATATGCCTTTTGCGGTTCCAATGATATGGAGGGAACCTAAAGACCATTCTTCAGACTGTTATTTTTGTTTGACAAAGACTACAGGTATTACATCCAAATCAAGACATACAGTTGAATATCCAGATTTGCCTTCTTCTATGAGATCGGTTCCTCATAGTGATATTTTACCCTGTGCCACAGCCTCCTGAATATGTAATATTTAGTGACGATGAATCAGATAGATAAGAGCAACAGTCGGATGACACAAATTTTGAAGCAGGTGCTTCATCTGAACCTAATTTGTTAACAACCCAAGGAGATTTGAAAGACCTCGTACGTGATTTAGATTTATCCAAAAACAGAGTGAAGTTTTAGGCTCTAGGTTAAAGGCTGGAATCTGCTGCATAAAGGCACAAAAGTATGCTTTTTTCGCAAGCGCAAAGATGAATTTAAAGACTTCTTTTCACAAGAGAATGATTTAGTATATTGGAATGATGTTGTTAGTCTAATGGAAGCGCTTGGTCATGACCATGATACAGAAGAGTACCGTTTATTCGTTGATTCTTCAAAAATTAGTTTGAAAGCTGTTCTTCTACACAACGGAAATAAGTTCCCATCAGTGCCAATAGCACATGCATCTAACATGAAAGAGACTTACGAAAACATGAAACTGCTTTTGAAAAAGATAAAATAAGAAAGACACGGTTGGAAATATGCAGCGATTTGAAAGTCATTGCTCTTTTGCGTGGATTAAAGCTTGGATATACACAAATTTTTTTTATTTTTATTTTTTGTGTGAGTGGGATAGCAGAGATAGGGAAAGGCATTACATTAAAAAATTCTAGCCAAACCGTGAAATCTTTACTCCAGGACATAAAAATATTGTAAATGTATACAAATCCTCCCCTGATCGATTCAGAAAATATTTACTTACCACCATGACATATTAAACTGGGATTAATGAAGAACTTTGTCAAGGCAATGTATCGAAATGCCAGTGGATTTGCTTACCTAAAACAAAAATGTTCTAGCATAAGTGATGCGAAAATTAAAGAAGGCATTTTCCTTGACCTCAGATTCGAGAATTTCTGCAGGATGGAAATTTTAAAATAGTTTTAATGAAGTTGAATCAGCAGCATGGAATTCCTTTAGAAACGTTTTCAAGGACTTCTTAGGAAGTGTCGAGGTTGAAAATTACCGAGACATAGTTAATGATATGTTGCTTTCCTACAAGGCACTGGGATGTAACATGTCTCTCAAGATCCATTTCCTGCATTCACATCTGAATTTCTTTCCAGACAATCTAGGTGAAGTTGCGATGAGCATGGTGAGAGATTTCATCAAGATATATCAAGCATGGAGAAGCGGTACAAAGGTAAATGGTGTCCCGGTATGCTTGCTGACTACTGCTGGACACTCAAGAGGGATGTACCACAAGCAAAGTATAGAAGAAAATCCACTGTCACTACCTTTCAATAAAATAAATATATTTCGTTCATATAGGCCTATTCATTAAAACATTTCCAAATTTCAAATAGGTGTATCTCAAAACTCTTGCGTGATAGAAAAAACTAATGGTATATTTGGAATAAGGTTTATGCAGAAATTCTTACGTAATATATTTTTACATTTTTTGCTGTATTCATCCCAATAACAAAAAAAAAAGGCTGTCACGCAAAACAATGGGTGATGGAAATTCTCTGATTAGAATTTTGAGTTCAGCATGAAAGGTTACACTAGAAACACCATCAGGTTCTCTTGGGCGAAAATGTTGTTGACCAGGTTATCATAACTAATTTAATAGATATGAGCATAGGTTTAGCGAAGAAGTATACTCTACAAATTCCATCACTCCAGGACTACTCAGCCTTCGTCCATTCCACAGCTGATGAGAGGGAACTATCGATTGATCCCCGAGGAGACTGTCATCTTGAAACGTCGTCGATAATATCCGAGTAGCGAACACAAAGAACGTCATTTGGCCGTGGCAACTCGGTAATTTACTTTAAAGAAGGATACATGTTAGTTGGGGTGAAATTGCCACTTTTTATATCACTCCTTGGACAAAAAACTCTTGGAATTCCACCTTAGTATCCTTTTTTTTATAATCTTAAATTTTTGAAGACACAAAAATATTCACATTATAGAGCATTCTTTACCTCCTATATATATTTTTAAACGTAAGATTGCGGGTTAATTTACCAAATATCAACCTCTCCCTTTTATATGGGAATTAAAGCAATGCATTTGTTGGAAAAGAAGGAGTTCGAAGCAGCCAATGGGAGGCCGACGGAAGGGGGCTACGGGGATGCAGTGGCTGAAAGAAGGAACAAAAAAGGAAGAACTTGTAAACAACTTTCGAACACGAGAATTTGCCCTGATCCCCGATTATTTTTGTTTTAATGTCCATCTATCAAAGAGCAAAACAACAACTGACTCACCCGTGCAGCCGAGGTCACGCTCCGCTGCGTCACGTGGGGAAACATAGGTAGATGTTTTCTTACATCTTCTCAGCACATCCCCCTTTTTAAGACTTGAAATATATATATACATTACAAACTTTAAATGCATAATATAATTAATAATGAAGGCGATCCACAGGTTTAACAATTCGTCCACTCCGGGTTCTTATCTGGCCGTCTTCTGAGTCGTTAGAGGGATAATCCACAACTGGGGTCTTTTCATTTTCAACCAGTTCCTCCCCCGAAAAGGTCGGCGTCGATGGGTCGGCTGGATATTGCACTGTAAATCCTTTTCGTAGATGGAACCTGTTTCGACGTAAAGTCCCAACTGGAGTATCAACCATATATGACCTTGGTGTCGATGCTTTCTGCTTTACAATCCCCCAGGTTCGCATATCTGTAATCCAAACCGTGTCACCTTCGGATAGCTCTCCATGTCCGTAGCTCCGCAGCGTCGATCATATCTGGATTTCATATCCTTTCTCCTTCTCCCCTCCTTTCTTTTCAGGGTCTGAGAGTCCACCAACTTTGGATTAAGATTCTCTGGTGCAATTGGCAAGGTCGTTCGGAGGTTTACGTCCCATGAGAAGCTCAGCAGGGCTGTAACCGTTCTCCCAAAGGGGTCGATCGATACTCCAGGAGTCCAAGCGATGGGTCTTGATTTTTCTTGAGGATCAACTTAGCAATTTTCACACCTGCTTCTGCCATCCCATTGCTCTGCGGGAATCGAGGACTTGAAGTGACATGTGCGAATCCGTACTGCCTTGCGAAATTTGCAAATTCACGAGCAGCTCCAAATTGCGTCCCATTATCGCTTACAACAGTTTCTGGTACTCCATGTCGGGCAAATATGGATTTGCAACTACGCACCACCACACTGGCTGTGAGCCGATCCAGCTGAACCATTTCAGGATATCGAGAATAATAGTCAATGACGACTAGATACCACTTATTCTCGAACTTGAACAAATCCATTCCAATCTTTTGCCACGGTCGTGTAGGAAAGTTGGTTGGTATCAAAGGTTCATGTTTTGAGACGGCTTCCTGGATACAAACACTGCACTTTCTGACTGTTTCCGCGATCTCTTCCGAAATTCCAGGCCACCATACCGTCTCACGTGCGCGAAGTCTTGTTTTTGTAATCCCGAAGTGCCCAGCGTGCAACTTATCTAGGATCTCCCAGTTTCATACTTGCTGGAATAACAAGACGACAGCTACGCATCAGTAGTCCATTTTGAACGCCGAGTTCATCCTTGACATGCCAATAAGAGAGCAGAGCCTGTGACATTTTCTTCTTATCTGGCCAGCCTTTCTCAAGGTAGTTGACTACTGCTTTCAGGGTCGTATCTTCTTGTTGAGCTTCAAAAATCTTCGTCAACATCTCGTCTTTGTCGGTTATACTCGAGAGAACTGCATTTATATGCGCTGAGGTTTGCCGTTCGTTTTCACCTCCCTCGGTTGTAAGAAGTGGTTGTCTGGATAATGCATCGGCGTCGAGCAGCTCCTTTCCAGGGATATGCACTATTTCGAATCCAAACCTCATCATACGCATTCGGAAACGTTGCAGTCTTGGGGTCAGAGAACTCAATTCTTTCGTCGAAAATAGAGGAATGAGAGGCTTATGGTCGGTCTCAATTCGGAAATGCTTTCCAAGCAGGAAATCTTGAAAACGTTCGCAGGCCCATGTAATTGCGAGAGCCTCTTCTCGATCTGAGCATATCGTTTTTCGGTAGGTGTCATAGTTCTAGAAGAATAAGCAACAGGTCGCCAGATTCCATTCTTACCTTCTTGCTTCAGTACCGCTCCCAAGCCGTATGAAGATGCGTCGGATGACACCATAGTTGGTTTCCTGACGTCGTATGCTGCCAAGATGGGTTGAGTCGTGAGCAATTCTTTCAACTTTCGGAATGCTCGCTCCTGGCTGCAATCCCAAACGAAGTCTTGACCTTTCACCAGCAACTGGTTCAGTGGTGCCACAATTTCAGATAAATTTTCCACAAAGCGTCCCAGATGGTTCACCATGCC